>CM052703.1:20288158-20315060 GCA_028551405.1 Uromys caudimaculatus
TCTGAACTCTATGTACCCATAAATCCTGGGAAATTGTTTTACCCTCCCTTCTGAGAATGTTCCGCTCTGTTCTGCCCGGGTGAACACATCTATACACCTGTTCCTGGGTATGCTGATATGCTTTGTCTTTGAAGTTTCTGCTTTGTGGTTTCTGCCTTTAAAAACCCTGCCTACCCCTCCATCGGGGTCGCTTCCCCTCACCTCTGCGTAGGCAGCGGATCGACCCTGGTGCACCAGTTTCTAATACACCTCCCATTTTACACCAAGACGGCTTCCATGTGTTCCTTGGCTGCCGCAACCCGTGATTGAGTGGGGTTTCCCCTGCCCGGAGGTCCCACAAAATTCATTGGGAATAACAAAAAAATCCAGGAGAGCTAAAACTATCCTCAACAAAAAAAGAACATCTGGAAGAATCATCATCCCTGACCTCAAGCTGCACTACAAAGAAATAGTGATTAAAAACTGCATGGTATTGGCACAGAGACAGGCAGGTAGATCAAGGGAATAGAATGGAAGACCCAGAGATGAATCCACGGGTCTACGGTTACTTGATTTTTGACAAAGAAGCTAAAACCATCCAGTGGAAAAATGACAGTATTTTCAACAAATGGTGCTGGTTCAACTGTAGGTCAGCATGTAGAAGAATGCGAATATATCCATTCTTAGCTCCTTGTACAAAACTCAAGTCCAAGTGGATCAAGGACCTCCATATAAAACCAGAAACACTGAATCCAATAGAAGAGAAAGTAGGGAAAAGCCTTGAACACCACTCACACAGGGGAAAATTTCCTGAACAGAACAGCAAGGGCTTATGCTTTAAGATCAAAAAATGACAAATGGGACCCCATAAAACTTCAAAGCTTCTGTAAGACAAAGAACACTCTTAATAAGACAAAATGGCAACCAACAGATTGGGAAAAGATCTTTACCAATCCTATATCCAATATATACAAAGAACTCAAGAAGTTAGATTTCAAAGAACCAAGTAACCCTACTAAAAATGGGAAGAGAGCTAAACAGAGAATTCTCAACTAAGGAAACTCAAATGGCTGAGAAGCACCTAAAGAAATGTTCAACATCCTTAGTCATCAGGGAAATGCAAATCAAAACAACCCTGAGATTCCACCTCACACCAGTCATAATGGCTAAGATCAAAAACTCAGGTGACAGCAGATGCTGGTGAGGATGTGGAGAAAGAGGAAAACTCTTCCATTGCTGGTTGGATTACAAGCTGGTACAACCACTCTAGAAATCAGTCTGGAGGTTCCTCAGAAAACTGAACATAGTACTACCTGAGGACCCAACAATATCACCCCTGCGCATATCCCCAAAAGATGTTCCACCATGTAAAAAGGACACTATGCTCCACTATGTTCATAGCAGCTATATTATAATAGCCAGAAGCTGGAAACAACCCAGATGGCCCCGAAGAAAGCAATAGATACATAAAATATAGTACATTTACACAATGGAATAGTACTCAGCTATTAAAAATAATTACTTCATGAAATTCGCAGGCAAATGGATGGATCTAGAAAATATCATCCTGAGTGAGGTACCTTTGTCCCAAAAGAACTCACATGATATGTACTCACTGAAAAGTTAATATTAGGCAAAGAGCATGGAATACCCATGATAAAGCTCATGTACAACATGAAACTAAAGAGGAAGGAAGACTAAATATTGGATGCTTCAGTCCTACTCAGAAGGGGGAACAAAATAATCAAGAATAGTAGAGTGTGGGAGTGACTTGGGAGGAATATAGGAAGAGAGAAGAAAAAAGGGGGACAGGATCAGATATGGGAGGAGACAGGTGAAAAAGAGGGGAAGAATCCACTATGGTAGAAGATATACAGAGGGTCAGGAAATTGAACAGAGATGTGTAGCACTGGGGGATGGGGAACTGGCTGTAGCAACTAGAAATCCCCAGATGCCAGTAAAGCATGAGCCTTTCAGGACCCCACAGGGAATACATTAGCTGAAATACCCCACAAAGGGGAGGGAGAATCTGTAGAGATTATATCCAGAGGTTAGGCATGGGTCCCCAGTTAAGGGATGGGGCTACCCACCCATTTCCTAAATTTCAGCCCAAAATTGCTTCTTTCTAAAGGAAATACAGGGAAACAGAGTGGAGCAGAGACTGAAGAAAAGGCCATCCAGAGACTGCACCACCCGGGGATCCATCCCACATGCAAACACCAAACCCAGACACTATTGCAGATGCCAAGAAGTTCTTGCTGACAGGAGCCTGATACAGTTGTCTCATGAGAGGCTCTGCCAGATCCTGACTAATACAGATGCAGAGGCTCGCAGCCAACCTTCGGACTGAACACAGGTACCCCAATGGAAGAGTTAGTAGAAGGACTAAAGGAGCTGATGGGGTCTTATCTGGCATTAATGGGAGGGAAGGCCTTTGGTTCTGTGAAAGCTTGATGCACTAGTATAGAAGAATGCTAGGACAGTGAGGTGGGAGTAGGTAGGGGAGTGGTGGAGCAGGACAATGGGGGCAGGATAGAGTGTTTTCAGAGGGGAAACTGAGAAAAGGTATAAAATTTGAAATGTAAATAAACAAAATATCCATTTTTTTTTAGAAAAGAAAGAAAGAAAGAAAATGAAATGGACCCTGGGGGGTGGAAAAAAAGAACTGTGTGATAAAACATTCAAGTCTGTGAAGAAAGAAATTGAAGATGCTTTCAAATGATGGAAAGATATCCCATACTTATGGATCAGTAGGATTAACATAGTAAAACTGGCCTTCTTACAAAAAGTGATCAACTGATTCAGTGAAATACTCATCAAAATTACATCACAATTTTTTACAAACCTTGAAAGAACATTTCTCAACTTGATATAAAAAACAAAAAACAGCCAATTAGTACTCCACTGTATACATGTACCACAATTTTTGTATCCATTCTACTGTTGAGGTCATCTGGTTGTTTCCAGCTTCTGGATATTATAAATAAGGCTGCTATAAACATAGTGTAATATGTGTCCCTGTTATATGTTGGAGCATCTTTTGATATATGCCTAGTAGTGGTATAGTTGTGTCTTCAGGTAAAACTATTTCTAGTTTACTGAGGAACCGCCAGATTGATTTCTAAAGTGGTTTTACCAGCTTGCAGTACCACCAGCAATGGAGGAGTGTTCCACTTTTCCCACATCTTTATCAGCATCTGATGTCACTGGAGTTTTTGATCTTAGCCATTCTGATTGGTGTGAAGTGGACACTCAGGGTTGATTTGATTGGCATTTCCCTGATGACTAAGGATGTTGAACATTTCTTTAAGTGCTTCTCAGCCATTCAAGATTCAGTTGAGAATTCAACTAAAGGTTGACTCTAGTAAAACCAAATAAACCAACTTAAAAATGGGGTATAGAGCTAAATAAAGAATTCTCAATTGAGGAATCTCATATGGCTGGTAAACACTGAAAGAAATGTTCAACTTACTTAGTCATCAGAGAAATACAAATCATACCATCCCAGAGATTCCACCTTACACCAATCTGTATGGCTAAGATGAAAAATACAGGTAACTGTAGAAGCTGCTGAAGATGTGGAGAAATTGGAACACTCCTCAATTGTTGGTGGGACTACAAGCTGGTATAATCACTTTGGAAATCACTCTGGCTGTTCCTCATAAAATTGAGAATAGCTCTACCTGAAGACACAGCTATAACATTCCTGGACATATACCCAAAAGATGCTCCAACACATAACAAGGGAACATGCTCCACTATGTTCATAACATTCCTATTTATAGTAGGCAGAAGCTGGCAACAACCCAGATGTTCCTGAAGAGAAGAATGGAGACAGAAAATGTGGTACATTTCACAATGGAATACTACTCAGCTATTAAAAATGAAGACTTCACAAAAATTGTAGACAAATGGATCAAACCAAAAATAGCATTCTGCATGTGGTAACAGAGATACAAAAGGGTATAGATGGTATGTACTCACTAACAAATATATATTAGCCCAAAAGCTCAGAATACCTAGGATACAACCATATGAAGAGTTACAAGAAGGAAGGCTGAAGTGTGGATGCTTCAAACCCACTTAGAAGGGAGAACAAAATAATCATGGGAGGCAGAGGGAGGGATTGAGCTGGGTGGGAAACTACATCTTGAGGAAAAAGGAGGATCAGGACCAAGTATGAGAAGAGACAGGAGAGAAGTCAAGAGGGCCAGGAGAAATAATTAAAACAAGGAGCAGTGCGAGTTGGGGAAATTGGGGAACCACTAGAAAGTCCCAGATGCCAGGAATTTGAGAGGCTCCCAGGATCCCATAGGGATGACATTTGCTGAAATACCCAACAGCAGGAAAATAGCATGCTGCCCTGTAGAAGGATGGGGCCACCTACTCATCTAAAAACTATTTAACACAGAATTGTTCCTGTCTAAAGGAAATGCAGGGACAAAAATGGAGCAGGGCCTTAAGGAAATGCCATCCAGAGACAGCCACACCATGTGATCCATTCCATCAGCAGACAATAAATCCTGACTCTATTGCTGATGCCAAGATGTGCTTGCAGACAGGAATCAGGTGTGACTGCCCTCTGAGAGGCTCTGCTAGCATCTGACTAAGACAGATGCAGATACTCACAGCCAACAACTACACTGAGCCTGGGGACCATAATGAAAGAGTTAGGTGAAGGGCTGAAAGAGATGAATCAGATTGCAAACCCATAGGATGAACAACAGTGACAATTAACCAGACCCCTCAGAGCTCCCAGGGACTAAACCACCAACCAAAGAATATACTTGGACTTGTCCATGGCTCCTAATACATATGTAGCAGAGGACTGCTGCATCTAGCATTAGTAGAAGGGGAGAAGCTTGTACCTGTGGAGGCTTAATGCCCCCAGAGAAGGGGAATCACAGAGGGGAGAGGTGGGAGGGGGTGGGTGGGTGGGGGAGCATCCTTTTAGAAGCAAGTAGGAGGGAGATGTGTTGTGGAAAATATTTAAAAAGATGGAATGTATGGCATGTTATCACACTGTTACCTGGTTCTCTCATTCCATGGGACTCTGACTCAGAGCTCCATGATCTCTCCACCCAGCTCACTAGGTTCCCACTGGCAGGTTGCTACCACACCAGCCCCATGCTTCAATACTCCCACAGCCTCTGTGGTGCACATCAGGCTAACCCACACTTTGCCACTGTATCTTTCTCTCTTGAACCCAGAAGAGCCTCCACATGAAGGAAAACACAACACAAACTTAGCTCAGAAACAATGGTAACTCAATCTCTGGGCACAACAACTAAAAGCTAATCTTGTAAATCTTATCAAAGTCTGATTCCTCTGGTGGCGAATCCTTGTGGATCCACCATGATACCAGGAGACTCTATTAGCTACATCTTACCTACTACATGCTGTCCCTGTTCCAAAAGGACCCTCTCTCTCTCTCCTCCTTCTCTCTCTTTTCCTCTCTAACCCAGAAGTCTCCCTATGAGCCCAGTGGTTGGCTCTTTTATTCATTAGGGGATTGGTTCACAAGAAGTTACAGGTGTAACTCACTCCTTCTCTGAAGCCCCTCCCAGGAGGGCAGAATTAGAAAATAAAAAGCCCCAGGGCGATCCACAACAGAGATAGGGTAGGGTTTCATGGAGTAGAGACCTAGAAAGGGGATAACATTTGAAATGTAAACACATAAAATGATTAATAAATAAAAAACAAATAAAAAATTAAGAAAAAACCCAACCAATCAACCAATCAAAAACAACTCAGGATACTTAAAACAATCCCATACAATAAAAGAACATCTTGAGCTGTGATTATTTCTGATTTAAAGCTAAACTACAGAACAGTAGTAATAAAAAAACATGGTATTGTCATAAAAACATACAGGTGATCAAAGGATTAGAACTGAAGAACCAGAAAAACACCTCGCACACTTAAGGCCACTTGACATTTGAAAATACAATGGATAAATGAAAACATCTTCAATAAATGATGCTGGTCTTACTGGATGACTGCATGCAGAAAAATGTAAACAGACCCATAGCGATAACCCTGCACAAAACTCAAGTCCAAATGACCAAGGATCTCAACATAAACCTCCCACACTAAATTTAATAGAACAGAAATTAGGATAAATTCCTTGAACTCATTGGCACAGGAGAAAGATTCCTGAACATAACACCAAGATTAATAGTGAATTAAGGGCGACCTCATGAAACTGAAATGTCAGGAGCCAACGCGTAGAAGCTAAAACCTAGAAGCTGATCTTCCTGAGATGAGTTCATGTTGGATTAAGACCTATGACATGTTTGCTCTGGTAAACAAAGTGCATAAGAAATCTATTTTAGGAAAGATTCCTGCTACTAATATACTTTTCCATTATTATTAAATGTGTGTGTGTGTGTATACACACACACATAATCACTCAGCATTAGCAAATTCTTTGAGCTAATGAGGACATACTATTTTGTAGTGATGCTATATAGACAAATAGATAATAATTCTATAGAATTCCTGATTTAATTCAAATAATTTTATGAAGAAAATTTTTAGAGATGGTCTTAGTTCCTTGAAAGATGCAATAACTTTTAAATCAAGAGTAGAATGTGCCCACTCTTCAGAACATTAAGTAAAGGCTGCATAATAAGAATACAGTGAGCTTTCATAATCACAATAAAAGAGAAATAGACTTGGGACAATTTTTATGTTCAAGGAAAAGCATTTAGGTCCAAGGATAAAGTCATAGATGTGCACTATGAAAAAGGTAAGACCATGTGAAAACTGTTGCTTTGAACTTTTAATGAGTATATAATAATGAAACTGCATTAAGGTTAATATTAACATCCTTCTTTAACTCCCATTTTATGTAAAATTTTATCTCTGAGGTAATTTTCTAAAGTACTTTTTGTCTAAGAAGGTATAAGAAGACACACACCCCCAAAAATAAAATCATTGTCATTGGCTGAATGGTTTGGCTTGGAGAGCTTTGCTTCATCCATCTATACATACATACATACATACATACATACATACATACATACAAATTTGTATGTCTGTTAGTCTATATGTTTGTGTGTAAGTATATGTGTATATGGCTAAGCATGCATGAATACTTAGTGAGTTAATTGTGACAGACTACCAGGCCCACCCACAGTGGGGGTGTATGAATGTTTAAATGTATAAGTATCGGTGCATTTGCATGTACAAAGCATCTAAATTCTTTTCCTCTCCTTCCTCTATGGTTCACAAACAGTTAACCAGCTTAGTTAGACAGGCTTCTGGCTGAATCAGCAAAGAAAGCAGCACTGGAAATAAATCTTTCATTATCCCCTGCTGTTTTATGATGAGGTGCTAAACAGTTTGTCCCCTCAGAGTAACTCAAAGAAGGCAGGCTACTGAAACATAGTGACTTAGACTTAAGATAGGTAAACATTGAATTATTGTACAGTGTTGCAGGAAATATTTAAAAAGAAAGAATATATACGGCACATGTTCCCACATTATGCCCTGGTTCTCTCAGCCCCTGTGGGCTGGCCAGCTGTGCACTGGTGAGCAATGGCCTAGCTGCTTTTATCTTGTGGAGCTCTGACTCAGAGCTCCATGTTCTCTCCTCCCAGCTCACTAGGTTATCACTGGCAGGTCACTATCACACCAGCCCCATGCTGCAATACCTCCATGGCCTCTGTGTTGCACACTAGGCAAACCCACACTTTGGCGCTGTACCTTTCTCTCTGGAACCCAGACAAGCCACCGCATGAAGGAAAGCACAACACAAACTTAGCTCAGAAACAATGGTAACTCAGTCTCTGGGTGCAACAACTAACACATAATCTTGTAAGCCTTATCAAAATCTGATTCCTCTGGTGTCGAATCCTTGTGGATCTGCCATACCAGGAGACTCCAGTAGCTACATATTATCTAACTGTTGTCCCTGTTCCAAAAGGACTCTCTCTCTCTCTCTCTCTCTCTCTCTCTCTCTCTCTCTCTCTCTCTCTCTCTCTCTCTCTCCTGCTTCCTCTCTTCCTCTTTCCTATTTTGTAGTGGAAGTCCTACCTCCGTGCCCAGTGATTGTCTCCTTATTCATTAGAGGATTGGTTCACAAGTCACAGGTGTAACTCACTTCTTGTCTGAAAGCCCTCACAGGAGGGCAGAATTAGCAGATAACAAACAGTCCAGGGCTATCCACAACAGTACAGCAATATTAATTATCTTGTATGACCATGTCTTACCCTGTCAACACTCTTCTCCCTCTACTGACTCAAAAAAGAATAAACAAGAAAGAAGAACTGTCAGGTTTGGCTCCTGGCACTGAAAAGCTTTTTCCAAATTTAAGGACACCATCAATAGGACAAAAGGGCAGCCTCCAATGGTAAAAACACTTAACAACACAACATTCAACAGACAACTAATATCCAAATCATATAAAGAACTCAAGAACATAGACACCAACAAACCATATAACACAATTAAAAATGGAGAAGAGTTATACAGAGAATTCTCAACAGAGGAATCTCTAATGGTCAAGAAGCCACTTAAAGAAATGTTCAACTTCCTTAGTTATCAAGGAAATTCAAATCAAAATAATTCTGAGATACCATCCTACACCCATCAAAATGGCTAAGATAAAAAAAAAAAAACACTCAAGTGATAGCATATGTTGGAGAGGATATAGAGCAAGTTGCATACTCTTCCATTGCTTGTGGAAGTGAAAACTTGTGCAACCACTTTGGAAATGATTTGTAGTTTCTCAGAAAATTGAGAATAATTCTGTCCCAGGTTCCTGCCAAACCACTCCTGAAAATAAACTCAAAAGATGCCCTACTATAATACAAGGACATAGCAGCTTTATTTGTAATAGCCAGGAACTAGAAACAACCTAGATGTACCTCAACTGAAGAATGGATACAGAAAATGTGGTACATGTACACAATGGAATATTATTCATCCATTAAAACAAGGATATCATGAAATTTTCAGGAAAGTGAAAATATCAATTTATTGAGTGAGGCAACCTAGACCTAGATAAATACATATGTACTCCCTATGGTACTCACTTAAGATATAGATATTAGTCATAAAGTACAAGATAATAATGCTGTAATCCACAGACCCTAAGTACCTGAGTAATAAGAGGAGCCCAAGGGGGGATGCATGAATCTCACTCAGAACCAGACATAAAATGGTCACTAGAGGTGGATGAAGAGAGAGGACTGGGGAGGAGGGGAGAAGAGTGGGTAAGAAGCAGAATGGGCATAGGACTCAGGTGTGAGGAGAGGGGATATGGGAGAGGGCTGAGAGAGAGAATGAAAATCAATGGGGTGCATCTCTGAGACTAATTAGAGACCTGGGACTGAGGAGGCTCTGGGGAGTTTATAGGATGACCCTAACTGAGATTCTTCCAAACAGGAGATATGTAGACTGGAGTGGAAATTTTTCTTTTATATTCTAACAACCTTATGTTCTGTGGACTTAGAGACTGATTCCAGAGCACGGAGTGCTCCTGCCAGGAGCCAATGCAAACATTTCATTGAACTGGAAGGTCAGAGTTTCCATGGCCACTTTGGACTTCTGAGATCCTCAAGCCAATAGGCAAAGAAAAACTGTTGCAGTAGGAGTGATTGATGCAGATCCATGGGGGAAATTGTATTGATTCTCCACAGTAAAGGCCATAACATTGATGTCTGAAGTGCAGAAAATCCTTTATGGTATTTTTTTTGTGTTATAAACTCCCGTGGTTAACATCAATTGGAAACTACAGCATCATAATTCATGCCGGAAGTCAAAGGGCACAGACAAGTCAGGAATGAAAGTACAAAGTATGGGACATATCTCTAGATTAAAAACCAAGACCTGCAGAGAAGCCTACATTGATTAGGAGAAATACAATATCAATTTATGTAATATCAGTTAAGAGAATATCGAAGGTTATCACATTTCAGTTTGAGATAGTCCAAGAATGTCACTCAAGGAATATTGGCACTTACTCTAAATTTATAATGTGTTTGTTGTTTTATATGAGGCAGTTATACCACATTAGGCATAATTATAATACTGTTAAAAACATAGTACATTTTAACAGTATGTGGAAAAGCATATTATGTTTAGGCATTAGCATAAATTGGATATTGTTTTCATTTTTAATTTAATGATGACATAAGAAGATATGATTGTGTCACGAATTGAAAAGGGTGGATTTGTCATGGCTATCTTTCATTGTTAACCTGATTAAATCTGGAATTAACTAAACTCCAAAAATGAAGGGCACCCAAGTGAAGTATTTTTGCTTAATTTGTAGTAGGAAAATCCACTTCTAATCCAGATCCTAATCTGGGCAACAGCTTCTGCTGGAAGCTCATATAAAGACACAAAAGAGGGAACCTTATGGTCTTTGTCTGCTTTCTTTGTCTGTTCTGACCTTGATAAAAAGTCATTTCCTTCCATGGCATTAGTGCCTACTTCTTCATGATTCTAGTGTATAATGAAGACCCACTAAGATATCCAGCCTGTGGAATCAACAACTTCTGGATACATGAATTTCCTGTTTACAAGCAGGCATTGGTGGATTTGCTAGACTGCGTCCTATACTACAAAATTCAAATAAGTCTCCTTTCTCTGTATATAGAGAGAACCCTAGTTAATACAGGAAGCTATTGAGACAAACATGATATCTAAGAGAAGAGTATTAAGAAATCTGACAGTGTAGAAAAAGGAAATGAATATCAAAATACACAAAATACTACGATGAAAATCTGATTGTGAATCTTTTGTTTGTGAAATAATTATCTGTTAACTATGTCTATATAAAATAATTTAAATAGTTATAAAACCAAATGTAACTGATCAAAGATTCTGTTATATTAGTGGAGGGTTTGATGAATCACTCAATGAAATACAATAATAGACTAGAAAACACAGAGAACTTAACTCATCTTTGTGTATTTGCTGCATGACTGGTGACAATCACAATGCTTCACCAATAGCTCCTTGCTAGTTAATCTTAATAATTTTTATTGTCATGTCTTTACACGATCAGAGACTCAAGAATAAGGTGCCATCAGCTATAGGGTCTTACCATCAAGTTCTATAACATAAGCCAATACAATAGCTATAACCTATAATATCTCTGGTTTTATGGAACATCACTTGCCAAAACCTCCAACTTGTTTCCTGACACAAAAATTTTATTGCTACCTGTTCCCTGGACTACTTACTCCCTGCTCTATCCTACCTGCCCGTGGGAGTTGGAGTTAAGGTGGGGTAGAATCAAGGACACAGACATCAGGGGCAGGTGAGAAACTCTGAAACAAGCTGGTCGAACAACTGCTGCAAGCAACTTTAATACCCTCCACCCATGCCCCATTCACCCCCAAAAAAGAATCTCTTCAAAAAAGTAGTGCTGATTGGCTGGCATTGTCAGCAACAGCAATACTTCATCTCCTAGGCAATCCTCAATTAGGTCGGCCTGCAGGAGATACCTTTGCCTAGTGGTAGCTGTGGTTCTATTGCCTTGACATTGTTGACCCCACCTCAGAGGATTCCCAGTATACTAGACAACTCCTGTCTTTCAGGATCTTACCCATCATTGACTACCAGTCCTAAAAGAGATATCACTCTGGAGTCCTGTCACACATGTGAGAGATTAGGAACAACCTACATGATTATGTCATGGATCTCTGTGATGCAGGATTTGATCACCTCCTGGGGGGGGCACAATCAAGATTTTTGAAAGTCATCAGTACCTGCAGGGTGACCTGATTTGTGATGTGCTGCCTGGGGATATGCTGTGTGATACACTTAAACAAAATAATTATTAGTATGACAATTCCTCCCATTATAGTGTAAGTGGCTATCCATGAGGGGTCAAAAAGCCTCTTAATATTGTCACATTAAAGAGATGATCATAGTTTAGGAGAGTAGGGGGGGCATGAATCAAGACAATTAGAAGGGCCACATGCATCAAGACAATTAGAAGGGCCACATGCATCACAATTGCTCATAATGATGTCATATAAGAATCTAATGGGATCCCTGTTAACATAGGGAGTAATATTGGGTGCATCATATGAGGTAAACTTTCACATGCTAAGTGCGAGATATATGATAATATCAGGCAGTTTCTGTCAAAATGTTACACCTAGAGTAGGCTGGCAGTCCTCACAAGGCACAGGAAGTCCCACAAAAGTGGGCATTTGAGAGGCTCTTTGACAGTGTGGCAGGAGTAAATGTAATATTCTTGGGGGATCATTTGTGATTTTCAGTCAGTATGGGGAACATGAAGTTCCACAGGTAACATGGCATCATAGATTAGATTACCATAATAGTCCCTTGTGGTCATATTGTGCAGCTGGATGCAAGGGCTGATAGAGGAGACATTCATGATAAAGCAGAGAATTTCCTCCATGAACCAGGTGCCTTCTAATTGTCCTGTAGTAATGACTAAGTCCATGTAGGGCAAATCCAAACTCACATTGGAGGAGAAAAGAACAGAGCAGGCTGGGAATTTAACTGCCACAGGCAAAAAAGGGAGGGGAGCAGAGGCACCAAAGCCCAGAGCTCATTGGCTCTCTTCCAAGATTGAAGAAAAATTAATAAAAACAGTATGTACATAATGTCTCTTGGTTCTGGTCTTTTTCTGGTTCCTTCAATGCCCCCTTGTCCATGGCCATGTGAACATATCTCAAGGGTACACATATCAGCACAGTTGTGCACTGGCAGAAAACATAAGCATAACCTTGTCCCCTGGTCAGAAGCAAAGCAAGTGGTTGCCAATGAAAGGCTATTGGTTTCCTCCATCTAACCAATGGGAGGGGAGTGTTCCTTGGCAAAAATGTCCAAAGTTTGTAAGCAGGGCTCAACCTTTTCTCATCAAAGGAGAGAAAGTTCACATGGAACTCGACATTCACCAAGGCTAGGTTTGGATCTTTTTTGGATTCTGGAAAGGTGGCCCAAGCAAGTGCTCCCTTCAAGGAACAATTTGCTCTTTCTACAATTGCTTGGCCTTGATGATTATAGGGTATCCCAAAGGAGTGACTGATCCTCCATGAGAATAGGAAGGCACTGAACTGCTGAAATGAGTTAGCAGGTCCACTGTCAGTCTTGAGTGTCTAAGGCACTCACATTACCAGTATTGCCAATTTCATGGCCTTAATAGCATGAGAGGCCTTTTCACCTGCCATGGCCACCATGTATATGAAGGTTGAGCAAGTATCCACCACAAAATGTACATACCTAAGATTACCAAAGCCTGGGTAATGGGTGAAATCTATTTGCCAGATTGTATTGGGGTGTAGATTTCTAGGATTAACTCATGATCTGTCAAAGGGCCCCATTTGTGCAACAGTTGCACATATTGCACAAGACCTTACAGGATGTTTATATTGCGACATACACTTTTGGGCAAGAGCTTATGTAAATTCTGAGGGGAAAGATGAAATTGCTTGTTCTAGCAATTTCTTGTCTACAGCCATAATCAGAGTATCAGTTCTCTCATTTCATTCTGGTAATGTGCCAGGAAATTTAGTATGTGATCTTTTGTGTGAGATGAACCATGGATTTGCCCTATTCTCAAGAGCCTTCTGGATAGATTACATGCAGACATGTATGGGTCTGTTTTGTTCTTGAATATATGAGAAGGACAGGGTACAGACAGCTTGTACTGCATATTAGCTATCTGAGAACATATTAACTGGCTCCTGTTGGCAACACTCAAAAATTTTAAGGAGTCCAAATAATTCACCTAGTTGTACTCAGTCAGGATTAGAGAGAATATGAGTTGTGTTATTCCCCCAACCCATGGTTCGTGGATAAGAACTCCATATCTGATTTTATTGGCATCAGAAAAGGCCATAGTTGCTTTCAGAATGGAGCAAGAGCTAAGTATGCTATGGGTTTTAACTGTTACTGGCAGATGGGACAAACTAGTAAGACATTTGTCTGATGGCATGTGATTATCCAACGAGCCTGTGAACCCTGCCACCCTATCCTGAAAGCTGATGGAATCTTCCCATAATGATTGAGAATATCATAATGTGAATGGTAGGATTATTTTGTCTTGTTCCCTGTTATAAGTTCTCCTTGTGAAAGTCTTTTGCCTTAAGGGTAAGGCAGAAGGCAATCTCAAACTTTGAGACAACCTTACATAAATCAGAATGGACCAGGCACAATAACATGAGGAGCCCATTCTGCCACAATACTGTGACCCGCTCAAGGGACCACACAATCATGACCAGAAGGGGTTATCCTGGATCATACATTTTCAGAGTTGATACGGAAAGGAGCAGGGAGTGAGGAAATACAGGCAAGATCCAAAGACTCCTGGCAGATATTTCCCTCTCACTGGCAGAATTGAAGGGTGTCCCTTTTGGAGCTTAAGTTTTCTTCCTGCTTTTGAGAATGACAATCCCTAGCCCAATAGAAACCTTTGTCACAACATGGACATGTGGTCTTGGGCCTAGCTGGGGGACAGTCCTGTTTGAGGTGACCAGACTTGAATAGGCTCCAAAAGGTGTGAAGAGGGGGCCTTTCAGGGGGAGAGTGTGTCATCTGTACATGCTCCATGACCAAGGCATTAATGGAGTCCACCATGGCTGCAATGGGGTCCACACCAGGGTCAAAATCATGAGTGCCAATAACACATTTATGGATATCATCCTTGCTTACAGCTGCCACAGCACTGGGAGTGTGGTCTTAAAGGCATTCCCATGAGGGAAGTTTTGTTCTATAGACTTTTTGAACATGTTTACTATCCCTTTGAGTTGGAAATCGTTGCTCTCTTCTATGCCTATTATCCTTAGATTTGGTCTTTTCACTGTGCCCTGGATTTCTTGGATATTTTGGGTTAGGAGATTTTTGCATTTTGCATTTTCTTTGACTGTTGTGTCAATGTTTTCTATGGTATTTTCTATGCCTAAAATTCTCTCTTCTATCTCTTGTATTCTGTTGGTGATGCTTGCATCTCTAACTCTTGATCCCTTTCCTAGGTTTTCTATCTTCAGTGTTGTCTCCCTGTATGATTTCTTTATTGTTTCTACTTCCATTTTTAGATTTCAGAGTTTTTTTTCAATTTCTTCATCTGGTTGTGTTTTCTTGTATTTCTTTAAGGGACTTATGTATTTGCTCTTTAAGGGCTTCTACCTGTTTACCTGTGTTCTGTATTTCATTAAGGGAGTTATATGTTCTTAAAGTCCTCTATCATCATCATTTAATGTGATTTTAATTTAGAACCTTGCTTTTCAGGTTTGTTGGGGTATCCAGGTCTTGCTCTGGTGGGATAACTGGATTCTGATGATGCCAAGTAGCCTTGGTTTCTGTTGAATTATGTTCTTGTGCTTGTCTCTCCCCTTCTGGTTATTTCTGGTTTTAGCTGGTTTTGCTGTCTCCGACTGGAGCTTCCCCCCACCCCCTGTGAGCCTGTGAGACTGTGGTCTTAGGTATGTCAGCACTCCTTGGAGACAAGTGCTCTCAGGGCAGGGTTGGGGGGCTAACAGCTGTGATCTTAGGTATGTCAGCAATCCTGGATGACTGCTCTCTCTCCTTGGGACTTGGGTGCTGAAAGTTGTAGCATAAGATTAGCTTCAGGAGGCAGATGGAAATTGGAAGGATCCTGTCCCTGGCTGCCTAGCAGTACCTGATTCTTGTGGGCTCCAGGCAGGTCCCACTTGTGCCTAGTATTTGAGCAGCAGTGATGGTCTTACCTATGATTTTTGGTGTGTCATTACTCCTGGAGATCTGCTATCACAGGGCATGATTAAGAGGAATTTTGTGGCACAGGCTCAGCTCAGGGGCACAGTTGGAAACTGGAAGAATCATGTCCCTGGCTGCTCAGGGTTTCCTGGGTCTTGTGAACTCTGGGAAGGTCCCACTTGGGCCTGGTATTTCGACAGCAGTGGTAGTCTCCCCTGTGATCTTTGGTGTATAAGCACTTCTGGGAGACCCACTCTCCCTGGGTGGGATTGGGGTGAGAATAGTTTTGGCCTTTTCTATTATTTTGACTGAAGGTAAAGAGTAAGGAATATTTCATTCAATGACTCAGAATTTTAGACATGCAATGTTTTGGATTTGACATTAATGCTGTTCTCTGATGAATTTACTGGAGACTTATTTGAAGTAAACCCAAAGTGCATGAACTCATACATGAAATAAAAGCAATAAACAGTATGTGGTAACATATGTGGTATATTGCTATTCATCTATTATTCTATTCATAGACTGTGGCTTGTGCCTAGAAAGGTGATTAGTGAGAATGTGCTTTTTTCTATGATGCTTCATGCTATGATAAATTTTGTAAGATGCCCACTCTATGTACATTTGTAACAATTGAAGAGAAATGATAGTCAAACATTTGTGGTAATCTGAGGTTTTTGATTTCTACTCTTCATCACATGGCTGTCTAGTTTTATATATTTATATATTTTTAATTGTATATTTTCTTTAATTACATTTCAAACTTTATCTCCTTACCCAGTTCTCCCCCGCACCTTGGATCCCCTATCAAATCCCCCCAGTGCCTGCTTCTATGAAGGTGTTCCCCAACCAAGCAACTCCCACCTTCCCACCCTCAATTCCCCTACACTGGGGCATGTATCAAGCCTTCATAGGACCAAGGACTTCTACTCCCATTGATACCTGACAAGGCCATCCTCTGCTACATATGCAGCTGGAGCCATGTGTACTCCTTGGTCTCTGCGAGCTCTGGGGGTTTGCTTGGTTGATATGGTTGTTATTCCTATGGGGTTGCAAACCCTTTCAGTTCTGCCAGTCCTTTCTCTAACTCTTCCCTTGGGGACCTCATGATCAGTACAATGGTTGGCTGCAAGCATCCACCTCTGTATTTGTAAGGCTTTGGCAGGGCCTCTCAGAAGACAGCTATATCAGACTCCTTTCAGGAAGCATTTCTTGGAATCCACAATAGTGTTGGGTTTTGTTGACTGTGTATGTGATGAATCCCCAGGTGGGACACTCTCTGGATGGCCTTTCCTTCAGTCTCTGCTCTATACATTGTCTCAATATTTGCTTCCATGAGATTTTGTTCCACTTTATAAGAAGGACTGTAGCACCCACACTTTGGTCTTTCTTCTTCTTCAGCTTCATGTGGCCTGTCAGTTGTATTGTGGGTATTCAGAGCTTTTGGGATAATATCCACTTATCAATGAGTGCATGCCATGTGCCTTCTTTTGTGATTGGGTTATCTCACTTAGGATGATCTTTTCTAATTTCATCAATTTGCCAAAGAATATCATGAATTTATATCTTTAATAGCTGAGAAGTACTCCATTGTGTAAATGTACAAAATTTTCTGTATCCATTCCTTTGTTGAAGGACATTTTGGTTCATTCTAGCTTCTGGCTATTATAAATAAGGCTCTATGAACATAGTGGAGTATATGTCTTCGTTATATGTTGGAGAAACTTTTGGGTATATGTCCAAGAGAGGTATAGCTGGGTCCTCAAGTAATACTATGTCCAATTTTCTGAGGAACCACCAGATTGATTTCCAGAGTGGTTGTACCAGCTTGCAATCCCACCAACAAAGGAGGAGTGTTCCTCTTTCTCCACATCCTCACCAGCATCTGGTGTCACTCTGACTGGTGTAAGATGGAATCTCAGGGTTGTTTTGATTTGCATTTCCCTGATGACTAAGGATGTTGAACATTTCTTTAGGTGCTTCTCAGCCATTCGATATTCCTCAGTTGAAAATTCTTTGTTTATATCTGTACCTCTTTTCCATTGCTGAGAGTGGGATGTTGAAGTCTCCCACTATTATTGTATGGGCTGTGGTATGGACTTTGAGCTTTAGTAAAGTTTCTTTTATGAATGTGGTTGCCCTTGAATTTGGAGCATAGATGTTCAGAATTGAGAGTTCATCTTGGTAGATTTTTCCTTTAACCAGTATGAAGTGTCCTTCCTTATCTTTTTTGATAACTTTTGTTGAAAGTTTGCTTTTTTGATATTAGAATGGCTATTCCAGCTTGTTTTTTGGGGCCATTTGCTTGGAAAATTGTTTTCCAACACTGAGGTAGTGTCTGTCTTTGTCACTGAGGTGTGTTTCATGTATGCAGCAAAATCCTGCTTCCTGTATACAGTCTGTTAGTCTATGTCTTTTTATTGGAGAATTGAGTCAATTGATGTTAAGAGGCAGTAAGAAAAAGTGATTGTTGCTTCCTGTTATTTTTGTTGTTAGAGGTGGTATTATGTTTGTGTGACTATCTTCTTTTGGGTTTGTTGAAAGATTGCATTCTTGTTTTTTCTAGGGTATAGTTTCCCTCCTTGTGTTGGTGTTTTCCTACTATTATCCTTTGTAGGGCTGGATTTGTGGAAAGATATTGTGTAAATTTGGTTTTGTCATGGAATATCTTGTTTTCTCCATTTATGCTAATTGAGAGTTTTGTTGGATATAGTAGCTTGGGCGGAGAAAAGTGTTTTCTTAGTGTGTTTTTTTTTTTTTTGATACTTTATTTATATTTCCAATGTTTCCCCTTTTCTGCGTCTCCTCTTTGGAAACCCCCCATCCCCTCCCCATCCCCGCCTCTATGAGGGAATTCCACCTTCCACCCACCTGCCCACCCATCCCCATATTCCCATCTTGACATTCCCCTTTACTGGGGCCTTTAACACCCTCAGACCCAAGGGCCTCTCCTCTCTCCCGGATGGCCATCAAGGTCATCCTCTGCCATATATGCGGTCCGAACCATGGGTCCATAGATGTGTATTCTTTGGTTGGTGGTCCGAACTCCACGATGACCGGGGGGGGGGGGGGTCAGGCCCATTGACGCTCTTGCTCCCTCCATGGGGCTGCAAATTCCTTCAGTTCCTTTAGACCTTTCTACAACTCCTCTATCTGGGACCTCACTCTCAGTCCAGCGGTTACTGTTAAGTGAAACTTGGGCATTCTGAACTTTTGGGCTAATATCCGCTTATCAGTGAGTACATACTGTGTTCATTCTTTTGTGACTGAGTTACCTCGCTCAGGATGATATTTTCAAGTTCCATCCATTTGCCTCTAAATTTCATTAAGTCATTGTTTTTAATAGCTGAGTAGTACTCCATTGTGTAGATGTACCACATTTTCTGTATACATTCCTCTGTTGAGGGACATCTGAGTTGTTTCCAGCTTCAGGCTATTATAAATATGGCGGCTATGAACATAGTGGAGCATGTGTCTTTACTACATGTTGGAGCATCTTCTGGGTATATGCCCAGGAGAGGTATAGCTGGGTCCTCAGGTGGAATTATGTCCATTTTTCTGAGGGTCCACCAAACTGATTTCCAGAGTGGTTGTACCAGCTTGCAATCCCACCAACAGTGGAGGAGTGTTCCTCTTTCTCCACATCCTCACCAGCATCTGCTGTCACCTGAGTTTTTCATCTTAGCCATTCTGACTGGTGTGAGGTTGAATCTCAGAGTTGTTTTGATTTGCATTTCCCTGATGACTAAGGATGTTGAGCATTTCTTTAGGTGCTTCTCAGCCCTGCGATTTTCCTCAGTTGAAAATTCTTTGTTTATATGTATGAGATCTACCCAGGATATTCTAGCTTTGATAGTCTCTGGTGAGAAGTCTGGTGTAATTCTGATAGGTATGCCTGTATATGTGACTTGATCTTTTTCCCTTACTGGTTTTAATATTCTTTCTTTGTTTATGCATTTTGTATTTTGATTATTACAGACAGGAGGAATTTCTTTTCTGGTTCATCCTATACGGAGTTCTGTAGGCTTCTTGTTTGTCCATGGGCATCTCTTTCTTTAGGTTAGGGAAGTTTTCTTCTATAGTTTTGTTGTAGATAATTACTGGCACATTAAGTTGGGAATCTTTACTTTCTTCTATACATATTATCCTTAGGTTTTGTCTTCTCATTGTGTTCTGGATTCCTGGATGTTTTGCATTAGGAGCTTTTTGCTTTTTGCATTCTCTTTGACGGTTTTGTCAGTGTTTTCTATGGTATCTTCTGCATTTGAGGCTCACTTTTCTATCTCTTGTATTCTGTTGATGAGGATTGCATCTATGACTCCTCACCTCTTTCCTAGGTTTCTAACTCCTGTGTATGTCTCTCTTTGTGGGTTTTTTATTGTTTCTCTTTCCATTTTTAGATCCTGGATGGTTTTGTTTATTTCCTTCCCCTGTGTGATTGTGTTTTCCTGTAATTCTTTATGGGATTTTTATGTTTCCTTTTTAAGGGCTTTTACCTGTTCACCTGTGTTCTCCTGTATTTCTTTAAGGGAGTTATTTGTGTCCTTCTTAAAGTACTCTATTATCATTATAAGAAGTGATTTTAAATTGGAATCTTGCTTTTCCTGTATGGTGGTGTATCCAGAACTTGTTATGGTGTGATAACTGGGTTGTTATAATGCCAAGTACCCTTGGTTTTTGTTGCTTATGTGCCTGTGCTTGCCTCTGGGATCCTGAAATCCTGGTGTGAACAGGTTCCTGAGATCCTGTCACCCAGTGGATGTTAGAGCACCTGTGATACTGGGTGTGTTAGAGTACCTGAGATTCAAGTTTCTTCTGGGTGTTGTAGGATTGGATGCAGAGCTAGTATACAACATCTGCTCAGGGCATCAGCTCAGACTGGAAGGAGCCCATGACACTGGCTGTGCTGGGGTTCCTGTGTCCCTGGATTTTGCTGGTCCCAGTTACTTCTTGTGTTGGACAGATATTGTGTGGCTTCCTCACCTATGATCCTCAGCATGTTAAAGCACCTGAGAATCGAGCTTCTTCTGAGTGTTGTGGGACTGAGTGCAGAGCTAGCACCCAAGGTCTGCTCAAGGCACCAACTCAGACTGGAAGCAGCTCTCTAGTTTAACAGACAGTGTTTCCCAGCTGTTTCTTCAGCCCTCATCTGAGTATGAAATTCATTTTAGTAGGAAGTTTTCATGAGAGTGATGCTCAATATCCAGTAATGGATAAGCAGAATGTAAAATTTGAGTCTATTTATTTGCAATAGAACCCTGGAAATATATGTGGATATTTTACATCAGTTTCTTTGTATAATATGTATAATAGATCAGATTAATATCTCAGTGTGATGAATCTGGGAGATTTTCTGGCACACTGTAGGCCATTAATTTATGGTAATCAACACAATATAACGAATTATACAGACTTTAAACTGAGTTTTTCTAAATAAAAAATATTGTAACACAATACTACCAAGAAACTAAATAGATTGATTCTATAGAAAATATAATAAAAAAATTTTCAGTAATATTTGTTTGCTATTTCTTTCCAGTTTTCATAAACCTATGGTCCTGTGTATAAGCTGTATTTCAACTCACAGCCTACTGTGGTATTGCATGGCTATGAGGCAGTGAAAGAAGCCCTCACTGATCATGGAAAAGAACTGTACTGATAATTATTAGTAGAGGAAGTATTTGGTTATATTTTGGGTGTGTAATATGGGGAAATATTTTGAAGAGTAAGTTTTCCAATTTATGAAAAGGTTTCCAAAGGACAGGGTAAGTAGGTGCATGCTTATGTTTGTACTGGGTAGTTTCCAGAATGAGCTGAAAGGTGGGGAGTAGAGGTTATGCTTGATTTTCGGGCATAGGTTGGGACTCTATTGCTGTCACCTGTCAGATCCTTCTGTGTCTGGGATTTCCAGCATTTATTCCAATTTCTTCAGGCATTGGTTTTATCAATGGAAATGTATGGAAAACCACAAGGCACTTCACACTCAATACCCTAAGGAAATTAGGCATGGGACAAAGGACCATTGAAGACAAAGTGAAAGAAGCACAATGGCTTGTGAAGGAACTGAAGAAAATCAATGGTAAGTGCAGATCAGAATCAAACTTTTATATCTTGTTCTATACATGTCTTTATGAATCATGTCGCTTCTATCTTATTCTGAGATTTTTTTTTCTAATGAGATGTCATGAGTATATGTCTCATAACTTTTAGAGCATTATGAACCACGAATTTCCTTAATCACAAATGTCATTTGTTCTTTGCATACCATCATGAGAGGATGAATATCAGTGATAATGGTTACCATGCAAAAATACAGAGCCTGGACCATGTGGTATTGCTTTTCTTTCTTTCTTTCTTTCTTTCTTTCTTTCTTTCTTTCTTTCTTTCTTTCTTTCTTTCTTTCTCTCTCTCTCTCTCTCTCTCTCTCTCTCTTTCTTTCTTTCTTTCTTTTCTTTCATTTTTTGAAGAGCAATGAATAGCACGTCTTCACTCAAGTTTCTAGTTATTTTTCTACATTAATGTTTGTAGTTCTTAGTAATAGTGATGTGATCAATTATTTTCGTTTCTCAGCTGATTGTAATAGATTTTTATCAATTATTGTATCTCTGATTTAGCATGATTTCAAGCTGTTATTATTTCTTCTTACATAGCATGTAACACTTTTTTTTATAACCTTTGCTAAAACCCACTTCAATACAAATATTCAAAATTTATGCACATGGAAACTAGTGATGTGATCGATTTAAAAAACTAGAAACTGTTTCATTGACTTTAATATTTCCCTATGTGTATTCAGTCACAGAAGTCATGTTCACTTTTCTAAGTTTTTGTATTAGAAAGTTAGTGGCTGTTACTTTGCTAGCATGCTGGGTTCTATCTACCTAGTATTTTCAAAGAAAGAATTATTTTGTTTTTCTTTTAATTTCTACATGAAAAGATTTTAACACTCTTTCTTCTAAATACAGTAAAACACTGAAAATCAGGTTTTTTTCCTTGTAAATGGCATGCATACAACAAAAAAGTAACCTCAAAGTACTTCAGTTCATCCTCTTTCCTTTAAATAATGTGACATCTTAGTATATTCTAAGGTCTTAAAATCCTGGTGTAACATCAGTAATCTCAAGGAATTCCACATGTTTAAATGTCTAACTTTGCTAACTCATAAGACCTTTGTTTGTGTCTACGTAATTTAAGATCACCTTCAACACATCACAATTTTGATCCTTTGATCACAGCAATTTCACTACTGAAAGCAATATAAACAGTCATGCTCTTATAGATTTTTATTGTTTTTGTTTCTGTCATAAAACAGTGACCACACTAAGTTGGTGTTGGGTTCAGTTGGCTTACAGGTTTTAGCCCATCATTGAGGGAACCAATGCAGGACCTCAACAAAGGAACCTAGAGGCATTAACTGCAATAGAAAACTTGAAGATTGCTTCTCAGTGACTTATTTCACCTGTCTTTCTCACTTCCTTTTTCCTACTATCCAGAATCACATATTCAAGACTGACATTGCTCATGGTGGGCTTAGCTCACATCCCCATCATTAACAATGAAGAAAGAGAACAGAGAGACATGACCCCAGATTAGTTCTTGGAGCAATTACTCAACTAAGGTTCCTTCTTTTGAGTTGACTGTAGTTTGTGTCAACTTGACTAAAACTAACCAGCACAAACACTTATTATTTTCCTTACATGTAAAGTAAATGACCAATATATTGCACACATTATAAACATATTTGTAATATAGGATCTTGATACTTACTTGATGGAAAATATCCACACATTTAGGTTTTGCTTAAATATATTAAATGTGAAGTTTGGCCATGATAAATTTTTTTTTCAGTAAATGTTATTGTTGCAATTGTACTAGTTGCTGGTTGCAATCATGAAGATATTTTTGTAATTGCATTTTGGGTTTGTTTGCCCTTATGGTACTGTTTTCTCCTCATTTTCTCCTGTTATTCCTAGTTACCACCCACTTTTGCTTTTAATATACTTTCACAGTTGATATTACCATGACATGTATTTCATAGAAAGTTAAATTCATTGTTCGAAAGAAAAACATGCATAAAGGAAAATATTCATTTGTTTTGTCATAGCATTTGCATTACCTTGTATAAACCTTAAATGCTCTCATACCACTTATTCATGTAAGTGTATTGTGTAATACTTAGCAGTTGTTTACATTATATTTTCATATATAATAGTGATGTATCCTGGATCTTTTTCCTTCTGATTCTTTAATGTCACTACATGTATATGATTCCAAGTATTTCCACTACACTGTCCAAATAGATTATAATTTTTTGTTTTTTATTTTGGTTATATTTTTGTTCTTTGCTTTTGTTTGTTTGTTTTACAGATACTATTTCCCTGAGTAGATCTGACTGTTATGGAACTAGGTTTATAGCCCAGGCTGATCTGCAATTCAGATTTTGTCATGGATCACAAATTTGTCCTCTCCAAGTTGCCAGGATTGGTGCCACTGGCATGAATAGGGATATTGTAGAATTTGCTCTTCAAATTGTGCCTCTGTACACACCTATACACACAAACTCTACCAATCTAACAGAGTTTCAGTGCCTCTTTCTCATAGTCTATGGCAAACCCCATTGGATTTATATCTTTATTTGAAAGAGTGAGCTGTTATACACCTACTGGTACCTATAGAGAGAATATACAGCACAGAAGCAAGAGCTTGCAGGCTCAGAAGTGAAAATATTTTCATGTCAGAACTGAGAATACTTGCAGTCATTTATGTCAACCATTTTTTCTTCAGACAGAAGACACCAAAGCTTACATTCAAATAGTTTTTTCATCTTATTGATAAAGCCATTAATTAGAGAATATATCTGGCCAATGTTAATCAATTCTGTCAGAAGTGTTCTATCAAATTAACTTGCCTCATTTTGTTGTCAAGGTTGAGGGCATAAGAAATGGAATCAAGAGAGTTATACTCAGCAGATGACATTGCAAATACTGATATATCTCAATCAATATTTTGGTTGAGATCTGAGAGCACAGACCCAGTTTGATGTCCAGAATAAAATCTATATTGTCAATATATCTCATGAGATGAATGAGTTGCAAGACATTTTGAATGGATACAAACAAAAATTAGTTCTCTAGACTGATTGTTAGAATACTCTAATACATCTACATATCAAGCCAAGGAAGCAAACAATAGGTAATTTTTGTAAAGCTTGTTGCCACCAACATACATTAGACTTAACACCATAGGTTCTGTACATTCATTCAAAAACAGAAAAGAAAAGAAAATGAAAACATGCGAGACTGTGACAGAAATATAAAAATATAAAAAATAAATAAAAATGCTTTTTCACCATCTAAAGAAATGACCATGTGGTTTTTTTCTTTGAGTTTGTTTATGTAGTGGATTAAATTGATGTCTTTCAATATATTAAACCATCCCTATATCCCTGAGTTGAAGCCTACTTGATTTTGGTGAATGATTGTTTTGATGTGTTCTTGGATTCGGTTTGCAAGAATTTTATTGAGTATTTTTGCATCGATATTTATAAGGGAAATTGGTCTCAAGTATTCTTTCTGTGTTGGCTCTTTGTGAGGTTTTGGTGTCAGTGTAACTGTGACTTCATAGAATGAATTGGATAATGTTCCTTCTATTTCTATTTTGTGGAATAGTTTGAAGAGTATTGGTATTAGGTCTTCTTGGAAGGACTGATAGAATTCTGCAGTAAACCCATCTGCTCCTGGGCATTTTTGGTTGGGAGACTTTTAATGGCTGTTTCTACTACTTTAGGGGTTATGGGAGTATTTAGATGGTTTATATGATCCTGACTTAACTTTGGTGTTTGATATCTGTCTAGAAAATTGTCCTTTTCATCTAGACTTTCGAATTTTTTTGAGTATAGGCTTTTGTAATAGGATCTGATGATTTTTTGAATTTCCTCAGATTCTGTTGTTCTATCTCCCTTTTCATTTCTTTCTTTCTTTCTTCCTTCCTTTCTTTCTTTCTTTCTTTCTTTCTTTCTTTCTTTCTTTCTTTTTTTTTTTTTCGAGACAGGGTTTCTCTGTATATCCCTGGCTGTCCTGGAACTCACTCTATAGAGCAGGCTGGCCTCGAACTCAGAAATCTGCCTGCCTCTGCCTCCTGAGTGCTGGGATTAAAGGCGTGTGCCACCACCGCCCAGCTCCCTTTTCATTTCTGATTTTGTTAATTTGGATACTGTCACTGTGCCCTCTGGTTATTCTGGCTAGGGTTTATCTATATTGATAACCTATATCTTGATTTTTGCAAAGAACCAGCCCCTGGTTTTGTTGATTCTTTGTATAGTTCTCTTATTTCTACTTAGTTGATGTCAGCCCTCAGTTTGATTATTTCCTGCCTTCTACTCCTCTTGGGTGTATTATCTTCTTTTTGTTCTACAGCTTTCAGGTTTGTTGTTAAACTGTTAGTGTATACTCTCTCCAGTTTCTTTTGGGAGGCACTCAGAGCTATGAGTATTCCTCTTAAAACTGCTTTCATTGTGTCTCATAAGTTTGGGTAGTTGTGCTTTCATTTTCATTAAATTCTAGGAAGTTTTTAATTTCTTTCTTTATTTCTTCCTTGACCAAGTTATCATTGAGTTGAGTATTGTTCAGCTTCCATGTGTATGTGGGCTTTCTGTTGTTGTTGCCATTGAAGACCAGTCTTAAGCCGTAGTGATCTGATAGGAGGCATGGGATTATTTCAATCTTCTTATATCTGTTGAGGTTTGTTTTGTGACTAATTATATAATCAATTTTGGAAAAGGCACCATGAGGTGCTGAGAAGAAGGTATATTCTTTCGATTTAGGATGAAATGTCCTATAGATATCTGTTAAATCCATTTTGTCCATAACTTCTGTGAGTTTCACTGTATCTGTTTAGTTTGTGTTTCCAATATCTGTCCATTGATGATAGTGGGGTGTTGAAGTCTCTCACTATTATTGTGTGATATACAATGTGTGCTTTGAACTTTAGTAAAGTTTCTTTTATGAATGTGGGTGCCCTTGTATTTGGAGCATAAATGTTCAGAATTGAGAGAGCTTCTTTGATGCATATGACATGTCCTTCCTTGTATTTTTGATGACTTTTGGTTGAAAGTCGATTTTATCCGATATTAGAATGGCTACTCCAGCCTGTTTCTTGGGAACATTTTCCTGGAAAATTGTTTTCCAGCCCTTTACTCTGAGGTAGTGTTTGTCTTTAACTCTGAGGTGCGTTTCCTGTATGCAGCAAAATGCTG
>CM052703.1:20315560-20341218 GCA_028551405.1 Uromys caudimaculatus
GACCTCTCTCTCCCTATCTATTGAATATAGTACTTGAAGTTCTAGCTAGAGCAATTAGACAACAAAAGCAGGTCAAAGAGATACAAATTGGAAAGGAATAAATCAAAATATCACTATTTGCAGATGATATGATCATATTAAATGACTGGAAAAACTCCACCAAAGAACTCCTACAGCTGATAAACAACTTCAGCAAAGTGGCCAGATACAATATTAAGTCAAACAAATCAGTAGCCTTCCTATACTCAAAGGATAAACAGGCTGTGAAAGAAATTAGGAAATCGACACCCTTCACAATAGTCACAAACAATATAAAGTATCTTGGTGTGACTCTAACCAAACAAGTGAAAGATCTGTATGACAAGACCATCAAGTCTCTGCAAAAAGCAATCGAAGAAGATCTCAGAGATGCAAAGAACTCCCATGCTCATGGATTGGCAGGAGTAATATAGTAAAAATGGTCATCCTTCTGAACGCAATCTACAGATTCAATGCAATCCCCATCAAAATTCCAACTCAATTCTTTATAGACTTAGAAAGAGCAATTCTCAAATTCATTTGCAATAACAAAAAACCAAGGATAGCAAAAACTGTTCTCAATAATAAAAGAACTTCTGAGTAAATCAGCATCCATGAACTCAAGCTGTACTACAGAGCAGTAGTGATAAAAACTGAATGGTATTGGTACAGTCACACACAGGTAGATCAATGGAATAGAAACGAATACCCAGAAATGAACACACAAACTTGTGGTCATTTTATCTTTGATAAAAGAGCTCAAAACATCCAATGGAAAAAAGACAACATTTTCAACAAATGTTGCTGGTTCAACTGGTGGTCAACAGGTAGAAGAATGCAAATTGATTGATTCCTATGTCCCTGTACAAAACTCAAGTCCAAGTGGATCAAGGACCTCCACATAAAACCAGATACACTGAATCTAATAGAAGTGAAAGTGGGAAAACTCTCGAACACATGAGCACAGAGGAAAAGTTCCTGAACAGTACACCAATGGCTTATGCTTTAAGATCAAGAATCAACGAATGGGATCTCATGAAATTGCAAAGCTTCTGTAAGGCAAAGGACACAGTCAATAGGACAAAATGGCAACCAACAGATTGGGAAAAGATTTCTACCAATCCTATTTCAGATAGAGGGATAATATCCAATATATACAAAGAACTCAAGAAGTTAGACTCCAGAGAACCAAATAACCCTCTCAAAAAATGGGGAACAGAGCTAAACAGAGAATTCTCAACTGAAGAAACTCGAAGGACTGAGAAGCACCTAAAGAAATGTTCAACATCTTTAGTCATCGCAGAAATGCAAATCAAAACAATCCTGAGATTCCACTTCATACCAGTCAGAATGGCTAAGATCAAAAACTCAAGTGACAGCAGATGCTGGCCAGAAAGTGGAGAAAGAAGAATGCTCCTTCATTGCTGGTGGGATTGCAACCTGGTACAACCATTCTGGAAATCAGTTTGGCGGATCCTCAGTAAAATGGACATAATACTACCTGAGGACCCAGCTATACCACTCCTGGGCATATACCCAGAAGGTGCTCCAACATGTAATAAGGACACATGCTCCACTATTTTCACAGCAGCCATATTTATAATAGCCAGAAGCTGGAAATAACCCAGATGTCCCTCATCAGATGAATGGATACAGAAAATGTGCTACATTTAAACAATGGAATACTACTCAACTATTAAAAACAATGACTTCATGAAATTCACAGGCAAATCGATGAAACTTAAAATATCATTCTGAGTGAGGTAACTCAGTCTCGAAATTATGAACATGGTATGTACTCACTAATAAGTGGATATTAACCCAAAAGTTTTAAATACCCAAGATTCAATTCACAGCAACAATTGGACTGAGCATGGGATTCCAGATGGAGGAATTGGAGAAGAGACTGGAAGAACTTAGGGGTTTGGAGCCCCATGGAGGTAGCAACAGTGTCAACTGGCTTGACCCCCCAGTACTTCTGGAGACTGGACCACCAACCAAAGAACACACATGAAGGGACCAATGGTGCTGGCCACATATGTGGCAGAGGAGAGCCTTGTTGGCCATCAGTGGAAGGAGAAGCCCTTGGTCTAGAGGCTGTTAGATGCCCCCAGTATAGGGGAATGCCAGGGAAGGAAGGTGGGCATGGGTGGGTATGTGAGCGAATATCCTCATAGAGGCAAGGGGAAGGAGGATGGGATAAGGGGTTTTCAAAAGAGGGACCTGGAAAGGGGAAAATGTTTGAAATGTAAATAAAGTATCAAAAAAGTCAATAATTTATAAAAAATTGAGCTTTTAAGATACCAGGTTAAAAACTAAATTAATTAATTAATTAATTAATTAATTAATTAATAGAAAATGTGTGCTGCATATCATAAAGGAGATGTATGTTGCTGAGCTTTGAAGGGCACAACTCTTCACTGGATGGTCAGAAAAGGTCTCTAAGAAATATGCCATAAAAGAACATGTCAAAGAGATTCATGTCAAATTTGAACTTTCTATAAAATGGTTGGTGTAAGTATAGGAACAAATTTCTGGTAGTGAGCAAGAAATTAATTGTGAAAATATTTAAGTGATATATTCTAAGGCTGTCAGTGTACCAAAGGGAGAATCTATGGAATTTGACAGCAAAGATGAAGACAGTGATAATAATGTCATTTTGAAAAGATGGATGCAACCTAGCTTAATGGTATAATGCTGAAAACTGTTCTCCCTTATCAGCAAGAAATGCAACACTTACATGCAAACACTGAAGTGCCTTAACATGCCAAACCTAATCCAAAAAACTATTAGTGTGAGTGGTCTATGAATAATCACAGAGACCTCAAGGAAGTCCAAACATATCATCGAACAACTATAGTTTGTGTTTTTATAGCATGTTTATTTTGGGACATAAATACGGAACATAAATATGGAAATTTGGAACATAAATATGGAAATAAATATTTTGGAACATAAATATCGTTCTAAAAATAAATACTTTATTCTGGTCATTCTCAATAACATATGCTGAAGTAATTGGTTAAATTTCAGGATGTCATGCAATTTAAATTAAGGTCCTTGAATGTGGTAGTGAACAGTCTTACTTAATGAGTGAGAATGAAAACTAAGTCAGGTTTATGCCAACATGATATTGATTCTTCACCAGGTAAGTACCTAGCAGTTAAGCATATTCATAATTAAGCTACTGCTTACAATTTATAAAGTACCTTAACTTTTTAACAAGGGCAAATGTATGTTTATTTAGAACAATTTTACAATTGTTTCCAATCTTTAGGCTCACCCTGTGATCCCCAGTTTCTCATGGGATATGCTCCCTGCAATGTCTTCTGCTCCATTACTTTCCAGAATCATTTTGGTTATGAAGGCAGTAATTTTCTTAGCTTGATAAGAACAGTGAATGAGTGCATTAAAATTTTGAGCTCTCCATGGTTGCAGGTAAAGCCAAGACTTTTATTTCTGAAAACACATGTATCATCTTTCTTTCTCACAGGTCAAGATCAATAGAGACCAAGTAGCCAGGTGAACAGTACCACAATTCTATCATATTATGCAAAGACTACCTGGAAGTGAGTTCTAAAGCCTTAGCTATACAAGCAGTAAAACTAGGGGGCAAATGCCAGGATGGCTCAAGCATGATGGCTGCCTATACATGAGTTTTCTCAGTGACTACCACCGAACTGTTTGTAAAATAATTCCATTCACTTCTACAAGTGTGGACAGTCACATATAGAACATTAATTCTACTCTAGAAATTGCTTTCCTACTTTAAAACAATTAAGCACATTTTTATCATATTAATAGGTAGGAATACCTCAGTATAGAAAGAATGTTCTCTCAAATAAGGAAGAGTATTAGTGGGAATGAAAGCTTTCAGGAAAACTGAGTTGGTACAGTTTTTTGATGGGTCAGCTGGGATAATAGTCAACAAGGGGACAGGTCAAAATGAAAAGATATTTTTACTTTTTCTTTTATTTATTTTATTAGTACATGTTGACTACACACAATGAATTTTACTGTTATTTTATGTATAACATGTTTTCTTTATTCACTCCCATTACATCTCTTGCCCACCCCACTCCTGTTGACTCCCTTTCCCTTTTTTGGAATTCCCCTTCTACTTATATGTCTTTCTTTATGGTGACACAAGTATTTAGTTAGAGTTAGTTCCATGAGTGTGGGTGAGGGGCTATTTATATGAGCATTGCTAACTACTTAGTGGCTACACCATTGAAGAAAATGACTCGCTTTCTTGTAGAGCATTTTAGTGTATACTTGTGGTTAGGTTTCTGTGAGCTACACATTTAGACACAGCTATTGAATACAATTTATTAAAATATCATTATTTTTGAGTTTATCATTATATGAGAACAGATATGGCTTCAGTGACAGAACAAAATGTTACCGTTAAAAATTTTAATGTATATGTAGGCGTACATGTATGAGCAAGTGTATATGTATGTGCAGTTGTATGTGTTAACCTGCATTCATGTGTGTTTGGAGAACAGAGAACAACCTGGAGTGATGTTTCTTAGGAACTATCAAACTTGATATTTTTAAAGATAGAATCTTTCACTGAACCTGAACCTCACCGTGTAGACTAGCCTGACTGACTATCAAGCTTCAAGGACCATCCACCTCTATCCACTTCCCCAGGGTGGGATTACAAGCGAGTGCTCTTCTGGCTAGGTTTACTCACATGGATGCTAAGGATCGAACTGAGGTCCTCAAGCTTGCAGAGGAGGCATTTTATGGACAGACGTCCCTGTGTAGTTCTGATTAACATGAACAGGAGCTATCTTAGCACATCCTGCATGCATTCAGCAGACATTAGCAGTGGCCACTATTCTCTCTGAAAAGGATTTTTTCCCTAGACTGCAAGTAACAAATAGACAAGAACTGTCATTCATTCTAACTTCATTTGTTAGTCTTAATAATCTACTACAAGCTCTTTCTACATCCTTTCCTCACTGTATTCTTTGAACCTCCAGGGATCCACTACATACCCATTAACTCCATCAAAGGAGGTTAGATGGAAGAGTGGCTAAGTTAAATATCGTGTGAGTTGAACACTGGCCTTGTTGAGGATGAAAAATGAATATTTTAATACTTTGTGGTAAATATACATAATCAGAGAATTGTCCTAGCCTGAACTGGCACAGTTCAAATAAAAAGATTGTGTGATCACACAGAAATTATAAAGTGGTATGCTGTGCAATTGATTTCAGGGCATATTGAAGCTCCACCTACTTTTAAATAGAAATTACATGTCAGAAGCAGTAGATAGAAATGAAACTCAGGCACTAGATTTTTTTTTTATAAATCAGGTTACCTCGAAATTTAAACTTCTATTGTCACATTAAAAGTGTGAGAATTAGTATTTTATATCAAATGTTTATTCAAACTTGTAAAAGAGAGTTTATTTGAATCTTTGAGTAGCTGACATGAACACTCTTTTACACTCAAAAGAAATGTGAATGTAGAAATTTTTATTATGATCTTTGTTCATTTTGCAGAAATTTGTCCATCAAATCTCTCTACTATAAAAGAAAATTAGTATATATGTAAATAACCTACCTAAAGTAAATTTCATTCATATCTTGATGTCAATGAAAACAATCATGCATTATGTTATAAATATATCTTAATTTCTTCATTACAGTATATTCACTTAGTAAATTCTTGCATTTCTTTGCAGGTTTTCAATGCATTCCCTATACTTCTTGATTATTGTACAGGAAATCATGACATATTTTTTTAAAAATTATGAATTTATTTAAGAATTAACTTTTGATGAAACTAAAAGAACATGAAGAATCATTGGATGTTACAAATCCTTGGAACTTAATTGATTACTTCCTAATTCAAAGTCAGGTAAAGGGTTAATATATAATTATATAATTAGTGAATGGGTCATGGACAGTATAGTTCATTTAATACTGATTTAAAAGTGATGTTTGAAATTATGCAAGTATCACTTAAAAAGCAATTTATTTTTTATTGCATGTGTGGATGTGGCTAGGGGAAATAGAATAAGTTTGTTAAATTGAGCATATTGCCCTGTTCTTTGAATTAAAAACAAAAATAAAATATAAAATAATCAAACAGAGTAGGATTATAAGACAAAGGGCAGATAAGATGAAACAAATTCCAACTTGGTTATAAACCATAAACAGTTCTGTATTAACATGAACATTTTCATCATCACTAGCCAGTGCGTGGGTCACTTGTATATCATATGTATTAGAATAGATATGAACATATTTGAAACAATAGAGCCTACAGAGATTTTGAAATGGATGGTTGTGTTGTACCATTGGAAAAAGTAGGTGGATGAAAGTTCTGAGAATAATTATGATGAATTTGCCCTAGTGGGGTTAAAGATAGGTGTCTATTGGATGTGCTGTCAGGATTAACTATTGGTATTGTGTAATTTAGGAAAAAAACAATTTTTCCACAATTTCTTTGACATTCAAATTTATAAAACAATTGATAACATTCAGGTTTGTTTTTAGGAGTCAGTTCCGCTCTCTTTGCATTTGGATATATCCTTTACTAGTGGTGCAGTGTCTAAGTTCCCCATTAAAAACATTTTAACACTATTTAAAATTCCAAGAATGTGGGTCCCTGGACTTTGCTTCTTGTTTTTTAAGACTTCTTGACCAATATGCATCCTTTAAACTTCCATATAAATTTTAAGATAGGCTGTCAATTTCTGTAAGGAAGTCAGTGAGGGTTCATAGGGAGATAGCCTTTTTTTATGAATGTCAATTTTCATTCAGTTTTATCGTTATTGTTATTATCATTGTTATTTAATTTTTTATAGTTCAGTCATTATCCCCCTCCTGGTCTGCCCTCTGGCTGTTCCTCAACACGTACCTCCTTCCCTGTCTCCAACAGGATGTCCACACACTCCCAACCCCCAGTCCACTAGACCTCCCCACTTCCTGGGGACTCAAGTCTCTGGAGGGTTAGGTGCATCTTCTCTCACTGAGGCCAGGCCAGGCAGTCTTCTGCTGTGTATGTGCCATGGGTTTCAGATCAGCTAGTGTGTGCTGCCTGGTTGGTGCTCAGTATCTGAAAGATCTCAGAGGTCCAGGTTAGTTGAGACTGCTGGTTGTACTATGGGGTCGCTTTATTCTTCAGCTTCTTCTAGCTTTTCCCTAATTCAACCACAAGGGTGCCTGATTTCTGTCCATTGGTTGGGTCTAAGTATCTGCATCTGACTCTTTCAGCTGCTTGTTGGGACTCTTGGAGGGCAGCCATGCTAGGCTTAAGCCTGTAAACACACCATAGCATCAGTAAGGCCTTGCACCCCTCTTTGAGCTGGATCCCAATTTGGGTCTGTCACTGGACCTCCTTTCCTTCAGTCTCTTTTCCATTTTTGTCACTGCAATTCTGTTAGAAAAAGCACATCTGTGACAGAGATTTTGACTTTGGAATGGCAACCCCATTCCTTCTACTTGATGTCCTGTCTTTCTACTGGAAGTGGACTCTTCAAATTCCCTCTCTCCACTGAAGGACATTTCATCTAAGGTCCCTCCCTTTGAATCCTGAGAGTCTCTCACTTCCCAGGTCTCTGGTAAATTCTAGAGGATACCACACTTCCTATCTATTGAGGTTGCCTGTTTCCATTCTTTCTGCTGGTCCTCAGGGTCCCTTGTTTCCCACCCCATTACCTGATCGTGTTTCCCCTCTCTGTGGCCCTTCCCACCTAAGGCCCTCCCTCCCACTGACCTCCCTATCCTAGTTTCTGCTTTCTATTTACTTTTAAGTGTAATTGAGGTATCCTCACTTGGGCCTTTTGGCTGGTTAACCTTCTTGAGTACTAAGGATTGTATCCTGGGTAGTCTGTATGTTTTTTGGTAATATCTAGTTATTAATGAGTATATACCTTGCATATCCTTTTGGGTCTGAGTTACCTCACCCAAGATGATATTTTTCTTCCATCCATTTGCCTGAAAAGCTCACGATATCCTCATTAATAGCTGAGAAGTATTACATTGTGTGTATGAGCCACATTTTCTGTATTCATTCCCCTTTGTGGGCAATCTGGGTAGGTTCTAGATTCTGGATATCCAAATAAGGCTAGTATAAACATAGTGGAACAGGTGCCCTTGTGGCATGGTGGGGCATCTTTTACAAGTATGCTCAGAGTAGTATAGCTGGATCTTTAGGTAGCTATATTTCCAATTTTCTGAGAAACCTCAAGATAGATTTCCAAAGTGGTTGTACCACTTTTCAAATCTACCAATAATGGAGGAGTGTTCCTCTTTCTCCACATCTTTGCCAGCATGGGCTATCACCTGAGTTTTTTATCTTAGTCATTCTGATTGGTATAAAGTAGAATCTCAGGGTTGTTTTAATTTGTATTTCACTGATCACTAATGACTTTGAAATTTTCTTTCAGTTCCCAGCCATTCGAGATTCCTATGTTGTGAATTATGCATTTAGTTCTATACCCAATTTTTTGTTTGGGTTGTTTGGTTCTTTGATGGTTAGTTCATTGAGTTCTTTATGTATTTTGGATATTAGCCCTCTATTAGATATGGAATCAGTGAAGTTTTCTTCACAATCTGTAAGTTGCTGATTTGTTCTATTGACTGTGTTCTTTTCCTTACAGAAGGTTTGTGAATTTTTTCTTTGATTGTACTTATATAGTGTATTACATTAATGGATTTTTATATATCGAGCCATCCTTGCATCCCTTGGATGAAACCTACTTGATAGTGGTGAATTATGGTTTTGATGTGTTCTCGAGTTTGGATTGTGAGAATATTATTGAGCATTTTTCTTCAATATTCAGAAGCAATATTGACTTAAAGTTCTCTTTTTTTGTTGGGTCCTTGTGTGGTTTAGGTATCAGAGTAATTATGGTTTCATAGAATGAATTAGGTAGTGTTCCTTCTATTTCTGTTTTATGTACTAGTTTGAATATTGATATTAGCTCTTCTGTGAAGGTCTGATAGAATTCTGCTCTTAAGCCATTTGGCCCTGGACTTTTTCTGGTTGGGAGATTTTTTGTGACTTCTATTTCCTTAGGGGATATGAGACTATTTAGATAGCTTTCCTGCTATTAATTTAACTTTGGTACACGGCGACTATCTAGAAATTCCTCAATTTCTTCTAGATTTTCCAATTTTATTGAATATGGGCTTTTGTAGTAGGATCTTAATATTTTCAAATTTCCTCAGTTTCTGTTATTATGTCTCCCTTTTCATTTCTGATATTGTTAATTTGGATATTTTCTCTGGGCCCTTTAGTTAGTTTGGCTATGGGTTTATCCATCTTGTTGATTCTCTCAAAGACATAGCTTTTGGTTTGTTGAATCTGTCTCATTCTTTTTTTTTCTATTTGGTTATTTTTGGCCCTGAGTTTGACTATTTCTTGCCTTCTACTTGTCTTGTTTGTGTTTGCTTCCTTTTGTTCTAGAGCTCTCAGGTTTGCTGTTGAGATGCTTGTGTAGAGTTTCTCCAATTTCTTTACCAAGGCACTTAGTGCTATGAATTTTCCTTTTAGAACTGCTTTCATTGTGTCCCATTAGTTTGGGTATTCTGTGTCTTCATTTTCATTGAATTCCAGGAAATCTTTAATTTCTGTCTTTAGTTCTTCCCTGACCAAGTTTTCATTAAGTAGAGAATTGTTCAGTTGCTATGGAAATATGGGTTTTATGTTTTTGTTTTGTTGTTTTTGTTGTTGACAATCAGTTTTAGTCTGTAGTGATCGGATAGGATGCATAGGATAATTTTAATCTTCTCATATATTTTGAGGCTTGTTTTGTGACTGATTATATGGTCAATTTTGGAGAAGGCACCATGATGTGCTGAGAAGAAGATACAATCTTTTGTTTTATGTTAAAATGTTTTGCAGATGTCTATTATATCCATTTGGTTCATAACCTCTATCAGTTTTACTATGTCTCTGCTTAGTTTCTGTTTCAATGACCTGTCTGTTAAAGAGAGTGGGGTTTTAAATTCTCTAATTAATATTGTGTGGGGTTCAAAGTGTGTTATGAGTTTTAGTAAAGTTTCTTTTATGACTGTGGGAGCCCTTGTATTTGGGGCATATATGTTCAGCAGTGAGGATTTCTCTTGTTGAATTTTTCTTTTTCTGAAAATGATATGTCTTTCCACACCTTATTTCATAAGTTTTGGTTGAAGATCTATTTTATTGGATATTAGGATGGCAACTCCAGCTTATTTCTTGGGACTATTTTGTTAGAAGACTTTTATCCAGCCTTTTACTCTGAGGTGGTGTCTGTCCTTGTTATTGAGCACAGTTTCTTATATGCAGCAAAATGCTGGATTCTGTTTGGGTGTCCAATCTGATAGTTTATGTCTTTTTATTGGAGAATTGGGTCCTATTATATTGATAGATATTAAAGACAGATGATTGTTACTTCCTGTTATGTTTATTGTTGTAGGTGGCATTATGTGTATGTGGTTTTCTCCTTTTGGTTTTGTTGTGACATGATTAACTTCTTGTTTTTTCTTTGGTGTAGGTAACCTTGTGTTGGAGTTTTCCTCTAGAATTCTTTCTAGGGCTAGATTTATAGATAAATATTGTTTTAATTTGGTTTTGTCCTGGAATATTTTGGTTTCTCCATCTATGTTATTTGAGAGTTTGCTAGGTATAGTAGCCTGGGCTGGCATTTGTGTTTTCTTAGGGTCCGCACTATCTCTGTCCAGGCTCTGTTGGCCTTTATTGTCTCTGTTGAGAATTCTGGTGTAATTCTGGTAGGTCTTCCAATTGTGTAACTTGGCCTTTTTCCCTTGCAGCTTTTAATATTCTTTCTTTGTTGTGTGTATTTAGTGTTTTGATTATTATGTGACAAGAGTGTTTTCTTTTCTGGTACAATCTATTTGGTGTTCTGTAGGCTTCTTGTACATTTATGGCCATCTCTTTCTTGAGATTGGGGAAGTTTTCTTCTATGATTTCATTAAATATGCTTTGGGTACTTTGAGCTTAGAATCTTTGCTCTCCTCTATTCCTATTATTCTTAGATTTTGTCTTTTGATTGTGTCCATGATTTCCTGGATGTTTTGGATTAGGAGTTTTTTATATTTTGAATTTTCTTTGACAATTGTGTCAATATCTTCTAAGGTATCTTCTATAACTGAGATCCTCGCTTCTATCTCCTTTACTCTGTTGGTGATGCTTGCATCTGTAGTTCTTGACCCCTTTCCTAGGTTTCTCATTTCCAGGTTTGACTCCATTTGTGTTTTCTTTGTTGTTTCTACTTCTAATTTTAGGTCTTGGAATATTTTGTTCAATTCCTTCACCTGTTTGATAGTGTTTTCCTGTATTCCTTAAGGTATTTCCTCATTCCTAAGGGCTTCTACCTGTTTACCTGTGTTTTCCTGGATTTCTTTCAGTGAATTATTTATATCCTCCGTAAAGGACTCTATTATCTTCATGAGATAGGATTTTAGGTCAACTTCCTGATTTTCAGGTGTGTTGGTATATCCAGGGTTTGTTGTGGTGGGAGAACCAGGTTCTGATGGTGCCAATGTATATTGGCTTCTGTTGCTTACAATGTGGGCTTGCTTCTCACCATCCTATTATCCTTAGTGTCAGCTGGTCTGGGTGTCTCTGTCTGGAGCCTGTCTTCTGTGTACCTGATTTGATGCAGGTCTTCTGGTAGACCCGTGGCTCTGGCCATAGCCAACCTCCTGTGAGGCTTTCAGACTATGGGGTCTTCAGAGTTGTATTATGCAGGTGACCTCTTGCCCTGGCTGCAATTGCTCTTCTGGGAGGCCTTCAGATTGTGGGATCTTCAGGGGCTAGACAAGCTGCTTATCTGTTGTCTTGTCTGCTGCAGATCTGCTTGGAGGCCTTCAGACTGATGGGTTTTCAAAGGACCAGTCCAACTGTTGCCTTGTGTGTAGCTCTTTTCTTGGAAGACATTCAGACTATGGGTTCTGTTGCCCTGTGTGCAGCATAACTCCTGGGAGCCTTTCAGACTGTTTGTTCAGTTACCCTGCATGCAGCAGAATTCCTTGGAGGACTTCAGACAGTGGTTTCTTCAGAGAAGCAGACAGGCTGTTGATCTGTCCTGGTAGAAGTACCAGACTGAAAGGGGAGTGGAATTCAGGGGGTAAGGGGTCTCGAGATTGATGCGTTCTGAGTCTGCTGGGCTCCTCACTATTCTCACCTGCTGCACCAATAATGAGGTTTCTCATTCAAACTTTAATTTCATATTTGCTCTTGTGAAAAAAGCCTGAAGTTTTCAAAAGACAATGTAAATTGTAATAGCTATAAGATTCTTTATTTTTGATTTTTAAGTTCTTGTATCATGTGTAAGGCAGTTTGCTTACATATGAGTCTGCATAATCTGGACATCAAAGTTCAGACCTTGATACTTTTCTGTGAGGAAGCTGACTTGACCATTGTGAATGGTCATATTAATGTGATCTTAGATATAGTTTTCAAGTATTCTAAACAGAATTATTTTTAAACTTTGTTTATCATTTTGGACAGGTGAGTAACACTGTATTTTATAAATTGCCAAAAGCCATCTTGGAGAAGCTAAAAATTACCAGGTAATCTTTCTGAAATGATTCTGTCATGGAATATAAATCTATGATGGTTTTGTTTCTTTAGGCAAGGGCAAGAAGATTATATTTGAGGAAATGATTTTTGATATTAATTTGCTTTCCCGTTTTTTATAGTTTATTATTATTATTATTATTATTATTATTATTATTATTATTATTTTCCTTTTTTTATGCTCCAGATTTTATTCCCCACCTGTTCCACCCTCTGACTAGTCCAGACCCCATATCTCCTCCCTACACCCCTGTCTCTACAAGGATGTCCTCCCCCACCCTACCAGACCTCTAAACTCACTGGGGCCGCCAGTTTCTTGAAGATTATGTACAATTTCTCTGACTGAACCCAGACCCAGCAATCCTCTGATGTTTATGGGTTGGGGACCTCTTATCAGCTAGTGTATGCTGCTTGGTTGGTGGTCCAGTGTTTGAGAGATCTCCGGGGTCCAAGTTAATTGAGACTGCTGGTCCTCCTACAGGGTCTCCTTCCCCCTCAGCTTCTTCCAGCTTTTCCTTAATTCAACCACAGGGTCAGCAGATTCTGTCTATTGATTGGGTGTCAATATCTGCATCTGATTCTTTCAGATGTTTGTTGGGTCTTTCAGAGGGCAGTCATGATAGGTCATCTTTTATGAGATCTCCATAGCCTCAATAATAGTTTTAGGTCTTGGGGCATCCTCTTGAGATGGACCCTACTTTGGGCCTGTTGCTGGACCTTTTATTCCTCAGGGTATTTTCCATTTCCATCCCTGTACTTCTTTCAGACAGGAACAATTATGGTAATATATATAAAATTACTAGGTGTTAACCCACTCTTTGTAGAACAATGAAATTGTACTCTCTTATAGAGGTACTATATAGACAAATAGATAATTTGTTAATACTTAATAATGATCCTATAAGAATCCCTAAAATGATATTAGTAATTATGATATTTTTTCATAGGACTGCTATTTAGTCCTTGATTATGTCAAAACTGCAATTAGGACTCTGCTAGTCTACAAGTATCACTAGTTAATTGCTTTTGAGATAGTAAGCCGGCATCTGTAACTTAGTGCACATTCTAAGAGTTTGTAAACAATAACCAAAAGTCATAAAAAGGAAGCAAGGATTTACTATAGGTGCAAAGAAAGAAGATACAGTATTGACTGGGTTTATCTATACAAAACTTCAATAGTACCATCGTACAAAAATTATGGTTTTCAACTTTCAGTGAAGCTGTTAAACTTGTGACATATTTATTAGATAATTTCTTTTAGTGGATATACATGCAATCATTCTCTGTTGTAAACTTATTAAATTTATTATTTTAATTTATGTTTGAACATCTAGTGAATCTTTGTAAAAAAGATAAATAATGCTTGGAATAACCATGTAATCTATTCTCCTAGAAAAGATATAAAAACTAGGAAAGATTACATTGCAAAAGCATGGGGAATAAAAGCATTAGGAGTAAAGGCAATTGGGAGCAAGAGCATTGTGAGCAAGGGCATTACCAGAGCATGAGGAAAGAACAAGACTAAGGGAAAAAGAGAGCAGAGAAAATGTTTTAGAGAGACATTTATTAGAGAAATTTTTGAAGAATGTTTTAGAGAGCAAGAGAAGAAGCATTTAGAGAGAAGAACCTTTTAGAGAAGAACTTTCTTAGAGAACTTTCATTGAAAACTTTTTAGAGAGAACTGAGAAATAAAGGCTAAAATCACTTTCTTTTTTAAACTTTTTATTAAATTACTTAATTTTTTTAAACCCAAATGTTGTCCCCTTCCTGGTCTCCTCTCCCCAAGTTCTTCACCCCATGCACATTTCCCTTTGCTTCTGAAAGTGTAGTCCTCCTTGCACTCACGCATGCCCACTTCACCCCCTCCAGCATCACCCTTCCCTGTGGAATTAAGTTTCTACAGGATTAAGCATATCCTCTCCCACTGAAGCCAGACAAGGCAGTTCTCTGATATATATGTTCTTTGGTTGGTACCTTATTCTGTGTGAACTCTGGGTGGTCTGATTGCTTGATATTGTTGTTCTTCTTATGGAGTTGCAATCCCATTCATAACCTTACCCTTTCCCCTATCTCTTCAATAGTGGTCTATCACCTCAGTCCAATGGTTGGCTGTAAGTATCTGCATCTGTCTCACTCAACTAATGATAGAGCCTCTCAATGGACATTCATGCTAGGCTCCTGTATGCAAGCACTCTATGGCATTAATAATAGTGTCAGGGTAGGGTTCCTGCGCATGTGATCGATACCAAGTTGGGCCAATCACTGGATGGCCTTTCATTCAGTCTCTGCTTCATTTTTGTCCCAGAATTTCCCTTAGACAGGAACAGTTCTGGATCAAAAAATTTTATAATTGGTAAATAACACTATAACTCAATTGGATGTCATATCTCTGTACTAGAGGTGGTCTCTTCCAGTTCCATCTCCCCACTGTTGGCATTTTGATGAAAGACATCCCCACTGAGTCCTAGGAGTCTCTCACATCCCAAGTCTCTGTGACTTTCTGTAGGTTCCCCCTGACTCCAATCCCTAACTGCTGCATATTTCCATTCATTGTCCTTGCCCTCTGGGCTTCTCTCTTCTTTCCCCCATAATCAAATCCTGCCTACTTTCTCTCCCCTCTCCTTTCTTCCACCCAGATCCCTCCCTCCATTTGCCTCCTATGACTATTTTGTTCCTCTTCTAAGTGGTAGTGAAGTATCCACACTTGGGCCTTCCTTCTTATTAAACTTCATACGGCCTGTGATTTGTATCATGGGTATTCTGGACTTTTTGTCTTATATCCACTTATCAGTGACTACATACCATGCATGTCCTTTTAGGACTGAGTATCACCATGCAAGATAATATTTTCTAGTTTCATCCATTTGCCTGCAATATTCATGATGTTCATGTTGTTAAGAGTTGAAGAGTATTCCATTGTGTAAATGAACCATATTTTCTGTATCTATTCTTTAATTGAGGGGCATCTGGGTTGTTTCCACCTTCTGGCTATTACAAATCAGGCTGCTATGATCATAATGGATCATGTATCCTTGTGGTATGATGGACCATCTTTTGGGTATATAGCAAGGAGTGGCATAGCTGGGTCTTCAGGTAGAAGTATTTTAAATTTTCTGAGGAACCACCAAATTGATTTCCATAGTGGTTATACCAGTTTGTAATTCCACCAGCAATGGAGGAGTATCTCGTTTTCTCCATATCCTACCAATCTGTGTGCATGGATATCTTTTCATATTCTGCAGTCTTTGATTTTTTTCTTCAATGAATTTTGGTTCTTGTGATACAGATCTTTCATTTGATTTGATAAAGTTACACCAAGGTAATTTATAGTACTTATGACTATTATGAAAGGAATTGTTTCCCTGAATTCATTCTTAGTCTGGTTATCATTTGGATAGATGAAGGACACTGATTAGTTTGAGTTAATTATATATGCAGCCACTTTGCTGAATTTGTTTAACACATATAGCAGTTCTCTGATATAACTTTTGGGTTCACTGATGTATACTATCATATCGTCTGCAAATAGTGATACTTTGACTTTGTCATTAACAATTTGTATTCCTTTGATCTCCTGTTGTCCACTTGTTCAAGCTAGAACTTCAAGTATTGTATTGAATAAGGAGGGAGAGACTGGTCAGCCTTGTTTTGTCCCTGATTTTAGTGGGATTGCATCAAATTTCTTTCTATTTAATTTGGTGTTGGCTGTTGGCTTGCTGTATATTGCTTTTGTTATATTTAAGTATGTGCCTTGAATTCCTGATTTTTCCAAGACTTTTAACATGTAGTGGTATGTATCTTGTGGAAGGCTTTTTTAGCATCTAATGAGATGAACATGTGATTTTTTTTCTTTAAGCTTGATTATACAGTGGATTATGTTGATGGATTTCCATATATTAAACCATCCCTGCATCCCTGGGTTGGAACCTAATTGGTCATGGAAAATGATAATTTTGATGTGTTCTTGGATTTGTTTAGTGAGAATTTTATTGAGTGTTTTTACATTGATATTCATATGCAAAATTGACTTGAAGTTCTCTTTCTTTGTTGAGTCTTTGTGTGGCTTTGGTATCAACATAACTTCCGCTTAATAGAATGAATGAAATAGTATTCCCTCTATTTCTATTTTGTAGAAGAGTTTGAGAAATATTAGTATTAAGTCTTCTTTGAAGGTCTTATAGATTTCTATACTAAAATCATCTGGCCCTGCATTACAAAGGGAGATGAGCTTCTTTGTCTGGTTAGTATCAATACAGAGAATGCTAATGCTTTTGATAATGTTGGTAATACCCTAGTAGATGCACTGAAAGCCATCTAGAGGACATGATGATATCAAGATGACAGAAAACAATAATTATGTTTTATTTATGATCCTGCCTCAATATTTAAAGCTATAACCTTGTTGACAATCCTGTAGCACACCATCTTTGCAGCTTTGTCACCTGCATTCTTCTCCGTCTCTGCTTTCTGAAAGTCACAACTGTGTCATGTTGTCTTCATGACTTAGTATCTTGTCTTTACATATACATTATCAATCCTTCCATATTACAGAGATCATATTGCTAATTGGCTTTCACATAGAGTGGAGCTTGGTTGTACTGACTGTGAACTTACCTAATCTTGCTAGGAGTGATTCATTACCTCATTTATAAAATTTGAGCTCTGTGCAGACTGTGCAGCTATTGTTAGTACATAAAAGATGTTCAGAAAAAAGTTAAAGCAAATTCTTTATTCAGACTTGAAGCAGCTAGCTCCAACTCCCTATTTGAACAAATCCAATTGTTCTTCCTAACAAATAAGGGGAAGTCTGGCGATGAATGTCTTAAAAATATAAAGGATCTATGGAACTCAGATACAAAGAGCCTCATTGTAACCCAGTGTTGATATAGTGAAGGAGATATAAATCATTCGAGTCAAGCGCCTATCAGTATTCTTTTTTCTATTTATTTATTTATTTATTTATTTATTTATTTATTTATTTATTTATTTATTTATTTATTTATGTTTACTTTATTTGAATTTCAAATGTTTTCCCCTTTCCAGGTCTCCCCTTTGCAAATACCCTATGCCATCCCCCTCCCCCTGCCTCTATGAAGGTCTTTCCCCAACCACCCACTCCCATCTTCCCTCCCTAGCATTCCCCTATACTGGGGCATCTAACACCCTCAGGCCCAAAACCCTCTCCTTCCACTGATGGCCATCAAGGCCCTCCTCTGCCACATATATGTCCAGCACCATGGGTCCCTCCATGTGTATGCTTTGGTTGGTGGTCCAGTCTCTGGGAGCTCTGGGCAGTCTGGCCAGTTGACACTGTTGCTCCTTCCATGGGGCTTCAAACTCCCTCAGCTCCTTCAGTCCCTTCTCCAGCTCCTCCATCCAGGATCCCACACTCAATCCTACAGTTGCTGTGAATTGAATCTTGGGTATTTAAAACTTTTGGGCTAATATCTACTAATCAGTGAGTATATACCATGTTTGTTCTATTGTACCTGAGTTAACTCACTCAGGATGATATTTTCAAGTTCCTTCCATTTGCCTGTGAATTTCATGAAGTCATTATTTTTAATAGCTGAGTAGTATTCCATTGTATAAATGTACCACATTTTCTGTATCCATTTCTCTGATGAGGGACATCAGGGTTGTTTCCAGCTTCTGGCTATTATACATATGGCTGCTATGAGCATAGTGGAGCATGTGTCCTTATTAGATGTTGGAGCATCTTCTGGGTATATGCCCAGGAGTGGTATAGCTGGGTCCTCAGGTAGTATTATGTCCTATTTTCTGAGGGTCTGCCAAACTGATTTCCAGAGTGGTTGCACCAGCTTGCAATCCCAGTAGCAGTGGAGGAGTGCTCCTCTTTCTCCACATCCTGGTCAGCATCTGCTTTCATCTGAGTTTTTGATCTTAGCCATTCTGACTGGTGTGAGGTGGAATCTCAGGGTCGCTTTGATTTGCATTTCTGTGATAATTAAGGATGTTGAACATTTCTTGAGGTGCTTCTCAGCCCTTCTCAGTTGAGAATTCTCTGTTAGCTTTGTTCCACAGTTTTTAATAGGGTTATTTGGTCCTCTGCTTTTCAACACATCAGACAATCACAAGCTGTTCTTCAGAATTCTGGTATAGTGTCAAAACTTAAGTATGGGTTGGGGATAAATCTGAACATCTTTGTGCTTCCATTCCATTGTTTACATTCTGTTTTTTTATTTTGTTATTTCTGATGGATGTTCAAAGAAATTGTCTATGCAAAACACAGAGATGTTTGTAGTATATTACTATCTGAGTGGTAGATTCAGCAGCTGATATTCAAGAAAGGGGGGAGAAAAGAGCTCTGAGACTCTATGAAACATTGCACATTCTCCACTTTCAGCTTCATTATTTCCTTGTCATCTATTCAATGTTCTTTTAAACATGGATTTTTGTTTATTTTTAAAGTATTTCTATGTTTTATGTTTTGGTAACTCTCACCTGAAGGATGGAGTAATTAAGGAAACAGTGGCCAAAACAATCTCTGGTTCCCAACCTGATTTTCTATTTAAAATTGTTAGATGCAAAAACGGAAACCTTACGGACACTGGAGAGGCACAGTGTACTTTTCCTATTCTATAGATTCTTTGGGCATGTGTTCCCCCATCATGTTCCAGGATATTTCCCCCATTACTCTTCATTACTATTGTATTATTGATATATTATGAAGGATTCTTTTGTTTACTGTTGTCTTGTCCTACCTTAAATGATCTAATTCTGTCTCATAATTATGCTATTGTCATTTCAGCCGATATTGACACAGGATGGAAGGTGTGGTTCATTAATGTGGAATGTCTGGTTCTATTTACACATGAAATTTTACAATAATGTTATTTGTAAAATGAAACTTTGGTATATTTGGAAAAATTGTTCATCAAAATTTTTATTGAACATGATATATCTCTCTATTCTATAAGTTTGACATCATAATCTTGATATCAAAGGCAATAAATTTATCATGAACCACAGAATTTAAAATGGTTTACAGAATAATTACACAGAATAATTTAAAATATTTACATTAAATATTGGACTTTATTTTATGCTTTAAAGACCTGAGTTTTCTCTTACCTACCCCAGTATTAAATTTATCACAATAAAGAAAGCAACTCCAAGAATTCATCTGCTCTGAAGGCCTGAATTTGGGGAAGAAACTATTATACAACCATGACCCATATATTGGGTCATATGTTCAAGGTGCTTACCACAGATCACCTTCTAGAGAATTCAGAAAAAGGACTATCCTTGATGGCTTTTTCAAAGCTAATGTCTCTTCATTTCATTCATTCATCATTCTTATTAAAGCCAATGGAACAGAAAGTTAAATACTGATATTTTGAATAACAACATGCAGGACACAATCTGCATCTTTACAACGTATTCTAGGAATGCTGTGCTTCATCACCTGTGTTCTTACCTGTGATGTATGGGTACTTTAGCAAGAGCAGGAGAGCAAATCTCATCGTTGGACTTAATGTCTCTGTCCCATCAGAAAACAGATCAGTCACCAATGATGCCAGGTGTTCGAGGGTATAGTTCATCTGCTGATTGCCATTTTTCTAAGATAGGTTTGGTACAATTATCTGATAAATATTCTTCTTGCACAATCAACTACGATTGAATAGACAACATTGGACAAATCTATGTTGTTGATAACACAGAATTTAGAAAGTTCATCAGTGGCAAAAAATATTATAACATTTCAGAGACTTTGGTGTAGATGGTCTAAACTTCATTTTCCACACTTATTTTTCCTGTTTGTCAAAACTGCATTCAGAAGATTTTGTGTGTGTGTCTGTGTGTGTGTGTGTCTCTGTGTGTGTGTGTCTGTGTGTTTGTATATACAATAAAAAATAAGTTTACACAAAATATGAAGAGAAGCTAATTTTGTTTGTTGTCTATTCCAATTAAAACAAATATAAGGAAAGATAGATTTAATCTTATCTGAGCATAAGAATATGCATTTATTCAAAAAAGCCAAGCACTAAATGTTTTAAGAATATTTATAGCAGCCGGGCAGTGGTAGTGCACGTCTTTAATCCCAGCACTCGGGAGGCAGAGGCAGGTGGATTTCTGAGTTCGTGGCCAGCCTGGTCTACAGAGTGAGTTCCAGGACAGCCAGGACTACACAGAGAAACCCTGTCTCGAAAAACAAAAAACAAATGAACAAACAAACAAAAAAACCAAAAGAATATTTATAGCATGATGTCCCAGATGGAGGAGTTGGAGAAGGGACTGAAGGAGATGAGGGGGTTTGCAGCCCCAGGGAGGGAGCAGCAGTGTCAACTGTCCAGACCCCCTCTCCCAGAGCTCCCTCAGACTGGATCACCAACCAAAGACCTGGAAAGGGGGAAACATTTGAAATGTAAATAAAGTATCAAAAAAAGAAAAGCATAATATAAAGATAGATCTCCAATGGTAAATTTTTCTCACTATGTTGCTTTCTTTATGAAATCCTGTAGGAGGGTTTTCATCCAAAAGTAACTTTGCAGGAAGCAATTAACTCCAGATACCTGTATAGCCTATGAGAGTATTTGATACTTTCAGAGAGTGTTCTGGGCAGTAGAAGTAGAAAGCCCCAGATTTGGTATTCAACCGGGGGGTGCTGTAGGAATGAGCAGAGGGACAACACAGAAGTAATGGGTCTTCTCATGTCTTCATTAAGTACACATTTATTCTAGGCAGTGAAACATCCACTTGAATACTTGGAAGTAATTCTAAATCATGAAAGGGAAAATTACAAACTAAAGTGAACAGCATACATTAATCAAAATGTATATCAATAATATAAACTATCTTTATATTGGAGGTAATCATATTTATATACCTGCAATTCTTTCCACAATTTGTCTATAGTGCTAAATATGGTAATCTAAGAATGATGCATGTATGTGCCCTCTTATATATATGGTATATATATATATATATATATATGTTCATTATCTCCTTGCAGATATGCATTGGTAAATAAGGTACAGGCTAACTGATTTGTTCTTTTCTGATACCAATATCTCAAAAAATGTTGTGTATGATTGAATACATGAAGGCACTTATTGTTTAAAATAAAATATATTTCTAAGTACTTGTTGGTGATGAACCTCCTGACTGATAGTAAAAAATAAAATAGTTAGAATAAAATTGCACAAAGACCTTCAGATATATATTTTTAAAATCAGTAGTACATACATTCACCATTTTAATAACTTATTTTTGATATATTTTATTAATGTCAATAATGCCATATTAATTGTACTGTTATATTGTTACCAATATTTAGTATATCTCATTATTTGATAACATGGATAAAACAATTAGTATATAATAATAATTTATAGTTATGTGGTAGGATAAATATATATTACAATAATCCTACGTATGGATGTTTACTCCTCAGCTTGAAATGTATGCTCAAAATGCTACTGGGCCACTTTTTCCATGGCCTAAGTTGTTTTTCATTAATGTGAGATACAGGCAATGTTTTTCCTATTCGAATATTTGTCATTGCTTGTATTCAGCTAAAGTCCAGGAAAACATTGACCATGTGATTGGGAGACAGCACAGCCCCTGTATGCAGGACAAGAACCACGTGCCCGATACAAATGCCCTGGTGCATGAGGTTCAGAGGTAAATTGACCTTGCCCCAAACAGTGTGGTGCTTGAAGTGACCTGTGACACTAAATTCAGAAACTATTTCATCCCCAAGGTGAGCTTGTTTCTTTCTGCTACACTTCTGTGCTCCTGATGTTCCCAGTTTCAGTGTGGTTCTAGTCCTCTCCATCACACTGTACTCTAGGTTGCTTATGCTGGTTCATAATTTGGAAAGCAGCTTTAAGCAGGCAGGGACATGGTAGTGGGAATTACACATTTGTTTTCTCTTCCAAAGATTATTGGATGAAAATTGGTTGTTTATAATTTCAGGTATGTTTTCCAATTTGTGTTGAATTCACTAAAAGTTTTTTTGAAATTTTTATCATTGAGAGGAAAATCCACAAATAATTAGAAGTAGTTTATGTGCTTAATTCTTCAAGTTATTAAAAAGCTATATCATATTTTGACTTAGGTTTGGTTTATTTTAGTCATAATAATTACCTTTCAATGATATAGCTGGCAAATAGTTTTTGAGTTTTACTGAATCATGAATATTCTTTTTTTATTATTTTTTAATCCTGGTGTATAAAGACAATTTAATTATTATGTGATCTTATTTTACCTAATTTCACGTATTTTACTAGTCACTGATGTTTTCTTTGGAAAGATATGCAGAATTCAAGGTTGCTTCTGGTTAATATTTTATCTAAACTTTTATTTTCATATATTTATACTTCATTACCATTAAGGTATTATTGACCCAATTGATGAATTTCAGCAATCAGTAATTTGCACCACTATTAATTTCTAAATTTGTGAAAATATAATGTTTATAGAAGTATATCCTGACACTTGAAATACATGCACACTCAGAGAATAGAAAAGACTGTAGAAACACAAAATGTAAATTATCCTATTAATTCATGATTCATCTAGAGAAATTATGGGGTTGACATAAATATTATGAGGTAAAGATGACTGAATAATGAATAGGTACAACTGATATATAGGCATATTCTTGTCATTTCTGATCAATATAACTGTAACATTTCTTTGTCAAATTCAAAGTCTTTAGATGATTTGGAAAATGATTTTATTAGATTAAGTTGTAACCAAAGAGCCTTTCTGAGATATAATTTATGTTTCTAAGTATTGAGGTTTATGTATAGTATGATAGCACCTAAGTTATATCATTAAAGATAAATAAATGGTAAAAACTGAAGAATGAAGGATGGCTTATGACTCAGATTCCCCCACCATGATTAGAGTCTAGCTTTGGATCAAGAGCTGCATCTGATAATTTCATAACCCTCCATCTCTCTACCTGTAGTGCCTGATTTTCCAGTTCACCTTGGGTTTATGAATTGAATCATACTCTACATTCCTTGAACTACCTGGTACAGAAATATCATGACTCCATAACTGGCTTTACATTCGTAGTAATCATGAAAGTAACTTCTTTAACAGATGGGGACACTAATATTAGTTCAGATAATAGGCAAAGACAAGAGTCAATAATTTGCTTACAATTTGCTTGGTGCAAAATACATCAGAGTTTCTACTCCACAAAGATGTGCTACCACTTTTGAACTATGCCATTGTAGCAGAAAATCAGTGATAGACAACGTGTACAGAAATGAGAATGGCAATGTTCCAAAACTATTGAAACTAGTATTTAATTTTCAAACATTTCCATATGTCAAAAATACCTTTTAGTTTTTAAATTTTAAACATGTCATTTAATATATTAATACAGGACACAATCTTGTAAAATTTTTGCAGAGCACATGAGGATCATTAGAAATTTTTAATGATATGGGTTCACTTTGATTTTTAATAGAGGAGAGCCTGGAATCACCAGACCAAATCATTCACATACATTTCCAGAACTGTGATTCTTTAGTTGTTATACATAGATCATGACCACCAATCATAGTCATAAATTATATAATTTCCTTTGAAGAATTTTATTAAATTCTACCAGAAAACAAGTTCCCAAATTGGACAGTGACCCACCCCTCCACCCCCATTTGAACTAAGATTATACTGGCCACCAGATATCTAGCCTCAAGCTTCAGAGGGTACCCCTTGCTGATCCTGATCACACAGGCCAAAAGGCCAGAGAAGAAACAGACACCAAAGAACAAAACACACATTTAGCAAAGAAAAATCTGGAAATAAGCACCTATTTACATAATCACACCAAAGTCAAGGTGCCTGGATACTAGGATAAGAACCGAATCAATAGCCACAGCATTATTTCACCATTAGAGCACAGCTTGGTTATTGCAGAAAGCTCAGAATACTGTAACACAGCTAAAGCACAAGAAAAAGACTCAGTATCAACATTATGAACAAGACAAAGGACCTTAAAGAAGTGAATAAATTCCTTAAAGAAATTGAGGAAAAGACAAAAAATGGAGGAAATAAATAAATCCCTTAGCAAATGACAAGAATAAAACTGCCCAACAAAAATTAAAACAAACAAATAACTAAACAGTTGATATAAATGGAAATAGATGCAACAAGGAAAGCACATATAGAGGAAATTCTGGAAATGGAAACTCTAGGTATATAACCAGGAGTTACATGCACAAGCATCACCAACAAGGATGGAAGAATGAACTTCAGGCATTGGCAATGTAATAGATGAAATGTATAAATCAGTCAAAGAAGAGGTTAAACATAAAAAAATTCCTGAAACAAAACATTCAGAAAATCTGAAGTATTATGAAATGACTAAATCTAATTGACCAAAAAATGTAATAAGAATAAGAGAAGAAACTAGTGCTCCCCAAAACTAAATCATAAAAGAAAAATTGCCTAAATTAAAATGGACATGCTTACAAGAATAAAAAAGAAGCAGACATGACATATATTGCACCAAAAATGAAAGTTTCCTTTCCATATATTAATTGAAATACTAAACATGCAGAACAAAGAAATAATATTCAGAGGTGTAAGGGGTAAAATCAAGAAACATATAAATATAGACTTATTAGAATTATACCTTGCTTCCCAATGGAAACTCTAAAAGGGAGAAGTGGCTAGGCAGATGTACTGTAGAGCTGAAGAGAACAGAGATGTCAACCAAGACTACTAGATTTAGGAAAATTTTCAGTCGCCATAAAGAAAACAAGATATTCTATGATAAAGTTTAACTCAGACGCAATCTCTGCAAAAATCCAACCTTACAGATAATACTGGAAAGAAAACTTCAGCCCAATGAAGTTAACTATACACAGGAAAACACAGAAAATAAGTAACCTCACACCAGCAAAACCAAAGTAAGGAAAGCCCTCCTTCACACACACACACACACACACACACACACACACACACACACACACACACACACACCACCCAATAACAAAAACTAACAATCACTGGTCACTGATATCTCTGAATATTAATGGATTCAATCCTGCTCCCAAAAGACAGAGACTAAGAGAGTGAATGAAAAATCAGAATCTATCCTT
>CM052703.1:20341718-20352457 GCA_028551405.1 Uromys caudimaculatus
CTGTCCTACCAACCAGGCAACATGCAGCAGCTGGCCTTAGGCCCCTGGAACATATATAGCAGAGAACTGCTTAGTCTAGCCACAGTGGTAGAAGATATGCCTAATCCTCCAGAGACTTGAGGCTCCAGAGATGAGGGAGGCCCTTTTGGAGGCAAGAGAGAAGTGGAACGTGATGAAGAACTGTGGGAGGGGGGACCAGTCTGGGATCAATGGCAGTAATGTAAATAAATGAAATAATTTAAACAGACAAACAAACAAACAAGATCTACAGGAACCTAAGGAGTGCCAGAAGTTGGAGGGTCTTCTCCAGGGAATAGTTCACAAATTGATTTGCAAATATTAAATGGCCAGCCCAGAAACACACATAAAAACCTATATAATACAAAATTTGTAGGTGTTGCTATATCTTAAGAAGTACATATGTATATAAATAAATGTAAGAACCATTAATGAAGAAAGAGAACATACACCAAAAAATAACCAATATTATATGTGAGTTCTGAAAGCTACAGTATCAACCAGCCTGACAAAACAAGACCACTGGTGTAATAACAACCTTAATATACTGAGTGTAACCAATCACTTTCTGAGTGGATTTAAGGCCCTACAGACAAGGTAGAACTCATACCTGTTACTATTACTAGGGGAAAGACATGTAGATACTGGGGTAGAGCCAACTACTAGTACTTTTAAAAGACACAGTACTTAACAGACTCCTAAAGAAACAAGTCAGTTTTATTTTAAAAAATAAACAAACAAAAAAACATTGAATGACAATTGACACAGTGACCCACAACTATTCAGGATGAAGAGGCTAAGAGATTGTAGAGTTTTTAGTTCTGAGTGGCACTTAATGTTACACATCCTCCCCTTCCAACAGTCAGGAATCACTGCAAAGTGGGGGAGGGGGGAAAATTGCAAAAGTCAGAGGTAAGGGAGGGACTTCAAGGAAGCAGTGTTTTCCAGAAAAAGGGGCAATAGCATATATGAACTCAAACAGTTTTGACAGAAAATACAAGTGTTGTTCAAGTCAGACAAAATGTCAGCAAGTATGTGTTCAATGAGTGTATCACACTGTCTTACCATAAGCTGAGGAGCTCCTAGTAATTAATAGTTTCCAGAAATAGTAGAACTGGTTTTCTTTAAAGGTGTAGTCTCTATTAGGTGAATCACTACATACTCAAGAATATGTATTGTACTTCATGGGTTAAAAAAATTGATAATGCAAAGTTGGTAGTTCTAGAATGAAGGGCCGATCTATGAGAAGTTAGAGCAGAGGTGAATGTGATAAAAATGTATTGCATGAAATTCAAGGAATTAACAAAACATATTATAAAGGATCCCCCTTCTCTAAGGGATTTGCTTATTGCATTATAGGAATGGAACTGCCACTGCAAACAAGGATAAATTGGGAATAACAATGATTTTGCCTTGTGTAAAATGGTGCTGCAGTTAAAGAAATATACAGAACTTATTTATCCAAATAAAGTGTGTGAATTTGGAGCAATATACAGCAATGTGTCAGCCACAAATTACTGCTTACTGTATTGGAGACTTCCAAGGGTCTGGGTCACTGAAGCCCTACAAATTATAAAAGCAAACTTTTCTGTACTCCATGCAATAAAAAGTGACAACAATATTGACCAGATCCATCCATGTTAATTTTTTAAATGCTGGTTTGGTAGGCTTTGATCCATGGGGTAAGTCAGTAAATGTGGTGGACACAAGAAAAGTGATGTTTCTGTGCAGGGAAAGAGATGAGGCTCAAGTACTTCTGTACTATCTTCAGTCCTTGGTTGAAAACCATGGCAACCCAGTAAGGGGTCCCCAGCAGGGGACAACCATACAAGGGACTGTAAGTGTTTTGCCGTGCTCCCAGGCCCCAGGTTACTAACAGGAGGCTGCAGCTCTCCATAGGTATGTGACCATTAGTCACATAAGGGCAACACCCAAGCCCCTCCACAGGTAGTGGTGTGTTCACATAGCCTCAAGACATTCCCTAGAGGCTCAGCCAATAAACTCCCCTTCCCCTTCCCAGCCACTCCTCCCTGCAAAAGTATTTTAATCTCAGGCCTGCCCTGAGGTTTTGGTGTACAGTTTCACTCACCGCCAGTCTCCTACATGACAATAAATGTCCTAAAGCCATAAACTGTCTCTTTTCATTTGGATCTGCTATGAGGAACAGTGGAACAGGCCTTCATCTAAAGAAGGCCTCTCAGCACTCCCAGTCAGGGACTCTACCAAACCAACCCAGCTAGCCACAACAAACCAAAGACTCTGTCCCAGCAGAACCCAGCAGGGCTCCTCCCTGCCATTCCCTCTCAGCCCCAGGCTAGATCCAGCCTGCAGGACCCCACTCCATTCTCAGCTCTTCCGCAGCATCCAGCAGTGCCTGAGATGCCCAAAAGCCTGAGAACCAGATGGAGCTTGCTCCTTGTATTCCCAGGGACCCCCAGGTTGGACTCGACCACACCTGGCCGGTGGCTTCTCTGAGCCTGACACCTGTACAGCTGTATGGTGGGGTAAGTACAGTCAAACTTCCTCCATCTGGCCTCTCCCAGAGGCCCGAGCCCTGGGGCAGACACTGGACACTCACCACCATAACCCAACAGGATTATGTCAGGATTATGTCTTGGCATTCTGTAATTTAAGAAAAACACATTTTCCCAAAGTGTCTGAGGTACTCTCACTTAAAAAAAACAGTCAATGATAATATTCATGAGTATTGGAGAGGATCAGTTCTGCTTCCTTTATCTCTCTTCATGCTTTTTGCTAGCAGTGCGGTGTTCCAAAGTATCCACTCGGGACACATTTTAACAGTATTTAAAATGGGAGTTCCTCAACATCAGAACTCGTGTTTGCCAGACTGATTGACCATTCTGGATCATGTAAATTTCCATTTGAATTTTCAGATATGTTAACACTTTCTACAAAGAGACCAGTGGGTATTCATACAAAAATTGCACTTAATCTCTCAATCATTTTAAGGGCTTGTTCCATTTTCATAGCAGAGATAAAATTAACATATGATGCTAGCAACTGCAGATTGAATGCTTTGTAGTGGTATTTAGTGCATTTATAAATACTGCACTTACCAGGTATCTAGTTTCAAAATGCTGTATCATTCTACAAAACATACCACAGTCATTACCAACTACTCCCCAAACTCCACCACAGATATTAGTAACTGTTAGAGTGATTTGTTTTTATAGATTTTCCTCTGTCTCTCTGACAGAGTAAACTGACATCTAAACCAACTCTTAATGTACAAGACTTTATTTTTGTCTTCTTGCACTTACATAATGTCGGAGACTAAAAGGCCTTGTTTGAACCTAGGGCCTTATTTTAATCAGCTAGCCAGAGAGTCCCAGGCTTCAGCAGACATTCCTTTGATTCCTTCCCACTGCAGCTGTCTCCTGCAGGCAATAGACGGTTTGTTTATAGTAGCCTGTTGCTCCAAAGAAACCTTGAGATGTCCTGTTATCTTGATCTACAACAAGGTTTTTATGCTGATTTACAGCAGTTTAATGCTGCAATTAATCGACCCTGAGAACTTCTCCCTCTCTGTCTCTTCCGGCCCTGAAGTGCCCTCTAGTAACCTCCCTACTCCTGCCACTTCCCTCCTTAAGTGCTTATATACGGACTCAGAAATAAAGATTATTTGGAGCTTGATCGGGTAATCGACTTGCTCCCAAGGCATTTCTTGTCTCTTGTCATCTTTCCATTTCCCGTCAGTTCCCTCCTCAGCGGTCAAAGGCCCTGTGGGCCAGGGCAACATAAAATCTTCAATGTTTCTTGAAGTGTAGTTTGCTTCCATAATTCCTACTTCTGTTACAGCAAACTTCATTTACAAGGATGAGAACCACAATGCAGTTGTTCATCATTTGTTTATCTTTTTGTTATTTCTCCCTCCAACTTGCCTAAGTAATTTATCTGGAAATAACCATGCACATGCTTTTGACAGCATGTTTTCATTTTATGTGTGCAAATCTCCAATACTGTGGGCCAGGGCAGTTTGGCGTCCAGACATGGGGCTGAGGAACAGGATCGTGCACACTGCCAGACGTCACATCACAGAAAAGCCTGGTCCAGGTGATCCTATTGAGGATTGAGTTTTGAAGATGCTCATGGAGTGACCCAACCGATGAGGCAGACTGCTAGGGGAGGTGAATTATGCATGAAAGAGGCAGAAGCTTTTTCCAGAGGGAAGGAAAAAAATAGGAGATTTTATTCACGGAAAATTCTCCTCCAGGACAAGAAACACCTGGGTAAAAAGGACAGTTTGTGGGAAAGCTGTGAATTAGTACCACAAACTGATGAATTTATGTGAAAACCAACTGGAAGTAACATAAATTCATAGAAGAGATGTTTTATTGTGAGATAATAGAGTCTTTGTGAAATGAAGTAACATAAACCAAGAAAAAAGAGATATTCCATTGTGAGAAAGATGGAAGTGACATGATATAAGAAGAAAAAAGAGATATTTTATTGTGTTGAGAATTGTGTAGAGTAGTATAAAGTTAGAAAAGAAAATTTTGTATAGAAATTATGTGAAATAGTACAGAATCATGGGACAAACGTTAAGTGACCAGGAAGCCTTTTTACAGGGAATTAAAGAGTCTCTCAAGACTCGAGGTACTAAGGTTAAAAAGAATAAGAAGAGTATTTCAAGACTTGGGGACTAAGGTGAAAATTGTGTAAAGTAATATAAAGTTAAAAAGGGAGATTTTGTATAAGAGATAGACCAGAGTAAGAGATGTTTTTGTGAAAACAATAAATAAACCTTATTGAAGACATGGTAAAGTGTGTTTTATACATATGTGTTTAAAAATAATGGTAAAATATGTTTTATGAAAGTGTTTAGAGTTATGCTAAAATCTAGGGAAGCAAAGATAATTCTTATAGGTGCTTTTAGTCTTTGGAACCTGACTAGAGATGGTTTCTACACTAAACATGAGAGAATGGATTCAAGAAAAACAAACCTCCCTGACTATCCAGGGAAGAAAAATGAAGGTAAGCTGTTTTAAAACTCTCCCAGAGACAGAAGGAGTTCGGGAGACGTCCTGGCCCTTCTAGTTCTGGGTCTTTTAGGTAGGATGTCTGAGTCCCTTTAGGACATCTAATTCTCTTTCCTGTCTGTCTATTGTATGTTCTTCTTGCACCAACCTGTTCGTGTCTGTCAGTTTTATGTGCTTTTGTTTTGTTGCTTGAATGTTGCTTTCTGTTTCGTGTCCAAAAGAAATAAAAAGCAAAAAATGGTTAGAACTTTTTGCTGGTTGTTTAGCCCTTGATTTAGTTTTAATTAGGTTTCAAAAGAAAAGAAAAAAGCAGTTTCAGTTTGCACAGTAGAAACTGATAAGTTATCCTGTGCTGTAGCTGGGAGTCAAGGACAGCTAGAGAAGCCCTGCCAGAGGCTTAATTATGTGCACAAGGTGCTCTTAAAGGGGCTGCAGCTTTTCAGCTTCTATGGCAAGGGAGCTGACAGTTGTTTCTCCTAGAAAAATTTCTCTGATTGTTGTATTCAACAAGTAACAAGGTGTTCCTTTCTTTAAATTGCCACTAACAAAGGTTAAATTTTGCCTGGTCTAAATAAGTAAATGTGTGGTTACTTCATTTTTGCTTCTGATTGGTTTTAAAGTATAAAAATATTCTACATGTCTTGGTTATAGAGTGTTGGCTTATAAATTATTGGGCATGATTAAAAACATGTAATTTTGGTGACAAAAAGTGGGTTTTAAAATGGGTAGCTTAGGGTTTGAGTCATTCTAGACAACACAAAACTCGACATGAGCCAACCTAGGGAAACAGGTCTTTAAAGATATGTTTATATCAGGTAATATTTTATGTAATTCTTATCCTAGAAATCAGCCTAAGATTTAGAACAATATCTCTTTAAGGTATTGAAAGTTATACTGTCTAGCATTCAGATATAAAGACTGACTGCCAAACTTTGTAATGTGAAAGTAGTACTCTTGGTATTGATTTTATTGTTTAAAACTAAGTTTTGTTTTCCAAAGTTATGATTGTGCTCTAATGTTACAAGAGAAACTTAAAAATTATAATTAAACCACCAGTGTTCCATTGACTGCAGCTTACAGCTCCGTCACAGCCTCAAAGAAAAGCAGCAGGTAAAACTTTTTTGAGATACTCCAGCAAGAGTTCCCTTTGCTATTCAATTGGCTTGTGAAAATGCTAATGCAGCCTGCCACTATTAGGTCATGCAGGACAGAGACAAACTTAACTAGATTTATTCAACTTTGTACAGAAATCCGACCCTCATACAATCAGGGTCTGGCTTGCTGCCTTACAAGGGAACACTGTGCAAACTATTCTTCTACAGAAATGAGGGAATAAAAAAGGTTTTAATATGGAGGTTTGGGTCATTTTAACAAATGATTGCTCCAAGAACAGAGGCAAGAACGGACAATCAAGCCTGGTGAAAGGATAGCTGGCCTCAGGAAATAGGCCCAATTAAGAAACATTTGCATTTGAGTTAATGCAAACCACAGAGCAACCTCTGCAGAAGCTCATGTGAAATTCCTTCTGTTTTAACTACCCCCTACAGAAGTGCTTGCTCTTTCCTCAGGAAGGAGGAGTCAACCCCAGATCCCAAGGCACTTACAGCCAGTCACTTATCTAGGTGTCATAAAGAATTATGGCTGCTTTCCCTATGGTATTAACAAAAGACTTGCTTAGTTCCCCTGATGTGTACTGAGCTCAATTACTAATAAGAAGCCTAACCTTAAATTAATAATCGCAGAAAGTTTTGAAGGATTAATTGACATTGGAGCTGATGTACTTACTCACCTCCAAGAGATTAGTTATTCCATTAATCCAAAACAAAGCTCAAGATTAAGATTTATAAAAGGTTAATAAGGCTGTGGAACTCATGTAGGCATTAGAGCCCGGCTAGCTCAGTCGGTAGAGCATGGGGCTTGTCCTGAATGTCCTCAGTTTCTACTTGTACCACATAATGGTGTTATTCCTCGAGGACTTATACCTAATCAATTATACCAAACGGATGTTATTCATATTTTAGAAAATTGAAACATGTACATGTGACTATTGACACCCTTTCAAGATTTCTAGTTACAACTGCCTTGACAGGAGAATCAACTAAAAATATAATCAGTCATTGCCTACATTGTTTTTCTATGCTTGGTGTTCCCAATCAGATTAAAACAGATAATAAAACTGGCTATTGCCGTCAGGCATTTTAGACATTTTGTTACCAATTTTATATTAGTCATATTACTAAAATTCCTTATTTCCTCAAGGACAAGGTATTGTAGAACAGGCCCATGGAACGTTAAAACAATATCTTTTATATATAAAAGCAAAAAAGGGGAATCATATCCCCTACACCACAAAAAATTAAAATTTTAAAATTTGGATGCCAGTGAATTCTCTGCTAAGTGTCTGTGGCACTCTACAAATAGGCATATTTATGCCTACATGAAAGAAGGATCCACTTACAGACACATGGCATGATCCAGATCAGGTATTTAACATGGGGAAGAGGGCATATTTGTGTTTTGTCTACAGGATGCTAAAGGAGCATGCTGGCTGCCAGAGTGATTGATAAGACATGCTGATACTGAGACATTCTAATGCTGACCTGTGAGCTTGCTGAGTGCCCTGACAATGGTGACAGAAAAGCTGTATTGGCTGTATTGGACATTTCTTCCTGACCTACCTTTGATTGCCTATATCCCAGACTGGATAAGCTGCCTTGCCTCAAGATTTTCGACCTTGTGCGACCGAGAAAATACAGACTGTAGAAACTGTGTCTGGACATTCTCAAAGACCTATTTGGAAGTTAGCTGCAGTTCTCTCATGTTATGTTAGCAAGAGATAAAGTTGGAACAAGATCTGTATTTTGAACAAGTATTAGTACATGTGTTAAGGCTCCCAATTTTTTATTTATTGGTCATGTTAAAATTTTGTTTCTTCTGCAGAATTTAATGAAAGTTGTATTGATTGTACACCTTTTTTCAGCTGTGTTAGAGTGCTGAAATCTGGCATGTCTGTTATGGAGACCTATCAACTAGCTTTTGTTTTATTGCCTGTGAGTTTTATAGGACCTTGGTATTCTAAAACAGCTTACAAGTACTGGAAGAAGTGAGTCAGATTCTAAAACAGCTGCAAGAGGTTAGTGGGTTTAATTATTACTGAGATAGCAACTTTAATTACATTAACGGCTAGCACCATTGCTTTGACAATTGCTTTAACACAAGAAGTTAAGATAACTACCTTTGTTAATCATTTAGCAACAAATGTTACTAATGTTCTGAGTATTCAGGGGATTTAGGACAGCAGATTGACTCCATGACATCCCAACCTTTATAGATTCATTATCACTGCCTCGATCTGCTTGATCGTGCAATCACAGTGCCTGACGCCAATGATTCTCCTTTAGGAGATGCATAAAACTCAGATTTATGCACATTGGCTTGCGAGCCACGTGGGTATCATCAGGGTGCATGGCAAGGCACTGCAGGGGGAAAGATGCTAAGTGCTGCTTCTGGGTCCCCTGAGGAGCACACCCGATGGCATAGAGGTTGATACCAATAAAGCTTCACCCAATGGGTGGGCTTTTGTCCTCTCCTCATACAAAAGGTATCATAAGAATTATGAGGATCGGGTCTCTACAAACCCCCCCCCCCCAATTAAGGCCCCCCTGTTTGTGAACAGGTTTCTGGATATTCGTCTTTAAAGTAAATAAAAAGGGAAGAGATGTCGGAGACCAAAAGACCTTGTTTGAACCTAAGGCCTTGTTTTAATCAGCCAGCCAGAGAGTCCCAGGCTTCAGCAGACATTCCTTTGATTCCTCCCCACTGCAGCTGTCTCCTGCAGGCAATAGAAGGTTTGTTTATAGTAGCCTCTGGCTCCAAAGAAACCTTGAGATATCCTGTTATCTTGAGCTACAACAAGGCTTGTTATGCTGATTTACAGCAGTGTAATGCTTGGCTGCAATTAATCGACCCTGAGAACTTCTCCCCCTCTGTCTCTTCCTGCCCTGAAGTGCCCTCTAGTAACCTCCCTACTCCTGCCACTTCCCTCCTTAAGTGCTTATATACGGACTTAGAAATAAAGATTATTTGGAGCTTGATCGGGTAATCGAGTTGCTCCCACGGCATTTCTTGTCTCCTGTCATCTTTCCATTACTCTTCAGTTCGCTCCTCAGACGTCAAAGGCCCTGTGGGCCAGGGCAACATAAAATCTTCAATGTTTCTTGAAGTGTAGTTTGCTTCCATATTTCCTACTTCTGTTACAGCAAACTTCATTTACAAGGATGAGAACCACAATGCAGTTGTTCATCATTTGTATATCTTTTTGTTATTTCTCCCTCCAACTTGCCTAAGTAATTTATCTGGAAATACCCATGCACATGCTTTTGACAGCATGTTTTCATTTTATGTGTGCAAATCTCCAATACTGGAGTTTCTGATTCAAATGTTAATTTTGTATTTATCTTTGTAAAGAACAACTGCAATTTTCAACAGACATTATATGATTTAATAGGTAAAAGATCCTTTATTTTGTATTATTTTAAGATTCATTGCATGTGTCAGGCAGTTTTGTCTGTGCCCATCTAAACACCAAAATTCTTTGGGTATTTATACTGATCTGTGGGTCAATACTGCAAGGCTTTGGTTTGTGTAGTCTGTAGTGGGTTTCCACATTTGTTGAATTTTATTCACAGTTTCATTTGACTCTGTGGATTATATTTCTCACTTAAACATTTTAATGGGTGGAAGGGATTAATTAGATTAATTTGAGGAGTATTTCCATTATTTTAAAATGGCTTAAATTTGTACTACTTGTGCATGAGCAATTTTCCACCTACTGATATAGATTTTGTTTGTTAGTGTCAGAAATGGTTTTAAGTGCATACATCTTTCATGTCTTTGATTATGCAATCTTAAGTCTTTATTCACTACTATAATGTAATTATTTCTTTGATTTCATTTTAGTTCACTAATTTTTATTATAATGAGTCATATCTAAGTTTAATTTTTATCTTGAAATTCTGCTGACACAATTTACTAGTTTTGGGTTTTTAATTTATGGTTTGTATGACATTGATGCAGTTAGTTTTGTTGAGATTGAGGAAAGTTAACATTTGTCCTTCCAGAACAATATGTACTTCTGTACATATGGAGTATTCTGTATATGTGTTTTAGGTTAAGATAATTTCTAGTGTTCTAAAAGTTGTTTATTTTTCAATGAGTTGTTTTTTTTTCTAGAAGCATTGTGCATTATTGAATATTAATTATGGTGAATTCCACACTTTTATTGTAAAAATATCCATTATTCTTTGAAATGTCTGCTTTATGGTTACTTGATGCATACACATTTACAATTCTATATTTTTTTAATTAAACACATTTATAAGATCATCTCTATATCTTCACTTTTAAAATATTCTGATTAATCCTTTGAGAATTCCACAAATGTTTTTACTATATTCACTTCCTCTTCCTTTTCTTCTTCTTCTTCTCCTTCTTCTTCTTCTTCTTCTTCTTCTTCTTCTTCTTCTTCTTCTTCTTCTTCTTCTTCTTCTTCTTCTTCTTCTTCTTCTTCTTCTTCTTCTTCTTCTTCTTCTCCTTCTCCTTCTCCTTCTCCTTCTCCTTCTCCTTCTCCTTCTCCTTCCCCTCCCCTTCCCCTTCCCCTTCCCTCTCCCCCTCCCTTCCCCTTCCCTCTCCCACTCCTTCTTCTCCCTTTCCCTCTCCTTC
>CM052703.1:20352557-20364046 GCA_028551405.1 Uromys caudimaculatus
CTTCTCCTCCTCCTCCTCCTCCTCCTCCTCCTCCTCCTCCTCCTCCTCCTCCTCCTCCTCCTTCTTCCTTTTGCTTACTTTATTTATTTCCCTTTCAAATGTTGTCTCCTTTCCTGGTCTCCCCTGTGAAAACCCCCCATCCCATACACCCTTCCCTTTGCCTCTATGAAGATGCTCCTCCACCAGTCCACCCACTCCAGCCTCACTGCTCTAACAGTCCCCTATACTGGGGCATCAAGCCTCCACAGGACTAAGGGCCTCCCCTTCACTTGATGCCAGATAAGGCAGTCTTCTCCTACATATATAGCTGGAGCCATGGATCCCTCCATGTATATGCTTTGGTTAGTGGTTTAGTCCCTAGGAGCTCTGGATGGTCTGGTTAGTTGATATTGCTGTTCTTCCTATGAGGTTGCAATCCCCAGAAGCAGCATCATTCCTTCAACTAACTCTTCCCTTGGGGTCTCTGAGCTCAGTCCTCTGTTTGGATGTATCTGCATCTGTATTGGTCAGGTGCTAGCAAAAGCTCTCAGGGTACAGTTGTACCTGGCTTCTCTCAGCAAGTGCTTCTTGGCATCAGGAATAGTGTCAAGGTTTGGTGTCTGCAGATGGGATGGATTCCTAGGTAGTGCGGTCTCTGGATGGCCTTTCATTCATTCCCTCCTCCATTTTTTGTCTCAGCATTTCCTTAGGACAGGAAAAATTCAGCTTAAAAATACTGAGATAGGTGGGTGGCCCCATCCCACAACTGGGGGTCCTGCATATTTACTGGAGGTGGTCTCTACAGGTTCTATCTCCCTTTTGTTAGGTATTTTGGCTAATGGTATCCCCGTTGGGTCTTAGAAAACTCATGCTTCTCTGATGTCTGACACTCCCTAGTATCTACTCCTGGTTCTCCACCCCATACTTCTACATACTTCTATTCATTTTCCTGACCCTCTATACTTTCTTCTGTCTCTTCCCACACCTAATCTCCCCCCCATTTACCTCCCTCTCCTCATTCCATCCCAAATCATTCCCTCCCTCTATCCCCAGTGATTATTTTGTTCCCCTTTCTAAGTAGGATTGAAGCATCCACATTTTGGTCTTCCTTCTTAAATGTCATATGATCTCTGCGTTATATCGTGGTTATTCTGAGATTTGGGCTAATATCCACTTATCAGTGAGTATATACCATGTGTGGTTTTTTTTTGTGATTACAGGACTATATTTTCTAGTTCCATGCATTTGTCTACTAAGTTCGTGAAGTCTTCATTTTTAATAGCTTTGTAGTATTCCATTGTGTAAATGTACCACATTTTTTTGTATCAATTCTTCCTTTGAGGGACATGTGGGAACAAGCCACAAACACATCAGTGCTGGGATAAAAGTTTCTGAACACAACAATGGCTCAGGCTCTAAGATCAAAACTTGATAAATGAGACCTCAAAAGAGCTTCTGTAAGGCAAAGGATGCAGTCAATGGGACAAAAGGTCAACCTACAGATTGGGAAAATCTGTATCAACCCTCCATCCAATATAGGGTTAATAGCCAAAATAGACAAAGAACTCAAGAAGTTATACTTCAGAGAACCAAATAACCCTATTAAAAATGAGCTATAGGACTAAACATAAACTTCACAACTGAGGAATCTCGAATGGCTGAGAAGCAAATAAGGACAACCCTGAGATTCCATCTTAAACTAGTCAGAATGGCTAAGAACAAAACTCAGGTGAAAGCAGATGCTGGCGAGGATGTGGAGAAAGAGGAATACTCCTCCATTGTTGGTGCGATTGCAAGCTGGCCCAACCACTCTGGAAATCAGTCTGTCGGTTCCTTAGAAAATTAGACATAATATTTCCTGAGCGCCCAGCTATAGAACTCCTGGGAATATACCCAAAAGATGCTCCAACATATAATGAAAACACATGCTCCAAAATGTTCATAGTGGTCTTATTTAGAATAGCCAGAAGTTGGAAAGAACCCAGATGCCCCTCAACAGAGTAATGGATACAGAAAAGGTGGTACATTTACACCATGGAGTACTACTCAGCTATTAAAAACAATGACTTCATGAAATTCTTAGGCAAATGGATGGAACTAGAATATATCATACTGAGTGAGGTAACCCAGTCACAAAAGAACACACATAGTTTGCACTAACTAATCGTGTATATTAGCTCAAAAGCTCTAAATACCCAAGATACAATTCATAGACTATATGAAGCTGAAGAAGAAGGAACAGCAAAGTGTGGATGCTTCAGTCCTTCTTAGAAGGGGGAACAAAATATTCATGCGAGGAAATACGGAGAACAAGTGTGGAACAGAGACTGAAGGAAAGGCCATCCAAAGACTGTCCCACCTGGGGAGCCATCCCATATAGAGTCACCAAACACAGACACTATTGCAGATGCCAAGAAGAGCCTGAAATAGCTGTCTCCCATGAAGCTCTGCCAGAGCCTGACAAACACAGAAGCAGATGCTTGCAGCCAACCATTGGACTGAGCATGGGGTTCCCAAAGGAGGAGTTAGAGAAAGGACTGAATGAGCTGAAGGCATTTGCAACCCCATAGGAAGAACAACAATATCAACCAACCACATTCCCTAGAGCTCTCAGAGATTAAAAAACCAACCAAAGTGTAGCAGTGGATGGCCTGGTCAGGCATCAATGGGAGGAGAAGTCCTTTGTCCTGGGAAGGCTTGATGACCCAGTGTAGGTAAATGCCAGGGAAGTGAGGTGGGAGTGTGTGTGTGTGGGGGGGAGCACCCTCATAGAAACAGTGGAGGAGAGTGTTATAAAGGGTTTTTGGAGGGTAACATAGGAAAGGGATAACATTGAAATGTAAATAAAGAAATTATCCAATAAAAGAAAAAAAAATGTTCAACATCCTTAGTCATCAGAGAAATGCAAATCAAAATGATCCTGAGATTCCACCTTATAATGGCTAAGATAAAAATCTCAGTCAACAGGAGATGCTGGTAAAGGATGTAGAAAAAGAAGTACACTCTTCCATTGCTGATGGCATTGCAAGATGGTAAAACCACTTTGGAAAACAATCTGGTGCTTCCTCAGAAAACTGGAAATAGTCCTCCCTGAAGATCCAGCTATACCACTACTGGGTATATACGGAAAATATGCTCCAACATATAACAAGGACACATGCTCCACTATGGTTATAGCAGTCTTATTTATAATAGCCAGAGCTGGACTATATTCATTTCTAACTCACCTCTCCTTTTATTCATTCCTGCTCCATCTCCAACATCTTTGCCCAAATCCTTGTCCTGTTTTACAGTTTTATTTAATGCCACATGTATTTTGATTTTTGCTGTTGTTTTATTCTGTTTGTTGGTCTTTAAGAAAACTAACTCTCCTACTTTTTGAAGTCATGATCTGACCCTCAGTTCAGGGTTGGAGTTCACACACCCCTTTCCTCTCTACACTGGGTTGTTCCTGAGCAGGTCTTGTGGAGGCAAGCACAACTTCTTTGAGTTTTTGAGGGCAATGGTTCTCTCATATACAGAAGACACAATAGTAGGATATAGAGTTCAGGTGATGAAATGATTACGTGATTATTGTCCCTGAAACTGTTTAAATGATGAATAACATGTTTCATTTCCCTTGCATATCTGAAATAAAAATGACTCGATCATGGTAGATGATCACATTGAGGTGATCTTGAATTCAACTTAGAACTATTTTATTCAGAATTTTTACAAGTTTGCTAATCATAGAGATTAGCGTATAATTTTCCCTTATTTTCTTTGGTCTTTGCCTGCTTTAGGTTATCAGGATAATACTAGAATACCACAAACAAGTTAAATAGGTACTTACTTGCCATTTTATGAAGTAACATGAGAAGTATTGATGTTAGCTTTTCTCTAAAATTCTGGTAGAATTCTGTACTGAATCTGTCTGGCATTAGGCTTTTTGAAGTTGGAGAAATTTTTTTTCTTTTTTTTTTTTTATTGGATATTTTCTTTATTAACATTTCAAATGCTATCCCCTTTCCTGGTTTCCCCTTCCAGAAATCCCCTATCCCATTCCCCATAGCCCTGCTTCTATGAGGGTTTTACCCCACCCACCCACCCATTCCCACTTCCCCACCCTCGATTCCCCTACATTGGGGCATCTATCGAGCCTTCATAGGAACTAAGACCTCTCCTCCCATTGATGTCTGACAAGGCCATCCTCTGCTGTATATACAGCTGCATCCATGTGTAGTCCTTGGTTGGTGACTTAGTCCCTGGAAGCACTGGAGGAGGGTCTGGTTGATTCATATTGTTGTTCTTTCTATGGGGTTGCAAACCCCTTCAGCTCCTTCAGTCCCTTCTCTAACTCCTCCATTGGGGACCCCACACTCAGACCAATGGTTGGCTGTGAGCATCCATCTCTGCATTTGTAGGGCTCTGGGAAAGCCTCTCAGGAGCTATATCAGGCTCCTTTCAGCAAGCAATTCTTTGCATCTACAATAGTATCAGGGTTTGGTGACTATATATGGGATGAATCCCCAGGTGAGACAAATTCTGGGTGGCTTTTCCTTCAGTCTCTGCTCTACATTTTGTCTCCATATTTGCTCCCATGAGGATTTTCTTCCCTTTTATAAGGACTGCAGCATCCACACTTTGGCCTTCCTTCTTCTTGAGCATCATGTGGTCTGTGAATTGTATCTTGGGTATTCGGGACTTTTGGGCTAATATCCACTTAGCAGTGAGTGCATACCATGTGTGTTCTTTTGCAACTGGGTTACCTCATTCCTGATGATATTTTCTAGTTCCATTCATTTGGCTAAGAATTTCATGAATTCATAATTTTTAATATCTGAATAGTACTCCATTTTATAAATGTGCTACATTTTTGTATCCATTCATCTGTAGAAGGACATCAGGTTTCTTTCCAACTTCTGGATATTATAAATAAGTGTGCTATGAATCTAGTGTAGCATATGTCCTTGTTATATGTTGAGGAATCTTTTGGTAATATGCCCAGGAGTGGTATAGCTGGGTCCATAGATAATTCTATGTTCAATTTTCTGAGGAACTGACAGACTGATTTCCAGAATGGTTGTATCAGCTTGCAATTTCACCAAGAATTGAGGAGTGTTCCTCTTTCTCCATATCCTCTCCAGCCTCTGCTGTCACCTGAGATTTTGATCTTAGCCATTCTTACTGGTGTGAGGTGGAATCTCAGGGTTGTTTTGATTTGCATTTCCCTGATGACTAAAGATGTTGAACATTTCTTTAGGTGCTTTTCTGCCATTCGGCATTCCTCAGTTGAAAATTCTTTGTTTAGCTCTGTACCCCATTTTGTAATAGGATTATTTGTTTCTCTGAAGTCTAACTTCTTGAGTTCTTTGTATATATTGGATATTAGCTCTCTATCCGATGTAGGATTGGTAAAGATATTTTCCCAATCTGTTGGTTGCCATTTAGTCCTGTTGACAGTGTTCTTTGCCTTACAGAAGCTTTGCAATTTTATGAGTTTTTTTTTTGTCAATTCTTGACCTTAGAGCATAAGTCATTGGTGTTCTGTTCAGGATCTTTTCCCCTTTGCCATTGTGTTCGAGGCTCTTCCCCAGTTTCTCCTGTATAAGTTTCAGGGTATCTAGTTTTATGTGGAGGTCCTTGATCCACTTGGACTTGAGCTATGTACAAGGAGATAAGAATGGGTCTACCTGCATCTTTCTATGTGCAGACTGCCAGTTGGATCAGCACCATTAGTTGAAAATGCTATCTTTTTTCCACTGGATAATTTTAGCTCCTTTGTCAAATATCAAGTGACCATAGGTGTGTGGGTTCATTTCTGGGTCTTCAATTCTATTCCATTAATCTTCCTGCATGTCTCTGTATCAATACCATTCAGTTTTTATTACTATTGCTCTGTAATATGGTTTAATGTCAGGGAAAGTGATTCCTCCAGTTCTTTTGTTTTTGAGAATAGTTTTCACTATTCTGGGTTTTTTGTTATTCCAAATGAATTTACAAATTGCTATTTCTAATTCTATGAAGAATTGATTTGAGATTTTGATGGGGATTGCATTGAATTTGTAGATTGCTTTTGACAAGATGGCCATTTTTACTATATTAATCCTGCCAATCCATGAGCATGGGAGATCTTTCCATCTTCTGAGATCTTCTTTGATTTCTTTCTTTGGGGACTTGAAGTTCTTGACATACAGATCTTTCACTTGCTTGGTTAGAATCACACCAAGGTATGTAATATTATTTGTGACTATTATGAAGGGTGCCCTTTCCTTAATTGTTTTCAGCTTGCTTATCCTTTGAGTAGAGGAAGGCTACTGACTTGTTTGAGTTAATATTATATCCATCCACTTTGCAGTAGTTGTTTAACAGCTTTACAAGTTCTCTGGTAGCGTTTTTGGGGTCAGTTAAGTACATGATCATATCATCTGCAAATAGTGATATTTTTGCTTCTTCCTTTCCAATTTGTATCCCTTTGACCTCCTTTTGTTGTCTAATTGCTCTAGCTAGAACTTCAAGTACTATATTGAATAGATAGAGAGTCTTGTCTTGATTGCTTAAAGATTCTCTCGATTTAGTGTGATGTTGGCTACTGGTTTGCTGTATATTGCTTTTACTATGTTTAGGTATGGGCCTTGAATTCCTGATCTTTCCAAGACTTTTAACATGGAGGGATGTTGAATTTTGTCAAATGCTTTCTCAGCATCTAATCAAATGATCATGTGTTTTTTTTCCTTTGAGTTTGTTTATATAGTGTATCACATTGATGTATTACCCTATATTGAACTATTCCTGCATCCCTGGGATTGTTTTGATGAGTTCTTGGATTTGGTGGGCAAGGATTTTATTGAGTATTTTTGCATCAGTGTTCATAATGGAAATTGGTCTGAAGTTCTCTTTCTTTGTTTGGTCTGTTCGTGGGTTAGGTTTAAGTGTAATTGTGGCTTCATAGAACCAACTGGGTAGTGTTCTTTCTGTTTCCATTTTGTGGAATAGTTTGAAGAGTATTGGCAATAGATCTTCTTTGAAAGCCTGATAGAATTCTCCACCAAACCCACCTGGTCCTGGACTTTTTTGGTTGTGAGACTAATTAATGACTGCTTCTATTTCTTTAGGGGTTATGGGACTGTTTAGATGGTTTATCTGATCCTGTTTGAACTTTGGCACCTGGTATCTGTCTAGAAAATTGTAAATTTCATCTGAATTTTCCAATTTTGGTGAGTATAAGGTTTTGTAGTAGGATCTGATGATGTTTTTGAATCTGCACAGTTTCTGTTGTTATGTCTCCCTTTTCAATTCTGATTTTATTAATTTGAATACTGTCTCTGTGCCTTCTGGTTAGTGTGGCTCAGGGTTTATCTCCATTTTTGATTTTCTCAAAGAACCAGTTGCTAGTTTTGTTGGTTCTTGGTATAGTTCTTTTTGTTTCTATTTGGTTGATTTCAGCCCTGAGTTTGATTATTTCCTGCCTTCTACTCCTTTTGGGTGCATTAGCTTCTTTTTGTTCTAGAGTTTTCAGGTGTATTATTAAGCTGCTAGTGTATGCTCTTTCCGGTTTCTTTTTGGAGGCACTCAGAGCTATGAGTTTTACTTTTAACACTGCTTTCATTGTGTCCCATAAATTTTGGTATGATGTGTCTTTATTTTCTTTATATTCTAAAATGTCTTTAATTTTTTTCCTTATTTCTTCCTTGACCAAGTTACCATTGAATAGAGTGTTGTTCAGCTTTCATGTGTATGTGTGCTTTCCTATGTTTCTTTTTTTTGGTATTTAAGAGCATTCTTAGTCTGTGATGATCTGAGAGGGTGCATGGGTTTATTTCAATCTTCTTGTATCTGTTGTGGTCTGTTTTATGACCAATCATATGATCAATTTTAGAGAACGTATCATGAGGTGCTGAGAAGAAGTTAAATTCTTTTACTTTCAGATGAAATGTTTTATATACATATATACATATATGTGTGTGTGTGTGTGTGTGTGTGTATTAGATCCATTTAGTTCATAACTTCTGTTAGTTTCATTGTGTCTCTGCTTAGTTTCTGTTTCCATAATCTGTTCATTGCTGAGAGAGGGGTGTTGAAGTTACCCACTATTATGGTATGAGGTAAGATGTGTGCTTTGAGCTTTAGTAAAGTTTCTTTTATGAATGTGGGTGCCCCTGCATTTGGAGCATCGATGTTCAGAATTGAGAGTTCATCTTGGTAGATTTTTCCTTTGACCAGTATGAAGTGTCCCTCCATATATTTTTTGATAACTTTTGGTTGAAAGTTGATTTTATTCGATAATAGAATGGCTACTTCAGCTTGTTTCTTGGGACCATCTGCTTGGAATATTGTTTTCTGACTTTTTATCCTGAGGTAGTATCTGTCTTTGTCACTGAGGTGCATTTCCTGTATGCAGAAAATTGCTGGGTCCTATTTAAGTATCCAGTCTGTTAGTCTATGTCATTTTTACTGGGGAATTGAGTCCATTGATGTTAAGCGTTATTAAGGAAAAGTCATTGTTACTTCCTGTAAATTTTGTTGTTAGAGGTGGAATTGTTTGTGCGGCTATCTTCTTTTGAGTTTGTTGACAGATTACTTTCTTCTTTTTTCTAGGGTATAGTTTCCCTCCTTGTGTTGGTGTTTTACAACTATTATCCTTTTTAGGGCTGTTTTTGTGGAAAGATATTGTGTAAATTTGGTTTTGTCATGGAATATCTTGTTTTCTCCATCTATGGTAATCAAGAATTCTCCTGAGTCTAGTAGCATGGGCTGGCATTTGTGTTCTCTTAGGGTCTGTATGAGTTCTGTCCAGGATCTTCTAGCTTTCATAGTCTTTGGTGAGAAATCTGGTGTAATTCTGATAGGTCGGCCTTTATATGTTACTTGAGATTTTTCCCTTACTGCTTTTAATATTCTTTCTTTGTTTAGTGCATTTGGTGCTTTGATTATTATGTGATGGGAGGAATTTCTTTTCTGGTCCAGTCTATATGGAGTTCTGTAGGCTTATCCTATGTTCATGGACATCTCTTTCTTTAGGTTAGAAAAGTTTTCATCTATAATTTTGTTGAAGATATTTACTGGCCCTTTAAGTTGGGAATCTTCACTCTCTTCTGTACCTATTATCCTTAGGTTTGGTCTTCTCATTGGGTCCTGGATTTCCTGGATGTTTTTTGTTTTAGGAACTTTTTGCATTTTGTATTTTCTTTGACTTTTGTCAATGTTTTCTATGGTATCTTCTGCACCTGAGATTCTCTCTTCTATCACTTGTATTCTGTTGGTGATGCTTGAATCTATGACTCCTGATTTCTTTCCTAGGTTTTCTAACTCCAGGGTTGTTTCCCTTTGTGATTTCTTTATTGTTTCTGTTTCCATTTTTAGATCCTGGATGGTTTTGTTCAATTTCTTCACCTGTTTATTTGTGTTTTCCTGTAATTCTTTAAGGGATTTTTGTGTTTCCTCTTTAAGGGCTTCTACCTGTTTACCTGTGTTCTCCTGTATTTCTATATGGGAGTTATCTATGTCCTTCTTAAAGTTCTCTATCATCATCATGAGATGTGATTTTAAATTAGAGTCTTGCTTTTCCAGTGTGATGGTGTATCCAGCACTTGCTATGGTGGGAGAATTAGGTTCTGATGATGCCAGGAAACCTTGGTTTCTGTTGCTTATGTATTTGTGCTTGCTTCCTGCTGTCTGGTTATCTCTAGTTCTATCTGCCCTCCCTTTATCTGACTATATCTCTGGTGGGTTTTTGTTGCCCCATTTTGCCTGTTAAGTATTCCTTTAGGTACCTTTAAGGTTACTTCCTGTATGTAATGGAATTTGGTTATATAATGAGCAAGTAGGACATTGCCTCACAATTTTCTTTGGGTTGTTGCCAATGATAGAAAATTATTTTTTTAAAATCTTTTCTCTTACCATGTTTCTTTTCTTTCTTTCTTTCTTTCTTTCTTTCTTTCTTTCTTTCTTTCTTTCTTTCTTTCTTTTTTTTTTACAGAAATCTGAAGCCTCTAGTACACTTCCTATCAATAGCTAGTCACTGTCATTGTCTTGTGCCAGAGGGCCTGGCATACCTGTATGAAATCTTATGTGTGTTATATATGGTGGATGGCTCCTATTTCTGATCATTTGTTGTAGCTAATATTGAAGTCAATTCAGAATCATTCTGAATAAGTTCAGCAGTCTCTATGTGTAAAAAATACCCTTTCTGCATACTGAGAATCAGTTAAAATATTAAGAGACTCTTAAAATCTCACAACACCATGAGTATTACATATAATTCAGATTTTGAACCAATATTTAGGGACTCTCAGTCACCTTACTTACATCTTCTGATTTATATCCTGCCTTTCCTGATTTATTAGCATCAGTGTAAAATGTAGGGGTTCCAGAAATTGGAACTCTTGTTATTATACATGGGAGAATCCAATTAGTTCTTTTTATGAACTGAAGTTGCTCACTTTTAGGGTATCTGTTGTTAATCTCTCCCAAGAAATTATTGAACGCTCTTTGCCAATATTCGTCTTGTGCCCATAATGAGGAAATCTTTGCATTAGTAAAAGATATGATAATCTCAGCTTGGATCCATTCCAGGTAATAGTCAAAGCCTCATTTTTCCTTTTAGTATTAGTGCAGAGACTTTCCTTATGTAGGATTTTAATTTCTTACTCTGTTTATGTTCTAAAAATATTCATTCTAAGATATAATCTTCCCTCTGCATTAGAATTCCTGTAGGGTAATGAGTAGAAGGTAAGATAACAAAGATGTAGACCATCTTTGGATCAATGTGGTCTAGATGTGTATCCTGCAGTTTCCTTTCTACCAGAGCTAACTCCTTCTCAGCCTCAGCTGATAATGTCCTCAGGCTTTTAAAGTCTTTATCACCTTCTAAAGTTTGATATAACATGCTTAGCTCTTGAGTAGCCAAGCCAATCTCAGGCCGCAGCCATTTAACATCTAAAAATTATTAAAAGTTCTTAATTGGTTTCTTCTGATTTGTACCTTTTGTGGCCTAACATTTGCTGATTTATTCTTTGTCCTAGATAATTAATAGAATCCCCTCTTTGTATTTGTTCAGGACTGATTTGCAAACGCCAACAATGCAAAAAAAATTTAACTTCATCAAACATCCTTTCCAGGATACTTATATCTTAATTAGCCAATAGAATATCATGCATATAATGATAAATAATGGATTGGGATTGCCAAAGTTGTGTGCAAATCATCTCCAGTGGCTGTTGTACAAAATATTGACACAAGGTAGGGATATTTAACATTCACTGTGGCAGGACTTTGCAATAACATCTTTTTTATTGGACAACTTCTATTGAAGGTAGGTACTGAAAAAGCAAAACTTTCCTTAACATGGTAATGCAGGGAATTGTGAAAAAAATTGATCTTTTAGATCAATCACTATGACAGCCCATTCCTTAGGCAATGAGAAAGGGAATGGGATTCCGGGCAGTAAGGATCCCATTGGCTTAATAATGTTGTTAATTACTCTGAGATCTGTCAACATCCTCCATTTTCCAGACTTTTTAAATGACAAA
>CM052703.1:20364546-20380505 GCA_028551405.1 Uromys caudimaculatus
TTTCTTCTTATTGAACTTCATCTGGTCTGTGAATTGTATCTTGGATATTCCGAGCTTTTGGGCCAATATCCATTTATCAGTGAGTGCATACCATGTGTGTTACTTTGTGCCTGGGTTACCTCACTCAATATGATATTTTCTTGTTTCATTCATTTGCCTGCACATTTCATGAAGTCATTGTTTATAATAGCTGAGTAGTACTCCATTGTGTAAATGTCCCATATGTCCTTGTTATAATAACTGAATAATACTCTATTGTGTAAATGAACCATAGTTTCTGTATCAATTTCTTAGGGAGGGACATCTCAGTTGTTTCCAGTTTCTGGATACTATGGATAATTTTGCTATGAACATAGTAGAGTATGTGTCCTCTGGTATGGTGGAGCTTGTTTTCGATACGTGCCCAGAGGTGCTATTGTTTGGTTTTTAGGTAAAACTATTTTCAATTTTCCAAGAAAGCACCAGATTGATTTCCAGGGTGACTATACAGGTTTGTAATCCCATCAGTAATAGAGGAGTATTCTTCTTTCTCTACATACTCATCAGCATGTGTTCTCACCTGAGTTTTGGGTCTTAGCCATTCTGATATGTGTAAAGTAGAATCTCAGTGTAGTATTGATTTGTGTTTTCCTGATGAGTAACAATGTTGAGCATTTCTTTAAGTGCTTCTTGGTCATTCAAGATTCTTCTATTGAGAATTCTAAATTTAGCTCTGTACCAAATTTTTAATTGGGTTATTCAGCTTGTTGGACTCTAACTTCTAAAGTTCTTTATTTAGTTTAGATATTAGCCCTTTGTCTGATGTACAGTTAGTCAATATCTTTCCCCAACATGACAGATAGATAGAAACATGTATTGAAAGTTAGAAAATCATTGAAAAGGGAGAGAAAATAGATATTGATAGATGATAGATACATAGATAGATGGATGATAGATAGATAGATAGAGATAGAGATGGATGAAAGTATATTTGAAAACCCAATTGGTTTGTATTTTCTTAGAACTGAGAATTCAAGTGTAAAGCCTTGAGCAAAATGAAGGAAAGTATGGAGCATATCTTTGCTTAAAAAAAAAAAAAAAAAGCACAATTGTACAAATATTAACTATTTTTATACCAATTTTACAAAGGGCTGCATTTAATACCACAGTCATCTGTGTATAGATCATATAGAATGTGTGGATGTATGACATTGCACTAACATGTGTGAAGACATATCTCTTCAGTAAGTTCCAAACTAGGGACTTAGCAATAACAGACACAGGAGCTTCCTTTGAGACTGAGACCTGACAGATTATTGAGTGATATCAGTGCTAATTTAATAATCTTTAATGCAGTGGGAATGAAATGGAGCATCTAGAAATAATACAAATGTGAATTACTGGGACCATTATTCCTGTGGAGAAAGAACAGAGGCACACAGAGCATATTGTTAGGAATAGGAAAACAAAATGTGTGCTATTGTAAGCTGTGAACATCAAGTCAAAGGCAATTCTACCTTTAGATAACAGAATCAGTAAAGCAAGATTCGGCTTCCACCCTGCATGAGTATTCCTCCCTGTAATTGGTCCTCTACAGAATGGAGCTGCTACTAATTATTGTTTATGTGTTTCAAAATCTCCAATGACTCTAATGTCACTTAGCCAAAGAAGTTTGATACCAATTTTCTTTTCACATTCTGTTTTACTTGTATAAATGTGGGTGTGTGGATAGATGTACATAATCAGGAGCATGTGTGTGAAAGAATGAAGGTACATGTATATACACATTGGTGAAAGTCAGAGGTGAAATTTGGATGTTGTTTATTGGGAGCTTGCAAGCTTATTTTGTTAGGACAGGATAACTCTGGAACATCATGCTGTCTAATCAGGCCTGTCTGGGTGTTGAGCAAGCACTAGTGCTCTCTTGTTTCTGTCCCACCAATGTTTCTATAACAAATACAAAATACCATACCTGTTCTTTTAGATATATGCTAAAGATTGTATTCAGGTCTTCATGTTTGGATGAAAGCACGTTAGTGAATAATATATTTCCCTAGCATTTTGTCCTGCATTATCTACACATCTTGTGATGTGGATCAGAATGACGTGTTAGGATATTATTTTCTTACCTAACTTGTAAGTAAGTCTAAGAAAAGGTACACAAATCAAATATAATTATTATTGAAAACATGCAAAAGCAAATTATCTTATGATAATTATTATTTTGCAGTAAAGCATTTTTCTAACTCAGGAATGGGTAGGCATAACCACAAGGAATCAGACAACTGTTATATAAAAGAGAAAATACCAGTGCATTTGTGCTATAACTCCAGAAACTGAATGTGTTTGCTGTGTCTTGAGAGAAGGGGGTTCTGTGAGCCAGGGTGGAGGATGCCTTATCCCTAATAGGGAAGGAGGTGGATAAAGACCTGAAGGGGATTGCAGAAGGCAACACAGGAGGGGTTAAAAAGTCTGACCTCTTTAGAGAGGAATGAAGCAGAGCTGGTAAGGGGGTGGCAGAGAGACAAGTCCATTCACCACTGGGGTCATATCAATATCTTTTGGGTGAACCAGAGATTTCAGTTTAAATTTCTGTAAAATGGTGGTCAGGAATAGAAACAGCTCCATGTTGGCCAGGCTTTCTCCAACACAATTCCGTTTTCCTAGAAAAAAGAAAGCCAAACAACATTACTATTTCTTATTCATAAATGTGTGAAACACTGTACTTGTAACTGACACAAGAGATCAGGAATGAATGGTGAGTTATTGGATAGGTGGTTAGATGGATGTATGGCTGTAAGCAAAACCAGACACCCAGACAGAGATGGAACATATTTTTTTCCAAACTAACATATAATTTTAAGTAGTACATTATTTAAAATATGCTTTTTAGCTAGCTGTGGTTCTTCACACTTGAAATCAAATTGCATGGGAGACTGAAAAAGAAAGATTCTGTGTTCACTATCAAAATAACAAAACCAAGGAAAAAAACTGCATATCCAAAGGCAGTATAGAAACTGGAAGTATACACTCAAAAATATTACTTTCATCTTAAATAGGGAGAAGCCAAGTTTCCAGTGATCACTGTAGACATCCTGCCACAAAAAAACCCAATGTCACCATCATCTCATGATGATCTTGAAGTTTCTGGCATCCAAACTTCATAGAAACATCCTGATCTAATGGTTCCTTATTGATAAGCTGTTTCTTCTTCCAATTCTTTATTATCCATGTCCTAAGGCAGCTATGATGTCATTTATTAAATTATAGATCGACTTTGTGATTTTAAAGTACAAGGTTTGAACAAGAAATTTGATAACATCTTATCAGTAATCTAGAGATCTGGGAGGCTTTCTTACTGCCCTGCCCAGCAGCAATTTAGCAAGTAATGCTCATTCATGTGCTTACCAAGCATACTTGAGGCTCTTTGGTGATTTTCTATCTTTTTTGAGACTTTTAATTGCCTAACTGAGCATTGAAGTAAGTGACACAGCAAAAGAAGCATGAGTTTGAATTCTGATGCCTTCATTTCTGTAGTGATAAAGTAAAGTTTAAATGATGTTTGCTTTCTAGGGTGGACACGGAGACATGGATAAGCATGATGCTGATCAGGCACAAATTGCAAGTCTACCATCAATTGGGAGCCAATGTGTAAGTCTCCACAGATGTTCATGCCACTGAAACCATGGAAATGAGATTCTATTACCTGCTGAGAAAACCATGAAGTAGTCACTTTTCTTAAAGTTTCCATTCCCATCTAGAAAGTGGCCAGGGTCAAACATCTCTGGATTGGGGAACTCCTTGCTGTCATGCAGCACTGATGTCAGTGATGTTATTACTGTTGTTCCCTGGAACAACACATAGAGACACCAAGTTACAAAAAAATAGAGCTGAAGTATGCCAGGAAAATAACTTAATTCACACCTTCTGCTCCATAGAAGGAATTAAGTACAAAGAACAGCAACAAGATTTTAATGTAAAAAATGGGGAAGGGGCTGGGGAGGAGTCTTAGGCGAGTCATATTGATGTGGCCAAAGTGCCTTCCAGTGACATTTCACATGAGTACTTGAACTGAAATTTCTGTGTATCTTCTCCCTTTCCTACAGATTGGACTCATGCTTCTCTTAGCACTGACTATTCTAGCGCATCACATCTGACTCTATAGACCTCAGATGAATCAGACTCCAAATAGAATAATTCATCAAGAATTTTAAAGGACTAGAACATTCATTAAGCACAATAAGAATTATTTGTAAAGAAAAATACCACTTTTTGCTCCTGTACAGAATCTATCTATTCTTCCATTTAACTCTGCATGTATATGACAAAAGTGTAAATGAAGGGGTAGGTGCAAGAGTAGAGGTGTGCTGTCGTACATGTAATTTATATGTCTATATGAGTGCCTAGATACACATATACAGAAATATATGTGTACATATATATATATATATATATACACATACATATATATATATACACACATGAGTATATATGTTTATATACACATAAAAGCAAGATGAGGACTATTTGGGAACAGGAAAGAAAGGAATAGAAAGAGTATTAGAAAGAGAATATAAAATGAAACAAAATAAGACAAAGTATAAGTTATAGTAGTCATAACCTGGTGGAAACTAAATCATAAAACTTCTGAAGATACACAGAAATTTTGGAGATCTGGTACTGTCAAGTTCACTTCAACTAACATGAACTCATGTTATTGAGGTTTTTTAGGAATGTTCTTTTCAAAGCTTATAAAACACTGTCACATGTATTAGAATGTACCTTAACTAAATATGTTCAAATTCAAAACTAAAAGTAATAGTATTAACATATGTGTATTATGTGAAAATTAAGTTCTAGTCTTAATAGACATGAAATGTATTTTATCCATAATCATTTGTTTACACACTGTGACTGCTTCTCTGGTACTCATGTCAGAGCTTCTAAAGAGGAATCACAATCCTCATGGCCAAGAAAGACTGAAATATACCAGGCTAGTTATGGAAAAGGTAACTGGTTACTTTTTATCCTATTAGTTCTACTAAGAAATATACTCTATTTTACTCATATCATGAGCCAGCAGCAGCATGAAGGGTTGTAAGTTTACCTGATACAACATTAGCCTTAAACAAGGTTATAAACAAAAGGAATGTATTAGATCTATCTTTCCTATATTGTCCTTCATTCTATTTACCATTTACTTGTGTCTAAGGACATAAACATATGAAAGTTTTGAATATTAGCCATAGACCTCATCTGTAAGTAGCAAAAGTATTATCTCAAGAATATCATTCAGCAAAAAAGAGCAAACTGGAATCCTAACACTATACCAAGCCTGTCATTACGGAGCAAGTACCATTGCCACCTACCAAAGTTAATTCCATCATCTCCACATGATGTTAGCAAATGGAACTCTGCCAGTAACTTTTTGCACCCACTTTTGAAAATATAAGACTTCCCAGGAGATAGCATTGAACTCCTTCTGAATGAAGTTATCACTCTAAAAATTTGGCCTTTTTTATCTATACTACCATGTACTCAATCAGAAGTTTTTCAGTGTCTTGACAGTAACATTAAGGATGGTGATTCCCCAGCCATTCTTTTAAAGTTAAAAATTGTTTTCGCTATTCTGGGTTTTCTCTCTTTCTAGATGATTTTGAGAATTTCTCTTTCAATGTTTTGAAATATTGTGTTGGGATTTTGATGGGGATTGGAATGAATCTGTAGATTGCCTTTGGTAGGATGTCCATTTTACTATGATAATTCTGCCAATCCATGAGCATGGGAGATCTCTCCATTTTCTGAGAACTTCTTGGATTTCGTTTTTGAGAGACTTGAATTTATTGTCATACAGATACTTCACTTGTTTGGTTAGAGTTACCCAAACATACTTTATATTATTTTTGGCTAATGAGAAGGGAGTTGTTTCCCTAATTTCTTTCTCAGCCTGTTTATCATTTATATAAAGAAAGGCTACTGATTTATTTGAGTTAAGTTTATACCCAGCCACTTTGCTGAAGTTGTTTATCAGGTGGAGAAGTTCTCTGGTAGAATTTTAAGAGTCAATTATGTATACTACAATACTATCTGCAAATAATGATATCTTTATTTTGTTTTCTTTTTTCTTTTTGATACTCTACTTACATTTCAAATGTTTTACCATTTCCAGGTCTCCCCTTTGAAATTTCCCTATCCCATCCCCTTCCCCATGCCTCTATGAGGGTATTCCCCCACCCACCCACCGACTTCTGTCTTCCCTCCCTGGCATTCCTCTATACTGGAGCATCTAACAACCTCAGGCCCAAGAGACTCTCCTCCCTGTGATGGCCAACATGGTCCTCCTCTGCCACATATATGGCCAGCACCATGGGTCCCTCCATGTGTATTCTTTGGTCCAGTCTCCAGGAGCACGGGCGGATTTGGCCAATTGACACTGTTGCTGCCTCCATGGGGCTGCAAACTCCCTCAGCTACTTCAGTCCCTTCTCCAACTCCCCCAACTGACCTCATGCTCAGTCCAAGAGTTGCTGTGAATTGAATCTTGGGTATTAGAAAATTTTGGACTAATATCCACTTATCAGTGAGTACATACCATGTTTGTTCTTTTGTGACTGAGTTACCTTACTCAGGATAATATTTTCAAGTTCTATCCATTGGTCTGTGAATTTCATGAAGTCATTGTTTTTAATAGCTGCATAGTATTCCATTGTATAAATGTACCACATTTTCTGTATCCATTCCTATGATGAGGGACATCTGGGTTGTTTCCAGCTTCTGGTTATTATAAATATGGCTGCTATGAGCATAGTGGAGCATGTGTCCTTATTAGATGTTAGAGCATCTTCTGGTATATGCCCAGGATCCTCAGGTAGTATTGTGTTCATTTTTCTGAGGGTATGTCAAACTGATTTCCAGAGTGATTGTACCAGCTTGCAATCCCTCCAGCATTGGAGAAGTGTTCCTCTTTCTCCACACTTTGACCAGCATCTGCTACCACCTGAGTTTTTGATCTTAGCCATTCTGATTGGTGTGAGGTGAAATGTCAGGGTTGTTTTCATTTGCATTTCCCTGATGATTAAGGATGTTGAACATTTCTTTAGGTGCTTCTCAGCCTTTTGAATTTCCACAGTTGAGAATTCTCTGTTTAACTCTGTTCCCCATTTTTTTATAGGATTATTTGGGTCTCTGGAGTCTAACTTCTTGAGTTCTTTGTATATATTGGATATTAGCCCTCTATCAGACTTAGGATTGATCAAAATCTTTTCCAAATCTTTATTTCTTTTTTCAGAATTTGTATCTCCTTGATTGTAACAAAAACTTCATGGTGTTGGTACAGAAACAGACACGTTGATCAACTGAATAGAATTAAAGATCCAGATATAAAACCACACATCTACACACACTTGATCTTTGACAAAGAAGCCAAAAATATACAATGGAAAGAAAGCATGTTCAATAAATGGTGCTGGTCTAACTGGCTATCTGTATGTAGAAAGTGAAAAAATGACTCATATCTATCACCTTGAACAAATCTCAAGTCCAAGTGGATCCAGGAACTCAACATAAAACCAGATACATTCAATATAATAGAAGAAAAAGTGAGAAAGAGAATTGAGTTCACTGGCACAGGGGGGAAATTGCCTGAACAGAACTTCAATGACTCATGCTCTAACATCAAGAATTGATAAATGTGACCTCATGAAACTGAAAAGCTTCTGTAGGGGAGAGGACATAGTCAATACGACAAATTGGCATCCTAAAGATTGGGAACAAATCTTCACTAAGGCCCAATCTGATGGAGGGCTTATATCCAAAATATACAAAGAAATCAAGAAGCTAGCAATCAAAAAAACCAAACAAATCAATCAAAAAATGGTGTATAGAACTAAACCAAGGATGCACAACAGAGGAATCTCGATTGGCTGAGAAGCACCTAAAGAAATGTGCAAAGTCCTTAGTGATTAGAAAAATGCAAATCAAAATGAACCTGAGATTCCACCTTAAACCAATCATAATGGCTAAGATCAAAACCTCAGGTGACAACACATGTTGGCAAGGATGTGGAGAAAGAACATTCCTTCATTGCTGGTGGGATTTCAAACTGCTACAACCACTATTGACATCAATTTGGAGGTTCCTCAGAAAATAGGAAATAGATCTACCTGAAGACCCAGCAACACTATTCTTGGTAATATAGCCAGAAGTTGACCCACCATGCCACAGAGACATGAGTTCCACTATGTTCATAGTGGCTTTATTTGTAATAGTCAGAAGCTGGAAACAACCTAGATGTCCCATGACAGAAGAATTGATACAAAAAATGCTATTAAGAGTGAGGACATCCTGAGTTTTGCAGGCAAAACTAGGTTGGAACTAGAAAATATCTTCATGAGTGAGGTAACTCAGACACAAAAGGACATGCATGATATGTACTCACTAATAAGTGGATATTCCCCCCGAAAAAACAATACAGCATACCCAAGATAAAGTCCACAGAACTCAAAAAGCTCAACAAGCTGAAGGTCCCATGTTAGGATGCCTATGTCCCACTGGGAGTGGAGGGAAGAAAGCAAGCACAAGGGTGACGGAAGGGAGGGACCTGCGAGGGAAAGGAGACTGTGGGGAAAGAAAGGGAAACATGATCTGGTATTGGTTGGGGGAACAGGAATAAAGCCCTTAGGGCTAGCAGAAAGACTGGAAATAGGCAACCCCAGGTCGTAGGAAGTTGGGGGGGGGGGACCAGAATGTACCAGAGACCTGGGAGGTGAGAGACTGTCAGGACTCAAGGGGGAGGGACCCTAGATGAAATGTCCTACAGAGGAGAGAAGGAACTTGTAGAGATCACATCCAGCAGAAAGATAGGGCATGGAGTGGGGGATGGGACTGCTTTCCCACAGTCAAAACTCTGACCCATAATTGTTCCTGTCTGAAAGAATTGAAGGGATGGAAATGGAGAAGTACCTGAGGAAAAGAAGGTCCAGTGACAGGTCCAAAGTGGTATCTATCTCAAGGAGAGGCCCCAAGGCCTGATACTATTACTGAGGATATGGAGCACTCACAAAAAGGGACCTAGCCTGACTGTCCTCTGAAAGACCCAACAAGCATCTGAAAGAGTCAGATGCAGATATTTGCACCCAACTAATGGACAGAAGCTGCTGTACTCTGCAGTTGAATTGGGGAAAAAGTAGAAGAAGCTGAGGAAGAGGGTGACCCTGTAGGAGAACCAGTAGTCTCAATCAACCTGGACCTCTGAGATCTCTCAAACACTGGACCACCAACTAGCCAGTATACACGAGCTGATTTGAGGCTGCCAACACATATACATCAGAGTACTGCCAGGTCTGGTTCAATCAGAGAAGATGCTCCTAACCCTCAAGAGATTGGAAGCCATAGGGAGTTTAGAGGTCTGGTGGGGTAGGGGAAATACTTGTGGAAACAGGGGGCATGGAGGAAGTATGGGATGTGGAACAGTTGGAGGGTAGACCAGAAGGGGGAATAAAATCTGGGGTCAAAAAAAAAAAAAAGAAAAAGAAAAAGAAAAAGAAAAAGAAATAAATAATAAAGAAAGTAACACTAAGTAATCACAAAAATTAAATAAGTAAAACCAGAACCACATAAGGGAACATTTTCAACTTAGTTTTAAGCAGACAGGTCAGTTTTAGTATCAAAATTCTAAGAAGTTTGAGGAAGAAAAAGTATGGACAGAGAAGCCATAGGCAATGTGTGGAAGAAAATATCAATATACATATATGTTTATAGCCTATACAGTCAGTGGTAAAAGACAAAATAATACATAAAACCATTAAAGTGGGTGTAGAAACCAAATAAGAAAATAATTTACAGACTCTTGTGAATAAAATTTATCATCTCAAGGTAAAAAGATATGTACATCTTGGTCATATTTATATAAAATGGGTTCTGGGATAAAGTGTCTCTTATAGTCTCAAATCAGTCAGACTAGAAAGGTTCATCTCATCAACATGACTGTATATTCCTAAAACATCAATTTGATAGGGAGATGTTAAAATTATGATACTTTATCCTAATGAGAAATGAAACAAACCATGCTCATTAGGACGAGGTCTGTTCATCACTATCAGCAATTCATCAAACTGAAGAAAAACTACGAATACAGGACACAAAAAGTACATAGAAAAGAATTAGTTCACATAACACCTTTAAATTTGGCATATATTTGCATTCATATTATTAGAAGCAATAAACAAGATAAAGATGAAATCAGAATGAGGAAATAATTGTTTCTATTAAACAGTTCGGATGAATGTCAAAAGCAATAGAGAAATAACAAAAAAAATACTCACCATTCATAAAAACTCTAAAAAGGTATTTATTGGCTTCATTATTGAAAAGAAACATGGTGTAGAGAAAATAAAAATCCCCAGTAAATGAATTAATGACATAACATTATTTACAATTAAAAAAAATCAAGATATCAGTTCTTTCCAATTTGGAAACTTTTACTCTCACAATAATAAAAATTTCAGAAAAATCATTTGGAAAATTGACAAAATAATGAAACATTCACACAGAAATACTAAGCTCAGTCAAATAGTATTTGGAAGGTTAAGCAAATATGGAAGTGTCAATACAAGATATATCTGTGCCTGCAGTTGAGCTGCCGCATGGATCATGAAGCAACAGAAACCACCATTGTATTACAATGTATATCAGAGGACCGGAACCACACCGTGAACCTGGTAGCTTTAAGAGCACAGAGGTGAAGCAACCAGACAAGCTTACCTTGGGGATGAGATAGTTTCTGAATTTAATGTCACAGGTAACTGCATGGGGCAGGTTGTTTGGGACGAGGTCAATAAATCTCTGGACCTCATGAATCATGGCATTTGTGTAGGGCATGTGGCTCCTGTCCTGCATGCAGGGGCTGCGGTGTCTGCCAACCACGCAGTCAATCTCTTCCTGGACTTTAGCTGGTTGGTCACAGTGAAAAATGGGGAAACAGGAAAAATGTCAGGTCACATACAGCTTAATATAGGTATTCTAAAAGAATTATAAATGTGAATTTTATATTCACATAAAAGTATATATATGTACATTTATACAGAAATGATGTGTTATGGATTAAATCACATTCCTTCCACATATATTATGATAGATTACCATATACGTATTATTTAGTAGCCATAACAGCAAAAAATATTGCTAATTAAAAATATCAAATAAAACAGTATAATTGGTCAACATACTTTAGTCATTGTTTAAGCTCATTAGTGTTAGGTTTTAAACTAAAAACCTATTCCATCTTCCCTGCTCTCAAAGACTTAGCAATTGCTATGTCAGCACTTATCACTCACATGTACACCAAGTATGTTTCATATAAAATGACCATCCAGCCACTCCAGGGTTCTCTGTCTCTGTCTCTGTCTCTTTGTCTCTCTTTGTGTCTCTGTCTCTCTCTGTCTCTGTCTCTCTTTGTCATGTCTCTGTGTCTCTGTCTCTGTCTTCAAACACCAGATTTAACACCATAGGGTAAACTGAGAGAAGCAGCCAGTGAGGGATCAGTATTGGCAGCAACTGATGTGGGTGGATCCAGATATCTACAAGGTGTACAGTGGTTAGGGAAATCAAAATAACACACACACACACACGGGAAAGAGAGAGAGAGAGAGAGAGAGAGAGGGCTTAAAGCAAGGACAATTTTCAGTGATTTGTTTCTTCTCTTTTTATACCCTTAGAGACCATGGGTTTTTTTTCTATTGGGAAGAAACTTAAGTCCTAGCCACAAGTTACAATTTTCCAGAGACAATCACCATAAAAACATTCTTCAAAAACAGATCAAAATCATTACACAAAAGAAAGTTACAATGGGATATTCATTATGTGTTTCTTATATATAAATTATATCTAACTACACAATTCTCATCTCTCTTTCTTTCTAAAACCTCAAAGTGCCCTGAAAGCATTACATTTTAGTCATTGATTAACAAAGTTTTAAAAGCCAAGTTCTATGGTAGCAATTTTTTTCCTATGCTTCTTTGACAACAACCTGTATTTACTAAGAAGCAAATTTTCTTTTTTCATCTTATTTTTGAGGTTCTGATCAAATAAGCTGGATAAGCATGTTTTCTGTTCTTATATTCCTACTGAAATTACTTGTTCTTTATTATAACATTACTATTACCTGATACACACTAAAATCCTGTTACCACATCCCTAGATCAAGGAACTCAGGCCCAACTCAGAGTGTAAGCTTACTTTGATCAGTAGATTGTCCTAAGCCTATTCTTCCTACCTCTACAATTACATGCTTGTAATCCATGAATACTCACTGTACTCCTCTAACTCAAGTAGATTTTGCCATTCTATCAGGAAAGGGCACACTCTATTCTTAATTCCAACTTAAAACTTTCAATCAGCTGTCTTAATTTCCTAACTTTATGTTTTCTATCAACTACCTTAACTTCCCAAAATTATTATATGGAGAACTATTACCTCTTTGTGTCTGGAGGATTGAGCCTATTGCTTATATTCATGGAACAAGGCAGAGAAGGGGTGTAGAGAAGCAGAAATCAAGAATCAAATGTTGCCAGTCTCCCCTTTCATACCCCTTTCACTGCTCATTCCTTGTTAACCATTGATGTCCCAGGTGAAAGGCTTCTCAGACACCCCTGCCCATTTTTTTGAGATTTTGGGTTATCTGGAAGCTAAGCCCCTGATGAATGGGAGTAGGAAGGAGCTGTCAGCAAGGTGATCACGCTGTATACACTTTTGTTCTCTACTTAAACTTTTATTACTATTGAACACTAGTCTTTATGTGTCTGCAGATATAGATCCATAATTTGTTTTTTTTAATGCATGTGTGTTCATCACACTTTTATGCTTCAATATAATCTATCCTGTTTTTTTGTTTTTCTTGAACCTCATATTTTGCTTCAGTAAATTTGAAAACCTTCTAGGCTGTTTACAGTTATCTCTTCATATATTAAAATATTAATTTTAGTCATGTTTGTGATTTAATAATGTAGTATAAATTGGAAACAGGAGTGAAGGTGTGTTTCATATGTGCCAAACCACTTGATCTGTTTTAAAGTACACTGTAAAAGAAAACACTATTGGTAGAGTTAAAAAAATCATTGTTTAATAGAAGCTTAAGGGAATGGACTTACAGTGTAAAAACATTACTTATCTACATTTTCTGCATGAATAAAAAATATTGCTAGAGAACTTAAATATGTTGAATACCTCTAAGCTATAGTAAATTCTAGGCTTTCAGCTTATGCTTCAGTGAGATAAGGTTTCTTTTTTGCACTCTAAAGTTAGATTCATCAAAATAAGGACAGGAGACTATAAGATTTCAGCTGATCTACAAGCCCAACGTTTAAGAATGAAAGAACATGTATCCACAGGGTAATATATGGTGACCATAACTGGCACAGTATTCCTCCCAGGGAACCAAAACACTGACCAACATTTGGTTGCTTTTCCTAAAGCCAGAGTCCACTTATCTCATGCTGTTCATTACAGTCAGTAGTACAGAAGGTGAAGGTCTGAGACTTTTCTAAGAATAACAATATGCAGGACACAGATAACATTTTTCCATCATCTTACAGGACCACTGTGGTTCACCAACTGTGCTCTCACCTGTGACATGTGGGTACTTTAGTAGGAGCAAAAAAGCATAATTCAGCGTTGCGCTTGTTGTCTCTGTTCCTGCCCCAAAGATATTGTTGATAGTGATTGCCAGATTTTCAAGTGAAAATTCTGCTTGCTCAATGTGGTTTGCCTATGAGTAATTTGATACAATCATCTGATAAGTTATTTACCAGCACATCTTATTACAATGAATCTGCAGTAAATATTTGTATATTTGTACACAGCGTAAAGTTGAATGTTTGAAATTGAAATTGCATAATTTAAGTACAAACAACACAGTATCGCTATTCTAACTGTATAAAAATTCATTGAGTTCAATAGACTTTAGGTCTAGTTTTTTGCATGATATATTTATTAATTTACAAGGTTATTTTGTAATAAACATTACACAAATTTTTAAAAGTTTTACAGTGTTGTTAACAAAGATCGAAGAATGTAGAGTAGAAGAGAAATTAAAATATCATTTCAGAATTTTATAATTTTCACTTTCACCCTAAATTCTTACTATGCTGACTCTTCCACTGATGTGGTTATCTGCATATAAGTATGTATACTTTTTTAGTTTTATGCCTGAAAAACACCTAAATGAACATTTTATTCATTATCTATTTTCTTGTATCAAAATCATATGAAGAAGAATGTATGCTAGAGCTGATCTTTAGATATGGAGATTCATTCATAAAAATTACGTGTTATCTCACTATGATGGAGAACCGTGTAAGGTGTGTGATTCTAACTCCCTGGGGCATTTCAGCTAAGCTAAGTGAGGTCTGTAATAAGATTCTTTGCCCTTGAGTTAAATAAATCCATATTTTCTTAGTGACTTAATAAGTACATTTCCTCTTATTTTTCAAAATTAACATATCATCATGTATATGCATGCCATATTTCTTATCTATTCATTCATTGATGAGTTCTATGTCGATTATCCCAACTTCAGTGAAAGTCACATCAAGAAAGAAGCATGAATCTGCAGGTGTGATTTCCATATGTTATGGATAGCCCTGGAGCTGTTCGTATTCTGCTAATTCTGCCCTCCTGGGAGGGGCTTCAGATAAGGGGTGAATTACATACTCATGTGACTTCTTGTGAACCAATCTCCTAATGAATAAAGGAGCCAATCACTGGGTGAGGTGCAGGGATTTCTACGTCAGAGAGAGGAAGAAAGGAGGAAGAGAGAGAGGGGTCTTTTGGAATGGGAACAGCAGATAGGTAAGATGTAGCTTCTAGAGTCTCTTGGTATCATGGCAAATCTGCAAGCATTCACCCCCAGAGGAATCAGATTTTAATAAGACTTATAATATTAGGTTTTAGTTGTTGCACCCAGAGATTGAGTTACTGTTGTTTCTGAGCTACCTTTGTGTTGGTTTTTCCTTCATGCAGTAGCTCGTCTGGCTTCCAGAGAGAAAGGTACAGCAGCAAAGTGTATGTTTGCCTGATGTGCACCACAGAGGCCATGGGGGTATTGAAGCATGGGGCTGGTGTGGTAACGAACCACCAGTGGAAACCTAGTGAGCTAGGTAGAGAGATCATAGAGCTCTGAGCTCCATGAGATAAAAGCAGGTTGACCATTGCTTGCCAGTGCAAGGCTGGCCAGTCAGGAGATAGGACTGAGAGAACCAGAGCACTAGTGCCAGAACTTGTTGAACTGTTTCTTTTTTAATATTCCCCTCAATAGGTGATGAACCAACATGCGGCTAGGCATGCATCCACTAGAAATTTAAGTTTATTAGCCTGAGAGTTAGAGTGTTATAATTTTTTTATGGAGTAGCTGGGTAGTGCTGACAATTTATGTGGACTCAAGAGTGGGAATTTAAACAAAGTAGGCTGTGAGGTCTCCAGCTGTGGGGAATTGCAGGCTGCTCTGAGTTAGGAGAAAGATGAAGTTGCCTACTTCTTAGGGAAGAGATTGATTGAACTGTGAATTTATGATATTGGGATTATTTGCTTTTTGGATAGATTTATATACAAATTTTGTTCGAATCATGTGGGGAATTTCGCCCACAGTTTGGAACTAAAACAAGGAAAATTAGTCACTGACTGCAGTGTAGAGAGTACAGTGATAATCATTGCCTGCTTTGATCACGTATTAATTATTAATGACTCTGGCTCCAGGTAGAGAAACCAACAGATAGATACTTTATCAGCTATTAATTAATATTGTCTGTAGCTCCAGGTAGAGAGACCAAGAGATAGATACTATATCAGGTATTAATTAATATTGTCTGTGGCTCCAGGTAGAGAGATCAACAGATAATTGGTATAACAAGATGGCTGCTCTAGGCAGAGTGCTGAAGAGAAATATGGTAGAAGATTGTTTAACTAATCACAGGATACTCATATTCTGTC
>CM052703.1:20381005-20439374 GCA_028551405.1 Uromys caudimaculatus
AATGTGGGAGATTTTGAGTTTTGTGGTTATATTATTCCTCTGAGAAAGAGGTCTAAATAAAGGGTTTTCTGATTACTGGCTAAAGGATAATCTGATTTGGGAAAAAGGTTTTGTCGTTGTGTTTTTGGAAAAGGTGATTAAGGTACTTACACCTTCCAGAGTTAAATGGATCAGATATGATGAAGGGAGAACTCAGAGGTCTAGGTTCCAGAGAATCAAACAAAAAGTTTTGTCTTGAGATTTTTTTTGGGGGGGGGCAGGGTTTCTCTGTGTAGTCCTGGCTGTCTTGGAACTCACTCTGTAGACCAAGCTGGCCTCGAACTCAGAAATCCACCTGCCTCTGCCTCCTGAGTGCTGGGATTAAAGGCATGCACCACCACTGCCAGGCTTGTCTTGAGATTTATATATTACAGAATGTACAGCTTTAGTGAGATCCATCATCAGGCATGCTAAACTGACCTGCTTGAACTCCTGATCTCATGGATTTTCAGCTGGATTCAGTCAGGACAGAGACATCAGGGACTTCAATAGTCATTGGTGTGGCCTTCTTAAGGCCAACGAACTCCCCTATTTTCCCTACCCTTCCCACATCCCTTTCAAAAATATCTCAATGCCCATATTCAGCTTGAAGAAGTTATGGAGAGTTGTCATTCCATTTTCCTAGGCTTTGAGGCTGGAGGTTGTTAATATAGGTTGCCTTTCTAAGGAATTTAGAATTGGTCATAATTGGAACAGGGAGGAAATAGCTAGAATTGATTGTATAGCCATAATCTCTATTGGAAGAATTATTTATATTTGTTACGAAGTTGATGTCATAATCTTTTATTTTGGTACAGAATTTATTTTGATGCAAAATCAAGATTTTCAATTGGTATACAATTCATCTATTGATACAAATATTTTAAAAGTACAGGGTTTAGACCCAGTCCTTTGATAACTGTTATTATAAACAGATCTGAGATAATTAAGCCTGTTAAGAGCCAAATAGCAAATCATGGCTCTCAGTTTATTGTTAGGGTGTTTTCAAGGTTTTGATTAGACATAGCTGAGAGTAGTTAATGGAGAACAGTCCAGATTATTTTATATAGATAGTTGGTCTTCAAAAACATCAGAAATCCAGAGAATATGACATTTAATGTTATTTATTCACTAGTTGTTGAGACAAGTCTGCTCCCAACAGTGTTCCCTTTCTTGGATTCAAAGAAGAAATTGAGCATCAATGGAGTTGCTCCAGTTGTGGTGAGACAGCCACTAGGCAAGACTTGCCTCATTTCTCCTGCAGACCTATACTATTCTTGAAAGGACACAATTTACTGGTTAGGATACCTTAGTTCTGCTGAGACAGAATAGGCTAGTCCTTAATTTCATGTTTCTCAAAGGTCTGTCAGATGATCCTGTGCCAGAAGGCTAAAGACTGATGCTCCAACTTCCTGACTTACTGGAGCAGTATAGGTAGGCAGCTGTCTCTACAATTTGTCTCAGTTCTGGAAGCTGTGTTAGGGTTCCTATATATTTTCAGTTTATGTTGTTCATTCTCAGATTTCTGGCAGGGTTGAAAAATTACTTATAGTCTTTTAGCCAACCCGGGATATTGACTTTGATAGAACAGATTTGAGAGGATGTTTTTCAGATGGCATACAATCTATAGCCAGGACATAAGTCAAGGTAGAATCACAGTCTTTTAATGTAGGATAGATGACAATGTTTATCTTAATGACAAAATTGATGGGCTGGGTGTTAGGCCTATCTATACCTTATAAATTAAAAAACAGTAATAGTTGCTCTATATTTGAGAGAAAGGTTTATTCTTTCATTACAAGAGAAAGAGGGAAGTGTTGTGGATAGCCCTGGGGCTGTTTGTAATTTGATGCTAATTCTGCCCTCCTGGGAGTTTTTTTTTTATTTCAGTTGTGGATAGGCTACTAAAAGATCAACAGAAAGATCACACCAGACCCTAAGAACCTTGAAAAAGGCATTGGAAATAACAAGAATCTGCTTCAAAACTGCAAAATTAGTAGCTAAAACAAATGATGAGAAATGTAATGTGATTTATTGTGTAACTATCCCTTTAAATGATTACAAAAGGCTAGTCAACTGACTCCTTTGGAATTATTATCCTTTAGAACTGCTTTACACTATGACCTTTAGTGTTAGTTACCTCTTGGAATTCTGAGAACAGTAGAGGTTATAAACAGCCAGCAGAGGCTGAGAGTAGGATTGGAGAGTATGCAGGAGAAGGATCCAAGAGACATAAATGTAGGGTCAGAGAGTAGGAGAGGGCTGGTGACAAATGGGCTAAGAGAAGCTGACCTGAGCCAGAGAAGATATTGCCAAGAGACAGTTAGGAGAAGAACCTACAAGCAAAGCAGCAAAATAAAGGAAAAAAAAAAAAAAAGAAAAGAAAAACAAAGAATAAAAGCTACAAGAAAGTAGTGATTAGTAGTGAGTATGGTGTGTTTTTTCATAATGATAAGATGATTTCCAACTAGAAGAAGTTGACAGTTGTAGTTTTTTAGGCACATAAAATACCACCATAAAATAAATGAAACATGGTTACTGCCCTGAGTGACCATATACATACTGGACTGACTTTCTGGACTATAATTTTAGAAAAATACAAATTGAAAGGACACATATGAGACAATGTAGTCCATCAAAAGTAATCAAAGTTATAAGAAAATCAAAGAAACCAGACCCCTGGGTTTTAAGTATTGCTATAGAGATGCAGGAGTGAAGAACTCATGGTGGTGAACCTCTAGCAAAGGACAATCAAGATTGGTGGAGCAGAATTGCTGTGCATATCCAACCCCAAACATCTATAGTCAACTGACATTAACTGGATCTCAAGAAAATTAAATTTGAAAATGCTGTTTGAAGAAACTACTTAGTGCCAGCACAGTCCATGCTGCCAGGATAACCAATGGTTTCCATGCCTTAATCACTTCCTGTAAAAATTAAGTTGAAGTTATACTGAAAGCCTCACTCTTTGATATACTAACACTTTTCCCACCACATACCTCTCCATACACCATTCAGTCATTTAGAAATTAAGTTTTAAAATTATCATTTATAAAAAACAATATAGCTAGATCAAGTTTAATCCACTAGACATGCAAGAAATCTAGCCATATAATATGTGCATTTACGGTGCCAACATTCACACTTCCATTATAGTTGGTTAGTTTTTACTTGATTAGAAATTTTTCCATCTTACCTGCCATTTGGGTTGTTTTGTCCTCAGCTACAATGAGGTCAATATGTTCTGGTTAACAAATTTCCTTTAGGTTACCAGTATTTTTATGGTACATTCCAACATATAACCTATACAGAAATGTTTTTCAAAGGATACTGACTTAAACCATCTACAACAAACATTTCAGTTTACAACAAACCAGAAAATGCTTAAACAATAAAACAAACTTCTATTAATATTTTACCTCTTTTTGTTTAATCAGGTAATAATCAATAAAATCACGAGGGTTTGTAACATCCAATGATTCCTGGTGTTCTTTTATTTTCTCCAACATGTAACTTTTCATATGATTATTATTTTTTACTATTTTGTGATGACATCCTGGGCAATAGTCAATGAGTGAAGGGAAATTATTGCAGACCTATAAAATCGGACCAAGAATTTATTTTGTTAAGATGTGTTTTAATTTTGGTTATCTGTGTTTATATGTGTGAATGTTTGTAACTGTCTCTGTGTGTCATTTTCTGTGTTTGTGTGTGTGTGTGTGTCTGTACATACACAATTATGTGTGTGATATATTTATGGGTGCCTTTGAAATCCAGATATGTCAGCTCCTCTAAAGATAGCATTTATGAGCCACCTGACATGGGTTCTGGAGATTGAACTCAGGTCCTTTGGAAGGTAAAACATATCCTTAATCACTGGTATACCTCTCCAGTCCCTGACTAAAGGCATAATATATTGTGTACTGTGTGAAATGCATCCTTCTATCATTCGAATGCTAATTTCCCTATCCCACTCTCTGGTTTCAACCTGAGAGAGCATTATAATGCATATGCTAAGATTTTCTTATATGAGGTTTGTGTAAACAAGGTTCACCATTTATTCTCTGTCTTGTCCATAAAAACTGAAAAGGCAAGAACTAGGCAATAGAGCCAGGCAGGAGATAAGGGAGAGAAAGATAGGAAGAAAGAATTCAGCATGAGGAAGGGAGTCAGAGAGACATAAAAGCAGTATACATCTGAAGTCTAGAAAGCCAGACCAATCCAAAAATGCAAATGCTTAGGGATTTTTCTGGTAGGCAACCAGATTAGATTAGAGAATTAGAATAGGATTATAATGCCTAGATATTGTGTTTTAACTTGGAAATTATCTTGGTCTCTCTGTGTAATTATTGGGGAACTAACTAAGATAAAGAAAAACAGCCTCTGTATTAATTTACAACATACATATATATTAATATTCATTATACAATCTGCCAAGGAACCTTTTTACAAGGACAGAAGTGAAGAAATAGATATATCTCCAATATTTTGATCATCCAACTTGGGTTCATAGATTCAGACATGAATTAAAATGGTATTCAACATAAAGAAGATGTGTTTCAATTCATGGGTGGAGCAATTCTCTGTGATAGTAGAAACAATTGGGAGAAAATTTCCTGACCAATTGATCAAAGATCATAAATTTCAGCATTAATGAATTCATTTTTGTATAAAGCATATTTTGATAACTAATTAAAGGTTTATATTATTCCTTATCTACAAGTTTGAAATATTATATGATGTAATTTATTGACATTGACATTTTTCAGATCATAGGAGAAGTAGAAAATTGGATGACTTGATTTACAGCAACAAGGTATATTTAACTCCTGTAAACCAGGCTCAGCAAGAAGTGAATATTCAGAAGTGCGTGGGGCTCCTAAGGACCTTGAAAGCAAATGTACATCATATCCCTTACAGGTTTCTCTATGATCTCACAGTCATTCTTTATGCAGAGTTCATAGGTGGGTATTCAGCCTAGGAGAACAGTGTAAGGATATTTGTGGTCCACAGAGTATTGACCTACTCATATTCTCATTTCGACCTGTCATCTCATCACTAAGATTATGACTCAAATATCAAACCATTAAAACTACTCAAGGTTTCCTGGCACATTTCATTACTGCTAATATTCTTTCTCTTTTAAGAGAATATGCTTTCTAATCTAAGATATTTCTGCCTAGAAATATGATGAGCATTGCTAGTAGTTTAAAGAGGACAAGAATGTTGCATAGAAGAATGTCTTATGAATGATTGGGCATACTTCTTGATGTAAATGCTGTAATTGATACAAACAGTTCTGGGTACACCAGTAGGAAAATCAATGAAGATGGAGTTAGAAGGATTGAGCCAACCTAGCATATTTCTTCAATTTTATATTAGCATAGCAAAGGACTGAGGCCTCCCTTCCAGATATTCTTTCCATGATACGTTGGTCAGAATTAAGGTGTCTTGTCATCTCACTTTTTGGTCCATATTGAATTTGATCTATGCCAATAAAGTAGCATATGTGTTCTTACAGATAGAAAAAAAATTGAATTCACCTGCAACCATGGGGAGCTCAGAATCTTGACATTCTCATGTGTTTTTTCTATGAGGAAAAGAAAATCCTTATCCTTATAATCAAAACGATTCTGGAAAACAATGGAGCAGATGACATTGCATGGAGCACAGCTTAGGATGAAGGTGGGGTCACAGGGTGAGCCTGAAGATTTAGAAAATAATTAGAAAAATAACATGAAAATAGACAAAGAAAATATGTTGCTTCTGTTAACAGGTGAAAATTCTTTAGGAGTTTTAAATCATATCTTGCCTACAATTTTCCTAACATCTCAGTATTTGTTATATATAAAATCGACATATCACTTTGATCTTAAACTTGAAGTGGCCTTAACCTCACTAGGTAAAGAACAGCAGAGCATATCTGATGTACCTATTTCAACAGTATCAGCTCTCTTCTATACTGAAAGAAAACAAAATATATATAATAATAAATTTTCAGGTATTCAGAGGAGAATTATATCTTACTGCAATGCCTATATGCTATATGATACTCAAAGGAAATAGAGGAGTGTATATCTGGAACTTCTGTATCCACAATGAGTAAATCAAAAAAGCAAGTATCTATCCAACGAAAGAGGAAATGGCAATACTGCGGGTGAGTTTACATATAAGAGGAAAAAACATGATGAGAATCCCTCCTTGTTATACAAAAAGGTTGTGCAACCTCAAAACAGCTAGTTCTCTGTGAATTTGTTAACATTACTAAATAAAATGAAAAGTTTTATTTTCCAGTTAAAATATAGGAGGGGAAGCCAACCTGAAGGAAGTGACAAAGGCTTCCCTTTTTCATTTTATTAGTGAAAGCAATGGATTATTTCTGAATGCCACATCCTGTTGCTCAAGTTGGACCCATAAGAAAAATGTTCACAGTCCTGGGGGCAGAGATTAAGAGACTTCAGTGGGGAACTCCAGAATGCAAGATGCTAGAGGATAAGACAGTTCAGAGATTTAAATATTCAGGAAGTGGAATCCAAGTTAGAGAAAAGAGAAGCATTGCTATAAGGCTTTATCTCAGTTGTGGATGTGCTCCTGAGAGATTAACAGAAAGATCACATCAGACACCTTAGAGCCCAGGAAAGACATTGGATAGAATTAGGGAATAGCTTCAAAACTGCATATTTAGGGGGATCAGAAACATTTTTCTGACTTCTATGAGTACCAGGCATGCAAGTGGTACACATATATATGTGCAGATAAATATTTATACAAATAAAACAAAAATAAACACATTTTATAAAGTGTAACAATTTTGTAGAGGAGGGAATAAGCAAAAAATGGAAATGGAATGGCCAGAAAGGTGATGGTATGTGAGCATCCTCAAAGCACATGGTACACCATTCTAAATATCTTTATGAATCCCACATTATATACAGTATTAAAGAAAATGTTTTTTAAAAATAATTATATAATAATTATTTTTCATCACACTACACAACATATTTGTGCAAACTAGGATTATAGGATTGTACACATTTTCCAAAATCATCATCACATTTCTTTGCTGATATAATGCATAAAATTATGTATCACATTGATGTGCATGAATCTTACATGTTTAAAAATCATAAGGAATTTTTCAATTCATTTTACCTGTGTGTATGCAGGGGATGACATTACAATAAATAAATAATATAAGCAATAAAAAAAATCAACCTAAAAGAAAAAAAGAAAATAATCCTTTTCTTTATTTCTCTATATTTTGAATGTTTTTATTTCATTACTTCATTTCATCCTTGATTTTGATCAGTTCTTATTGTTCAAGTTCTTTGGGGTTTTTTTGGTGTTGTTTTGTTTTATAGACAAGGTACCTTATATATCCCTGATTGTTCTGAAATTTATTATGTTAAGCAAAGGTCACTGTCAATAGGACAAAATGGCAACCAACAGATTGGGAAAAGATCTTAACCAATCATATATCTGATAGAGTGCTAATATCCAATATATACAAAAAACTCAAGTCAATAGACTCAAGAAAACAAACAACCATTTTTTAAAATGGGGTACAGAGCTAAACAAAGAATTGTCAACTGAGATATATCAAATGGCTGAGAAGCACCTAAAGAAATGTTCAACAATCTTTGTAATCAGGGAAATGCAAATCAAAACAACCCAGAGATTCCACCTCATATCAGTCAGAATGGCTAAGTTCAAAAACTCAGGTGACAGCAGATGCTGGTGAGGATGTAGAGAAAGAGGAACACTGCTCCATTGCTGGTGGGATTGCAAACTGGTATAACCACTTTGAAATTCAGTCTGGTGGTTCCTCAGAAAATTGGACATAACATTACCTAAGGACCCAGCTATACAACTCCTGGGCATATACCCAAAAGATCCTCCAACATATAACAAGAACACATGCTGCTCTATGTTCATAGCAGCCTTATTTATAATAGTCAGAAGCTGGAAAGAACCAAGATATCTTTCAGCAGAGGAATGGATACAGAAAATTTTGTACATTTACATAAAGGAGTACTACTCAGCTATTAAAAAGAATGAATTCATGAAATTCTTAGGCAAATGGATGAAACTAGAAAATATCATCCTGAGTGAGTTAACGGAATCACAAAAGAACACTCATCATATGCACTCACTGATAAGTTAACTTTAGCCCAAAACCTCAGAATCTCCAAAATACAATTCACAGACCACATGAAGCTCAAGAAGAAGAAGGAAGACCATAGAGTGGGTGCTTCTGTTCTTCTTAGAAAGGGAAACAAAATATTCATGGGAGCAAATTCAGAGACAAAATGAAGAGCAGAGACTGAAGGAAATGCTATCCAGAAACTGCCCCACCTGGGGATTCATCCCGTATACAGTCTACAAACCCAGTTACTTCTGTGGATGACAAGAAGTGCTTGCTAAAAGGAGCCTGATATAACTGTCTCCTGAAAGACTTTGCTAGAGCCTGACAAATACAGTGGCAGATTCTCGCAGCCAGCCATTGGACTGAGCATCAGGTCTCCAGTGGAGGACGTAAAGAAGTAGAGGAACTGAAGGGATTTGCAATATCAACAATATCAACTAACTAGATGCCCTATAGTTTCCAGGAACTAAGCCACAAAGCAAGGAATATACACTGAGGGACTCATGGCTCCAGAGGCATAGGCAGCAGAGGATAGCCTTTTCAGGCATCAATGGGAGGAGAGTCCCTTGGTAATGTGAAGGTTTGATGGATGCCCCAGTTTAGGGGAAATCGAGCGCAGGGAGGCAGGAATGGTTGGGTGGGTGGGGTTCCAGGAAAGGGGATAACACTTGAAATGTAAATAAAGAAAATATTCAATAAAAAAGAAAAAATAACTCACTGAAAGAAAAACAAGAAAACAGAGGTAAAGAGGTAAAAGCTTTAAAGAAGAAACAAATACATTCCTTAAAGAAATACAGGAAAACACAATCAAACAGATGAAGAAATTGAAAAAAAGTGGTCCAAGACCTAAAAATGGAAGTAGAATCAATAAAGAAAACAGAAATTGAGGCAACACTGGAAACGGAAAACCTAGGAAAGAGGTCAGGATATATAGACGCAAGTTTCAACAACAGAATACAAGAAATAGAAGAGAGAATCTCAGGCAAGATAACACCTAGGAAGATACAAAGAAAAGAGTCAATGAAAATTCAAAACAGCAAAAAGCTCCTAATCCATAACATCCAGGAAATCCAGGACCCACTGAAAAGACCAAATCTATGAATAATAGGAATAAAAGAGAGCAAAGATTCCAGCTCAAAGGATCCAAAAATGTTTTCAACAAAATCAGAAGAAAACTTCACCAATGTAAAGAAAGAGATGGCCATAAATGTACAAAAAGACTATAGAACACCCAGTAGATTTGACTAGAAAAGAAAATCCTCTCATCACATAATAATCAAAACACTAAATCCACAGAACATAGAAAAAAATATTAAAAGCTTTGTGAGAAAAATGCCAAGTAACATATGAAGACAGACCTATCAAAATTACAGCAGACTTCTCAACAGAGCTATTAAAAGACAAAAGAGCCTGGACAGGGCCATGTAGACACTAAGAGAACACAAATGCCAAAAAAGGCTACTATACCCTGCAAAACTGGCAATCACCATAGATGGACAAAACAAACTGTTCTATGACAAATAAAAATTTAAACAATATCTATCAATCCAGCTCTACAGAGCATTCTAGAAGAAAGCTCCACAGCAAGGAGGGTACCTACACCAATGGAGGAAAAATAAACCAAGACATTAATCATCTCACAACAAAACTAAAAGAAGATAACATACAAATATTACCACCTACAATAATAAACATAACAGGAAATAATAATATTCTGTCTCTAATATCCCTCAATAAAAATGGACTCAAGTCCTCCCCAAAAATACATAACATATTGGATATGACATCAAGATCTAGCATTTTACTGCATAAAAATTATACAGGTCAATGACAAAGACAGACATTCCTCAGAGTTAAAGGCTGGAAAAAAAATATTCCAAGCAAACAGTCCCAAGAAACAAGCAGGAGTTACCATTCTAATATCCAATAAAACAGACTTACAACCAAAAGTTATCAAGGAGATGAGGAAGGACACTCCATATTCATCAAGGGAAAAGTCCACCAGGAGAAAGCCTCAATTTTGAACATCTATGCAAGGTACCCACATTCATAAAAGTAACTTTACTAATACTCAAAACACACATTGAACCCCAAATAGTAATAGTAGGACACTTCAACTTCCCACTCTCAGCAATGGACAGGTCATTGAAACAGAAATTGAACATAGACACTGTGAAACTAATAGAGGCTATGAACAAAATGGATTTAACAGATATCTACAGAACATTTCACCTTAAAAAAAAAACATATGTCTTCTTCTTAGCACCTCATGGTATCTTTTCCAAAATGGACTGTATAATTGGTCACAAAAAAAGTCCCAACAGGTACAAGATTGACATAATTCCATTAATCCAAACAGATCACCAGGGACAACAGCTAGACTTCAGTAACAACCAAAACAACAGAAAACCCACTTACTCATGGAAACTGAAAAAACTCTCTTCCCAATGATAACTTTGTCAGTGAATAAAGAAAGAAAATAAAGATATTTAAAATTGAATGAAATGAAGGCACAACATACCAAACGTGGGACAAAATGAAAGCAGTATTAAGAGGAAAATTCATAGCACTAAGTGCCCTCTTAAAGAACTTGTAGAGATTGTACACTAAGAACTTAAGAGCACACTTGAGAGACCTAGAACAAAAAGAAAAAAACACACCTAAGAGGAGTAGAAGACAGCAAAGTGTCAAACTCAGGGCTGAAATCAAACAAATAGAAACAAAGAGAATGATATAAAGAATCAACAAAAGCTGGTTTTTTGAGAAAACCAACAAGATCAATAAACTTCAAGTCAAACTACCTAAAGAGCCCAGAGACAGTATCCAAATAAAAGCGTCAGAAATGAAAAGGGATACATTACAACAGAAACTGAGGAAATTAAAAAAGAAAATCATCAGATCCTACCCCAAAAGCCTGAACTCAAAAAACAAAAAACAAAAACAAAAACAAACAAACAAAAAAAACCCCTAGAAAATCTAGATGAAATGGATGATTTTTCTAGACAAATACCATGTACCAAAGTTAAATCAAGAGCAAGTAAACTATCTAATCAGATCCATTTCCTCTAAGGAAATAAAGGAAGTCATTAAAAATCTTCCAACCAAAAAATTCCTAGGTCCAGATGGCTTTAGTACAGAATTCTAACAGACTTTCAAAAAATAGCTAATACCAACACTCCTCAAACTATTCCATAATAGAAAGAGAAGAAATACTACATAATTCGTTTTAGAATGCCACAATTACTCTGATACCTAAACCACACAAAAACCCAACAAAGAAACAGAACATCAGACCAATTTTGCTTATGAATATCAATACAAACTATATAATAAAGTTCTAGCAAACTGAATTCAAGAACAAGTCCAATGATCAGTCATCATTATCAAGTAGGTTTCATTCAAGGGATGCAATGTTGGTTCAATATATGAAAATCCATTAAAGTAATCCACTATATAAACAAACTCAAATTTTAAAAATATCACACAATCGTCTCACTAGATGCAAAAACAGCGTTTGACCAGATGCAACACCCCTTCATGGTAAAAGTATTAGAGATATCAGGAATTGAAGCCCCATACCTAAACATAATAAAATCAATATACAGCAAACCAACAGCCAAATTAAATCAAAATAAATGGAGAGATACTTGAATCAATTCCACTTTAATGAGGAACAAAACAAGGATGTCCCCAGTCTCCTCATTTCTATATAATTTAGTACTTGAAATTCTAGTTAGAGCATTCAGACAACCAAAGGAAAACAGGGGATTAGAAATAGGAAAAGAAGAAGTTAAGGTATCACTATTTGCAAATGATATGATAGTACACATATTCAACCTAAAAATAAATTCTACTAGAGAACTTCTACAACTGATAAACAACTTCAGCAAAGTGGCTTGATATAAAGTTAACTCAAACAAATCAATAGCCTTCCTTTATACAAATGATAAACAGGCTGAGAAAGAAAATAGGGAAACAATACCCTTCACAATAGTCATGAATAATATAAAATACCTCTACCCAAGCAAGTGAAAGATCAGCATGACAAGAACTTCAAGTCTCTCAAGGAAGAAATCAAAGAAGACCTCAGAAAATGAAAAGATCTCCCATGCTCATGGTTTGGTAGAATTAAGACATTGAAAATGGCCATCCTACCAAATCCAATCTACAGATTCAATGCAATCCCCGTCAAAATTACAACACAATTCTTCAAAGACATGTAAAAAGCAATGCTCAATTTCATATGCAAAACAAAAAACACAGGATAGCAGAAACAATTCTTAACAATAAAAGAACTTCTAGTAGAATCATCATCCCTGACCTCAAGCTGTATTACAGAGCAATAATGATAAAAAAAAATTAAAAAAAGAAAAAAAGGAATGGTATTGTCACAAAGACAGACAGACTGATCAATGGAATAGAATCAAAGACCCAGAAATCAAAACACTTGTAGACACTTGATTTTTGACAAACAAACCAAAGATATACAACAGAAAAAAAGAAAGCATCTTCAATATATGGTGCTGGTCTATCTGGCAGTCAGTATGTAGAAAAATGAAAATGGATCCTTATTTGTCACCTTACAAAATGATCAAATCCATGTAGACCAAGGACCTCAACATAAAATCTGATACACTGAATCTAATACAATAGAAAGTGGGAAAGACCCTTAAACACATGGGTACAGGGGGAAATTTGCTGAGTAGAACTCCAAGATCAAGAATTGATAAATGGTACTTCATGAAACTGGAAAGATTCTGGAAAGCAAAGGATATAGTTAATAGAACAAATTGACACCCTACAGTTTGGGAAACTATCTTCACTAACCTCACATTTGATAGAGAGCTAATATCCAAATATATAAAGAACTCAAGAAGATAACCTCGAAAAAAAATCCCAATCAAAAAATGGTATATAGAGTTAAACAGTGAATTTACAACAAAGGAATCTTGAATGGCCAAGAAGCACTAAAGAAATGTTCAAAGTTTTTAGTGATCAGAGAAATGCAAATCAAAATGACCCTGAGTTTCCCCTTACACTGATCAGAATGACTAAGATAAAAAAATTCAAGTCACTCTTAAATTTTGGTTGTGAGCCTTTCCCTTAACAACTGAGCCATCTCTCCAACACTATAGGAAGAACAACAATATGAACCAACCAGACTACCCAGAGTTCCCAGGGACTAAACCACCAAGCAAAGAGTACACATTGAGGGACTCTTGGCTCCAGAGGCATATGTAGCAGAGGATGGCCTTGTCAGGCATCAATGGGAGGAGAGGCCCTTGGTCCTGTGAAAGTTTGATGTTGAGTGTGGGGGAATTCTAGGGCAGGGAAGTAGGAGTGGGTGGGTTGGTAGGTGAACGAAGCAGGGGGAGGGGGATAGGATAGGGGCTTTCCAGGAGGGAGCCTGGAAAGGGGATAACATTTGAAATGTAAATAAAGAAAATATCCAATTAAAAAAATACTTAAAAAAAAAAACAAACTGAGGTCACATCATATGTTGGCAGGAATGAAAAGAAAAAACACCTCTCCATTGCTGCTGAGATTACAAATTGTACACTAACTCTGGGAATCAATCTGGAGATTCCTCAGAAAATTGGAATTAGATCTACCTGAATACCCAGCTATACCACTCCTAAGCATATACTCAAAAGATATTCCACCATGCCACAATGGTGCATGCTCCACTCTATTCATAGCAGTCTTATTTGTCATAGCCAGAAGCTGGAAACAACCCAGATGTCCCACAACAGAAGAGTGGATACAGAAAATGTGGTTCATTTACACAATGGAATAGTACTCAGCTATTAAGAATGAGGAAGTTTTGCAAGCAAATGGATGAAACTAGAAAATATCATCCTGAGTTAAGTAACTCATACTGAAAAGGACATGCATGGTATGTACTTACCAACAAGTGGATACTAGCCAAAAATGTACAAAATACTAGGAACGCAATCCACAGAAGTTTAACAAGCCAAAAGGCCTAAGTGAGGATGCTTCAGTCCCACTTGGGAGCGAGATGAAAGCAGGTGGCAAAAGAAGGGAGGGAATTGGATGGTAGAGGGGAAAGGGAAGGGCAGGTGAAAAGGCAAACATGGTCAGGTACTGGGGAATCAGAATTGAAGCCCCAAGGGCCAGCAGAATTAATGGAAATACACAACTTTGGGATATGGGAGATGGGGTAACCCTCTAGAATGTACCAGAGATCTTTTGGGAGTGAGAACCACAAGGCTCTAAGGGACAGACCTTAGATGAAATGCCCAACAGTGCAGAGAGGGAACTTGTAGAATCCACCTCCAGCAGAAAGACAGGGTATCAAGAGGATGAATGGGGTTGCCAACCCAGTCAATACTCTGCCACAGAATTGTTCCTATCTAAAAGAACTACAGGAACAAAAATGGAGAAGAGATAGACAGAAAAGAGGTCCACTGACAGGCCCAAATTGGGACCCATCTCAAGGGGAGGCTCCATGGCCTGACACTATTACTGGCGCCACGATGTACTTACAGACAGAAACCTAGCAAGGCTGCCCACTGAGAGGCCCCAAACTCACCTGAGACAGAAGCAGATACTTACACCCAACCAATGATCTGAAGTTGGGGGCATGTGGTTGAATTATGGAATGCCTGGAAGAAGTTAAGGAGGAGGGCAACCCCATAGGAAGACCAGTACACTCAACAAACCTGGACCCCGGGGATCTCTCATACACTGAGCCAAAACCAGGCAGCGTACATTATCTGGTCCGAGGCCCACGACATATATACACCAGAGGACTGCTTGGTCTTGCCTCAGTGAGAGAAGAAGCACCCTTGAGAGACTCAAGGCCCTAAGGAGTGTGGAGGCCTGGCAAGATGTGGGAGTATAGGGGGGATATCCTCTTAGAGATGGGGGAGGAGGAATGGAATGGAAACTGTTGGAGGGTAGACCAGAAGGGGGATAATGACTGGAGTGTAAAACAATTAAAGATAATAATAAAAATAAAACAAAATACACTTTAAAATGAAGTCTCTTTTTACAGTAAATGAGGGAGCATCACAGAAAGCCATAATTGGATACAATGAAAATACCTACGTGGGGGTGCTAGCTTCAACAGATACATCTAAATCACAACTTCTGCACATATAGCTCAGGGAACATGCAGAAGAGGAGGCAAAAATATTATAAGAACCAGAATATCAAGCAATCTCTTGTAAAAAGTCTCTCTGAGAAATGGCTACAAAGAATATTGGAAAAATGACAAAATTAGTAGATTGTTAATGGGGGAAATGTAAAATTTCAGAGGCCTACACTTATTGAGGGAGCTGCATATGACTGCTGGGATAAGGACAATTGTCCTCTACAAATGATGAGCCTACTAATTGATCTTATAAATGGAGAATGGTCAGCCGTGAATCATATATACTACATTCAACAAGAAAGATATACTCATGAGGCTGTGTCTTTATGCATGCACATGCATGTACATAATAATGATACTAAGGATTATGTTGATGATGAAAAGAAAAGGCTATCAACTTGAGAATGGGAGAGTCAAGTGATGGGGACAAGAGAAGACATCTGTGATGGAATGGTTGGAGGAAAGGGGATGAATTACAAAATTCTAGTTCAATTAAAACATTTCTAAAGCAACTATAAAACTCTGCAAGCATTAATAAAATTTGGCTAAATTATCATTTATGTCAGGTACAAACTGGAGATGATGAACATAAAGTTGGATAGTTAGGAAAGTGGGGATGATCCTTATAAAGCACATAGCAGAATATCAAAATAGTCACAATTTTTATATAAATAGCAATAACTTTTTTGATATCATGCTCTAGCACACACAATAATTACTGAAATCTTCAGCTATAAAATAAAAAACATCGATCACATCATGGATACCCAGAGCTATAAACATGGGCCTAGAAGGCTCTCTATAGTGCTCGGTGAATGTGGGCAAACCTATGTAGTTTAAGAAAATGAAAATAAATATCCTCTGTCATCTTTATCAGTAGCACTTACTCTCTGGTGAAATAATCCACAATGGGGAAAGTACATTTGTGCTAATGGGAATGCATAGTTCTACAACTCAGCCAGAAATTAACATGAAATCTATTTTGTTATTTCTGATTAAAAACAATGAAAATGTTTTAGATAGAACATTATCAGCATGGCTTAAGCAAACATATCTAAACTAAGGTGCATATGTATAAATTTGAATTTACCCTTGGTTTTCCTCAGTTCTTCCACAAGGCACTGTGCTTCCTCTTGAACACGGTCCTCAATGTTCCTTTTCCCCATGCCCAAATTCCGCAGAGTCATGAGTGTGAATCGTCTCATCTCTTTCCATCTGTTTCCATTGCTAAACATAATGCCTAAAGAAAGGAGAAAATATTAGAAATAGATGCTAGGAACAGGTGAGAGTGGAAACCATAAAGAGGTCCCACTGTACCTAAGAAGGAAGCCCATCCCTTTCTTTCAATCTTATATCTTGCTGTAAACACTGTGCAGCACATGCATGAATATATACACTTACTTACCAAAGCCATTATTTAATTTTTCAATCATTGGAATGTTTCCTCTACCAGCAAACTCCTCCCCATGATCAATCAGAGCTTCCTTCACTGCTTCATACCCATACAATATGACACTGGGCTGTGAGCCGAAATACAGAGTGAACACAGGGCCATAGACTTTTGAGAACTGAAAATAGGAAAGAAAAGGCAAATACTAGCAACCATATTTAACTTTAATCTACATAATGTAAACCTCATTCACACTGATATTATCTTTGTATTTTAATGTTTTTTTATTTAGGCAAACACACCTTCAAATGATTCTGAAGCTTATTTATATAACCTTATGGTAACTATCAGTTATTAATTGCCTGCAGAGAATCATGCAATGGCTTGGGGTTCAGGCAGTTGTTACACAAAGATTTCAGTGAACTTTTACATCAAAACATTCAGCAGGAAATGTGCCACTAGAACTCCAGGTAAGCTATCCCTTAGCTGCAGACTGTACTGACTTTCTCAGTGCCTATCTACCCAAACTGAAATCATGCCTCTCACCCTCCCACTTTGTCCAAGCTCCTAACTTGAACAGAAATGTCCTGCGCAATGTTAGGCCACCTTTGTCTTCAGATGTCTAGACCACAACTTTGGTAGAGATCTTCTACTACAGGCCACTCAGACCAGAAGACAAGCACACAACAGAAGTCAAGGAACAAAGCACCCATACTACTAAATTTAATTTACAGATTTAATGCTATATGTCAAACATTGTATACCATATTTACACAAAGGACTTCATAAGGGGGCCATAAATGACCAAGAATAGTCAAAGAATTCTTAAAGAGTAAAAATACTGTTCATGGTATAACAATACCACATATCAAATTACACTATAGAGCGATAGTGATAGAGTACTTTCAGGAAATAGACAAGTAGACCAATGAAGTAGACCAAATGATGCAGAAATAAAGCAATAAAGCTATGCCCACTGGAGGTTTGAAGTGTAGTTTTAAGTCACCACAAATGATCTATTGATCAGTACAGATTTGGCTTACTGCTACTACAAGCACAAAGAGTAGGCTGCAGAAGCTACACCACAGGTATACAGTATTTTCTGGAAAAAAAAATGGTTCCTTATCTTGCAGCATTTTGAACTCCAGACTTAGATTTGTATGAACTAAAAATAAATATGAATATCACCAATTATGCTGAAAGTTTGGATTCTTTTTTGCATGTCTTGCATTAGTCCATGTCCATTGGTATTTAGTTAAATTAGACTTCAGTTTATTTCTCAAGAGTCCAGCATCAAATAGATAACCTCAGTAAAGATGTATGTCTAAAATTATACCTGACTTATTGAAAAAAATATTGACCTTCAACCAAAGATAATGAGAAAAACTGCTGTTTAAAAGATAAGAAATATCTACAAATATTTCAATATGGGGATGTGGTATTCTTTTTTGGAAAATGCAAGACTTGGTGCTCCAGTTCCCAACCCATAGTTCAGATACTTTTCTGGAGACCTGGAGGCACTAGGAACAACTATTTGGACCCCTCCCCCACAAACTGCACCTTCCATGTCACTCTGGGATATTCACATCACTGATGACCTATGCCCTGTTCTCGAGTTCCATCTTCTGGCCCACAGCTCTGACAGCAATTCTGGAGGCCTGCAGGCACTAGGGATAACACAGTAGGACCCTGTCCCTGACTACTTACCTGCCAGGTTCCCTGGGGTCCCCCAGCAAAAGCAAACTGCACCCAGTTGCCTGTGCTCCAATTTTCCCCTGTACCTCCTTTCTCTGAGGCTGCAGACACAAGGGACAATCAAGTAAAAATGTTCCCCACAAATTCCCTCTAAATCACACACAAAAGAGTTCTAAACTGCACCTGGTCTCCTGTGCTCCATTTTCCAGCCCACAACTCTGCCTACATTCCTGGAAGCCTGCCAGTACCTAGGACAACCACATGGATAAAAGACAGCTTAAGAACACAATCAACAAAAGCCAGGGCAATATGGCACCACCAGAGCCTAGATATCCTACTACAGGAAGTCCTGGATATCATAACACAGTTAAACCACAAGAAAATGACTTTAAATCCAATATGATGAAGAAGATAGAGGCCTTTAAACAGGAAATGAATAAATCTATTAAAGAAATATAGGAAAATACAATCAAACAGATGAAGGAAATGAATAAAACTGTTCACGACCTGAAGATAGAGGCCTTTAAACAGGAAATGAATAAATCTATTAAAGAAATATAGTAAAATACAATCAAACAGATGAAGGAAATGAATAAAACTGTTCAAGACCTGAAAACAGAAATAAAAGCAAAAAAGAAACAAACAAAAAACCCACAAACAGAAAAAAATCTTGGAGTTGAAAAAAAACCTAGATTAGTGAACAAGAGCTATAGAGTACAAGAGAGATCAAAGAAAGAATCCCAGACATAAAAGGTATGGCAGAATAAATCAATACGTCTGTCAAACAATATGATAAATCTGAAAATTTCCTGACACAAAACATCCAGAAAATCTGGGACAATATGGAAAGACCAAAGCTAAGAATAATAGGAGTGGAAGGAGAAGATTGCCAGCTCCATGCCTGGAAAATATTATCAACTAAATCATTGAAGAAAAATTCCCCCAAGCTAAAGAAAAAGATGCCTATAAACACAGAAGAAGCTTACAGAATGCCAATTAACTGGGCCAGAAAAGAAAATTCTCCTACCATATATTAATCAAAACCTAAAACCTAAAGAACAAACAAAGAATATTAAAAGATGCAAGGAAAAAATACCAAGTAACCTGCAAAGGCAGAACTATCTCAGTTAAATTGAATTCACAATAGAGACTCTAAAGTGAGATGGGCCCAGATAAATGTCTTGTAGAATCTTTGAAACGACAGATCCCAACATAAACTACTATACACTGAAAAACTCTTAATCCCCATAGGTGAAGAAAACAAGATATTCCACGACAAAATCAAATTTAAAACAATATCTTTCCACAAATCCAACCCTAGAGAAAAATACTAGAAGTAAAAGTTCAACTCAAGGAAGTTAAGTATAACCAAGAAAACACAAGAAATAAGTAATTCACTCATCAAAAAAACCAAAACAAGGGACACACATACACACATGTGCACACACACACACACACACACACACACACACACACGCACACACCCCATCCTTCTTCATCAAAATAACAAGAATTCATAATCATTGGTCATTGATATCACCCAACATAAATGATTCAAGTTCCTAATAAGAAGACACAGGCTAAGAGAATGTGGCGGGCTCCAAGGAGACAGCCCTCTATCATGCTCTGCTGAGATGTGTACACTTTAGAAAGGCATGGCCCCAGAGACTTGATTCCAGGATTGTTTTTCTCTACTGTGCTTTCTCATGTTTGTCATTAACATACTATTCATTTATTTGGCTTAGTGTGAGTGGGAACTGGAAGACTTTCACTGCCAATAGTGTGATATGATTACTTTCTAGGTAAAAACCCAATCTGTTGGGCAAGTTTCCTGAAGAATAACAGGAATATGAAAATTCTTCAGACAATGCTGTTTAAATGAATTAATAATTTTATAGAATTCCTGATTTGGTTAAAGTAGTTTTAAGAAGCTAGTTTGGCTTAATTAATTTTGAGAAATTAGGTTAGTTCATAGAAAGTTTAAAGCTAGAATCAAGAACAGAATGTGGCCCCTCATCACAGACTGGCAACAGCTACATGAGTAAGAGAAAGGACGACAGTGAGCACTGTGCATTATAATGATGTAAGTGTAATAGCAAGAAAACAGGCTTGTAGTACATTAATGATCAAGAAAGACATTCATTCTAGGTCAGGGCCAAGGATAAACCACATCTGTGCTCTATGATAAAGTAAGGCCATGTAAAACTATTGCATTGAACATATAATAAGTTTATAAAATGAATCAATGACTTAAACTTAAAATCTACATTCTGTTGTAACTTTCTTTTTTTCAGATCTCTAATCAGACTATTATTTTTTTATACTTTATTTACATTTCAAATGTTTCCCCCTTTCCAGGCCTCCCCTTTGGAAACCCCCTATCCCCTCCCACCTCTCCCAACCTCTATGAGAGTATTCTCCCAAGAGGTATTTTTTTTTTTCATAGAGACATTTAAATCTAAAAGGCTCTAAAAACCTGAAAGCAAAAATATAAATTCATTGTAGTCCCCGTCTGCTTCATCTAGGGTGTGTTTGTCTATGTGTGTGCCTGATTTTCTTTTCCTTTCTCTCTGGCTCAGGAAGAGTTAATGAATTCCCAGTTTCTCACCTGGCCAAGGAAATACCCCTGAATCAAAGTGAAAACAGCCCACATATAAAGTTTCTTTTCCTTATCCCCTGATGCTATCAACATGAGTCAATTGCCAGATTTCTTCATTAGAAGCAAAGAGCAAGAGTTAAATTGCCAGCTCCAAGGCCCAGAAAATATTTTCCCCAACCTAAGGAAAGAGATACCTATAAACATACATGAAGCTTACAGCACACCAGTTAGATTGGAACAGAAAAGAAATTCCTTCTGTGATAGGCTAAAAACCTAGTAAACAAAATCTCTGAAGAATCTATGAGGGTGACCCTAGCCAAAACTACTCACAATACGGTATATAGAACCTGAAATGGCCATCTCCTATGACCAGGCAAGACTTCCAATGGAGGGACTGGATCACCAACCCCAAAACCTTCAAGCCATAATTTGTCATGTGTACAATATGTGCAGGGATAAAGATGGAGCAGAATTTGAATGGCTAAACAGTGAGAAGCACAACCTGAGACACATGTCATGAGAGAGAAAGCCCACCCCTGACACTGTTAATGATATTCTGCTATACTTGCAGACAGGAGACTAGCAAATTTGTCATCTGATAGGCTTTACCAAGCAGCTGATGGAAACAGATGGAAACTCACAGCCAAACATTAGGAAGAGCTCAGACAATCTGGTGGAAGAGGGGGAGGAAGTATTGAAGGAGCCAGAGAGGTTGAGAACACCACAAGAAAATCTAAAGAATCAACTCACATGGGTCCATAGTGGCTCACAGAGCCTGAACCACAAACCAGGGAGCATGAATGGGATGGACCTAGGACCAGAGAACATATATGAGTTGTGCAGCTTTGTTTTCATTGAGACAACTAACAGCAGAAGCAGGGAATGTCTCTCACTCTGCTGCCTAACTTTGGATGTTTCTCCTAACTGGAAGGCCATTTCTAGCCTCAATAGAAAGAATGTTCCTAGTCCTACTATAACTTGATATGCAAGTATGTTTGATATCCAGGCATAAACTCCCCTTCTCGGAGGAGAAAGGGATAGTAGGTTAAGTGGGTGGTGGGACAACTGGGAGGAGAGAGAGGAAGCTTCATTCAGGATGTAAGTAACTAAATTTATTAATGAAATAAATGTAATGACCTAAACCTCTTCAACCTGAAACCTAGCTCATTATTCAATTTCTGGCAAGTGCCAGCTGTAAAAGGCATAAGGTACACAAAACCTGGCAAGAGGTATGACTTTATGATTATTTACAACATTACTGCCTCTAGCACTACATTTTCATTTAAATCAACTTCCAATTAATCTTCATTATAAAGGTATTAGAGGAGCATCAAGAATACTTACATAGGTTAAAGATTGTTTGAAGTTCTTCACATCGATCTGAAGGAAATTACCAATAATTGGAAGAGGAGTGGGGCCAGGAGGGAGTGTCCCTCTCCCAGAGCTCTGTCTCCATAATGAGAAGAGAATAAGAGAAGAGAGAGTGAGCACCAGGAAAGTGACCAGATCCATAGAAACCTTCCTTATTCACACAGTTTTGATCAGGCATCACTGACTTTTTATAACAATGAAACATCATGTTGCTCTTTGAACATCATTGAGTAATCCATTAGAAAATCTTTAATCTCACTCTCTCTCTCAAGTAGACTTTGTTCATTTGATAGAGATAAAAATAAGATGTTATTTACTTTGACATTTTCAGGGTGCCCATTTGAATTTCGGGTACTGATTGGTGTCCAAGTAAATAATAAAAGTATACAAAAATAAAATATGATTTTATGCTAATAAAAGTAAAAAAACATGTTTCTAATGTGCAGTTATTTTTGAAATGTAATAGATTAATTTTGAAATGCAAGAAAACTCTTCAACCATTACTTCTCAGGTTAGTGGCCAAGTAGTCATATATGATTCATGTCATATATAACTTGTGAATATTGGTGTACTGTATGAAATATGTTTATTTTTTAACAAATTCATACTAGATAACATAGTTATGCCTCTAACCAACTATTCCTCTGCTACATTGCTCCAATAGCTAGAAATATATTTATTCCCCACATAATAATGCATACTTAAAATTTTTGCTATAGTAAACATGCCAACATATTTTGTTCAATAATGTAAGCTTTATAGCTCCTTATTTCACTCTTGATCAATATAAATCTAAGAAAACAAAACATATCTATCAGTCACACATCTTTACTCAACCATGAAAGTCCAGTATTCTTTTGCTAAAGCTGGTAGAACAAAAAAAAACTGTAAGTGTGTCACAGCTCATAGCTGTGAGAATTTAGAATTCACTGTGACTAACGAGCATACTTACTACCCTGGCTTAACTATATATTCTTAAAGAAAAGCCTTAGAATTCTACACTTTCCACTATTGCACATGTGAAACTAGCTAAGCACTGTGGGACAGTGATCTATGAATGCCCGGTTGAGCATAGGCTAAAAGCTATAGTAAAAAGCTGGGAGACCCAGTGGAAAATTCCACGAACAGTGGAACCTACACCAGGGACCAGAATTCATGCTTCTGGCCAACGCTCCTGGGAGATTCTCCATAGCTATCATGACCCCTGTAATAGAGAGAGGCCTGGTTTGTGAAACTTGTGTCATGGGCAAGACAAATGAGGCACCAAATAGGGTCCACAAGCTGGCCAATGGAAAGTATCAACTACCAAGCCCTCCTCCTCCTCCCCAACTATAAATAGAACACATTGACCCGAGTAGCTCTCCCTCTCCCCTCTTTCTCCACCTGCCTGCCCCGGGAGCGCTGTCCAGCATCCAGAACGAATAAAGATAAAAACTATTTTGGCGTCGGAGAACTTTTGTCTAAGGGAACTGTGACTCTTGGGTTCTCGAGGAGACTGGCTCTATGGCGAGCAGAGCGTTCTTAAAGGCGGGGGAACAGGGCGGTGAATGCTCTGAGCACAATGGAGCCAGCGAGTGCCCGCAGCTGATCTCTATCCAAGCCCACTCCCAACATGTCGGTGGTGTGCGCTGGCAAAGGCTTCAGGGGTGCTCAGGCCCAGGGCTGCTTTATTCTAGTGTCTCACCCCTGTGGCGTCTCACCCTGAGGAGAGCCACTTGGTGAGACTTGAAGCCTATGGCGCCTGGACCCAACACCAGGGCCGGGGGACCCGCCTGCCCCTGCACTTTCCCCAAGGGGATCGAGTATGGCAAAGCACAATACTATACAGAGTCAATAACAATAATTAACACAGCTAAATCTCCCCAAACAGCACCACCAACTGGGTTCCAAGTGTTCAAATGCCTGAACCTAAGGGGGTGGGGCATTTCTAACTTATATTCTTCCTTACACAAAAACATTCAGCACAATTATATACACAATTTCTTGACTATGTACTATAACACTACATTGAACATAACAACTATCATTAACAGTAAGCATGAATCTAGTTAATAATTATATCATTGTTTTAAGTAAGAAGTCAAAATGTTTGCTTATTTTGTAATGCTTAGAATGTCAATGACCTAATATCATGGTTGTCCTCATTATTGACAGCAAAGTAAGAACTAGTTTGTTGCTTTCATATCATACTATTCTAAAGCCCCCAAAAGTAATGGATTTGGATTAATAAATCTCAGATTTCTTTTATACCTGGAGACATATTTGTTCTGGTGCAATTTTACTTCTTTATATCAGTATGAAGATTTGGATCAATTTTTTTTATGTAAAACATAAGAATTGTAAAATCTAAAAAAAGAGGGACTCTGAGCTCAAATAGTCTACATTTTGCTTTGCTTGTTAAGGGAGGATCTGTTGATGATTCATTGAGTACCTCCAATTCACCTATCGAAGATGAATTGTCTCTTGTGAATACTTTTTCTTGACCTTTTATTTCATTTTATTTATTAGCTTGTCTCTTTGCTTATCTTCACATATTTTAAAAATATTTTGATATTTTTATGAAAAATATTAGTGCATATTCATTATACAATTGAATAGAATTTATATTGCCATTTTATTCATGTCAAGTCAGTATATAATGACTCTGACATTATAAACACACTTTCTTTCCCAGGTTGTTTCTTCCTCATTATGACTCCTAGTCATCTTCTCTTCTGAAATAGTCCCTCTTCAATGTCATGGACTATACTCTCTATTTAAGAAATAGCTCAAAGGGGAGGTCCCAGGGAGTTTATGGGAGTGACTCTACCTGAGACTTCTAGCAATGGAGGATGTGGCATCTGAAGTAACCACTGCCTTTTTCCAGGCAAAACTCCCAGTGGAGGAATAAGGACAGCAACTTACCCACAAAACTTTCAACCTAAAAGGTATTCTTCCTACAAGATGTGCATGGACAAACATGGAACAAAGATGAAGGGAATGGCCAATGACTGGCCCAAATTGAGACCCATCCCATCAGCAAAAAAAATCCCTGACACTATTAAGTATACTCTGCTATGCTTGTAGGCATGAGCCTAACATTACTATCCTCTGAGAGGTTCTACCCAGCAGCCAATTGAAACAGATACAAAGATCCACAGCCAAATATTAAATAGAGCTTGGAAAATCTTGTGAAAGAGTTGGGGAAATGATTGAGGTACCCTAAAAAAATGAGAACTCCAACAGAGTCAAACAGCTTGGACCCTTGGGGATGTCCAGAGACTGAACCACTAACCAAAGTGCATGTGTGGGCTGGACATACCCTTACCCCCGCACATATATAGCAGATGTACAGCTTGCTTTTCATCTGTGGTTCCCCCAACAACTAGAGAAGGGGCTGTTACTAAACCTGTTGGATGCCTGTGGATCCCATTCCCCTAATTGGGCTGCCTTGTCTGGTTTCAAAGGACTAAACCACCAACCAAATAGTATACCTGTAGGGAGCCAGGACTCCAGATACATATTTAGCAGAGAATGGCCTTATCTGACATCAATGGGAAAGAAGGAGATTTGATACCCCAGCTTAGGTGCATGCTAGAGGAGTGAGGAAGAAGTGGGTAAATGAGTGGAGGAGCACCCTCCTAGAGGCAAAGGGGAGAGGTAGAGGGGGGATGGGAGGGGGTTTTTGTGGAGGGGAAACCGAGAAAGGGGATATCATTTGAAATGTAATGAATAAAATGATTAATAAAAAAGAATTTAGTATTGTAAAAAAGGAAAAAGAAAACCATGAATCATGACCTCTGTCAATTTTATCAATGGATGCATTAAGTAAAATATATATAAAATGAGGAGAATTCTCAGGCATAGGCCTCAGATGCTTCCTGACATTTTGAACATTTTGGTTGATACCAACTAGGGATCTGTTTATATATCCAAAAAGGTACCCTAATAGTCATGAAGAAGATAGGTCACATCAGAGTTTGGAGCAAGTGCAAACAAGGGATAAGATGGACTAAGATCATTTGGTTCTAGACTTGCAACATTCTAACTTCTTCACAGCATTAAAGTTCTTTCTTTATTAAAATGAACAAATATTTATTAAATAATTCTGAACCCAATATTATTATTTCATAAATTAGCATAAACTTTTTTCCTGGGACAAATATATAGAGTTAGATAAATAGATATGTAAATTAATCAGAACTATTTCTTTTATTATACAAAGAATTAGAAAATAAGGGATAAAAGGGGTTTTTCATCCTGCATGATAATTTCAGGCCAGCTGACAAGTACTCATCAGTGGGAAAGGGGGAGTACCTACAACCTACACATGGCACTTTTTACTCAGGATGTCATGTGGTGAATTCCCACAGTCTGAGAGGAATGGGGGTTGCCAAATGGTTTTGTGTCTGACTAGTGAGGATTTGGAGACCCAGAGAGGCTTCTGTTCACTTCCTCTAATTCACATAGATAAGGCATCTATAAATATAGCCAGAGGACCCCTTTCCCCCAGATGACAGTGTGTGGTTGGATGCAATGCTTCAAGGTTCATAAGAATTTCTGGGAACATTTATATTCTAATCAGTCTGTCAGCCTTCACATATTCCTCTTCTTTCAGGGAAGTATCATACTGGACCCTGATGATTAGTATTTTAAAAAAAAAGTTGCATTGACAGTATCTAGCTTCCTTTAACCCATAGAGAAATTTGAATCCAACATATTAAGAATAAAGAAAGTAGGGAAGAGTAGGAGGGATGCAAAGGCTTCAATAAATATTTTATATTAATATATGAATTGGGCATGTTTTCTTTTCTTAGTTAATACTTCTATCTGTTTATTAACCTGGGCTATAATGATTGGTTGTAATATATATTATATATAATATTATCTATTATAATATTTATAATTCAAACAAACAATTAAATCTCAGTATTTAATAAGCCTTCTTATTTTAACTAAATGACTAGTTTTCTGGAAAAATAATGTGTTCAGATCATATTATAATAAACATTTATTTGGTAAGTCATATTAGTTACTCAAAAAGCAAAAAATTTGCTTCAGAAAGTACAGTTTTAATCAATGTCTCCTTTTTAAAAACCTGCTCTATAACTGTAGTCCAAATCCCATGAATTATATTACTAAAGGCGGTAGGAGAGATAATTTCTAAACTTCCACAGGAAGAATGACAACTTGGCAATGGTTAAGTATATAAAAGACAAAACTCAAAAGTACTACCCTGTGTGACAGTGGACCATGCCAGGAAACTTGGTAGGTTGAGCAGGTTAAGAGTCCCTGGCACCTGGGCACTCACCTGAAGTGGTAGGTAGCTCCCTGCTCCCTAAAAGATTCTTGGCCTGAAACACTGGAACACATGCCACACTTCCCACATAAGGAATTGTCAGCTATGATCATGTAGCCCAAATCAGAATTGAACATGCTAATGAGATATCTAGAGACTCTGAGGGTTTAGCCAATATGCTTACCTTCCTGAACATTTCTCCCTAAAAAAGGTATTTATTCTCTAGTCTACCCTGAAGAGTTAGTATGCACCCATTTCCCACAATGAACAATAAATAAACAGTGTGTCTCCTCCATCAAGAAGAGCCATGGGGGGGGGGGGGGATGAAGAAGGCCTTTGTGACCTAAATCTCCCACAAAAGGCCTCTCTGAGCTCCCAGACAACCACTGTTAAGCTAAGGACTTTTGCTGATAAGCTAATAGAGGGCTCCTAACTCTGCTCCCAACTCCTTGGGACTCAGCTGTGCCTGGAGATCTAGGAGATTGGGAGTGTCTGGTCATTGTGGGACCTTCCTCAACTCACACACTTTGTTCCCGACTTGTCTGTGCAGTTTTCCAGCAGCAACTGGATGCACAGGAGTCAGGGAACCCCAGTTTTTACCTTCCAAACTTTAGAATGTGTTTTCCCACCACCTGAACAGTGCTCAGCACTTCCCTATAGCCCAGCATCTCACTGGGGGCAGAACAGAACACAGTCTGGAGCTTTCCCTGTTTTGCCTTCCCAGCAGCAATTCTTACACCCCAACTGCAGGCCCACACAACCCAGTCCCAAAAAACTAACTGAAAATCTAAATTCAATAGCAATTTTATACTAAATAAAATCCACAAAATTATCATCTCAAGTTTGCAACAATATGAGTAACATTATATAAACTGATAAAATAAAAATAAGTAAAGTGAAAAATATTAATTTCAAATCCAACAGGCAAGTTACAAGAATGAATGAAAGCAAATGTTTTTAAAAGCCATTTATCTCTGCTTTAAAACAAACATTCAACACTGGAATATTCAGAATTTTCTAGTGCTTTGAATATCCTGTTTATTCTTTAATTGATTTTAATGCCTTCATTTGATCTAAGAGAAAAATCGTAAAACACATACATTTTAAAGGCAAAATAAAGTTAAAAAAGAAAGATCATAAAATGTTTCCAATATGATGTTGATACACAAATCCTTTCTCCAAACTATAAAAAAATAAAAAGAAAGAAACCCAAAGAATTGTGGGATATCCTTTCCCTTATGCATAGAACTCATGGGAACATTGCCTTTATTTAGCTTCAATCAACAAAGGAAAAAATATGAAGCCTCATTTTTTGATCCAAATCTAAGTATACAAAGCTACAAATGAAACACTAATCAAATTATTTTCTCAGAGATATTGTAAAAAGACAATTATGCTTCATTTGTAAGCTAAGAGATATAGTTGAAGAGTGGATTAGTCATTAAAAGCTTTTGTGGTTCTGGCAGAGCTCTAGCATGCACATTTCACAATTATCCAGTTCCAGGACATGACAACCTTTTCTGACCTCTGGAGTAACCAGGCGTGTACCTGCTACAGACACACATGCAGGCAAAACAATCATATGCATAATATAAAATAAATATAAAAAGCAACTTTTTTAAAGTGGAGAAGATGCCATGAAAAACTATACTTACAGCTTAGATTCAGTTCAAATTTTTCTTTATGTACTATATGTATCACAGACTTGTTTAACATTAATTTAACAAAATCTGATTTCTTTCCGAATGGCTGCTATATTTATATTTGTGCTATATATACACAAACAATGTGCATGTGCCTCTGTGTGCATACATCTGAGAATAAATAAAGGTCAGAAAGATGTCAAGTGTCTTCTTCATCACACTTCCCTTTATTCCTTTGAGACATGGTCTATCACTGAAGCTGGAACTACTGGAAGTCCAACAAACCTAAATAATTTTTTTGTCTCCATGCTTCACCTGACCTCTCATAATGAAGGTTATTGTCATATGTGCCCAGCTTTTCATAGGTTCTGGGTATTTGAACTCAGGTCCCTATTGTTTGACACCAAGTGTTTTTACCTGCAAAATCACCTCCCCAGATTTGTGAGCTCTGTGTCTTATTTGAGAATTCTTTTCATGCTGGACATGGTATCATTTATCTGTAATCACATCTTTTGAGAGGAATTTCAATTATTTTTTTATTTTGTTTTGCTTTTCAAGACAGGACTTCTTTGTGTAGCCCTAGCTGTCCTATAACTATATAGAACAGGCCACCCTTGAACTCATAGAGAACTGCCTGCCTCTGTCTCCTAACAGCTAGGATAAAACGTGTACACCACCATCCCCACCACTCCAGCCACCATCTGATTCTGAAATGTCAATTTTGTTTCTTAGTCCTCTAGTTTATTATCTTATGGTAGTGAGAACTTCCCTCTATACTGTTAAAGTGACAGCTACTATCCTTGGTTGTATCATGAATTCAGAAGTTGCCAGGAGCCCAGTACCCACATGATCCAGAAAGCACAGAGCAGCTGGGTAAAAGAGCCTTTCAGTTTCTACCTGTGCCCCAGAGCTGAACCTGTACCAAAGTTATCTGCACCACAATCCCGCCTGAAGAGAGCTGGTCTCCTAGGAGAACTGACACATCTAAGACCACAGCCTCACAGGATCACAGGATCACAGGAAGGACAAGATCCAGTCAGAGACAGCAAGACCAGCTAAAACCAGAGATATCTAGATGGCGAGAGGCAAGTGCAAGAAGATAAGCAACAGAAACTAAGGCTACTTGGCAACATCAGAACCCAGTTCTCCCAACACAGCAAGCCCTGGCTACCCCAACAGAACTGTAAAGCAAGATTCTGATTTAAAATTACATCTCATGATGATGACACAGGACTTTAATAAGGACATAAATAACTCCCTTAAAGAAATTCAGAATAACACAGGTAGACAGGTAGAAATCCCTTACAAAGGAAACACATAAATCATTTAAAGAAAGACATTAAAGCACAATGAAAGAGATGAAGGAATTGAACAAAACCATCCAGGATCTAAAAATGGAAATAGAAACATTAAAGAAATCACAAAGGGAGACAATCCAGGAAATAGAAAACAAGGAAAAAGAACAGTAGTAAAAACTGCAAACATCAACAACAGAAAAACGAGATAGAAGACAGAATCTCAGGTGCAGAAGATACCATAGAAAACATTGACACAACAGTCAAAGAAAATGCAAAATGCAAAAAGCTCCTAACCCAAGACATCCAGGAAATCCAGGACACAATGTAAACACCAAACCTAAGGAAAATGGGCATAGAAGAGAGCTAAGATTCCCACCTCAAAGGGCCACTAAACACTATCAAAAAAATTATAGAAGATAACTTCTCTAACCTAAAGAAAGAGATACGTGAACATACAAGAAACCTACAGAACCCCAAATATATTGGACCAGAAAAGAAATTCCTCCCATCACATAATAATCAAAACACCAAATGCACAAAACAAAGAAAGAATATTAAAGGCAGTAATGGAAAAAGGTCAAGAAATGTATAAAGACAGACATAGCGCAATTACACCAAACTTATCAACAGGGACTGTAAAAGCCATAGGATCCTGGGCAGATATCATACAGACCTTAAGAGAACAAAATACCAGCCCAGGCTACTATACCCAACAAAACTCTCAATTACCATAGATGGAGAAAATAAGATATCCCATGACAAAACCAAATTTATATAATATCTTTCCACAAATCCAACCCTACAAAGGATAATAGATGGAAAACACCAACAGAAGGAGGGAAACTACACCCTAGAAAAAGCAGGAAAATAATCTTCTTTCAACAAACCCAAGAGAAAATAGCCAAACAAACATAATTCCACCTCTAACAAAAAATAAAATAAAATAATAAAAAAATAAAAATAAAAAACAGGAAGCAATAATTACTTGTCCTTAATAAGTCTTACCATCTATGGATTCAATTCCCCTATTAAAAAACATAGGATAGCAGAATGGATATATAAACATGACCGAGCATTTTGCTGCAAAGAGGAAACACACCTCATTGGCAAAAAGACACTACTTCAAAGTAAAAAAATTGAAAAAAAATTTTCCAAGTAAATGGTCCCAAGAAACAAGCTGGAGTAGCCATTTTAATATCAAATAAAATTGACATTCACTCAAAAGTTATCAAAAAAAGATGAAGAAGGACATTTCTACCAAGATGAACCCTCAATTCTGAATATCAATGCCCAAAATACTAGGACTCCACATTCATAAAAGAAACTTTGCTGAAGCTCAAAGCACACACTGAACATCACAAAATAATGGGAGATTTCAACACCCCACTCTCACCAATGGACAGATAAAGGAAACAGAAACTAAACAGAGACATAGTGAAACTAACAGAAGTTGTGAACCAAATGGTCTTAACAGATATCTATAGATCAGTTCACGCTAAAACAAAAGTATATAACTTCTTCTCAGCACCTCATGGTATTTTCTTCAATATTTAACATAAATTTGGTCACAAAACAAGCCTCAACAGATACAAGAAGACTGTGATAATCTTATGGATCCTATCAGATCACCACAGACTAAGGCTGGCTTTCAATTAAAAAAAAATGTTAGAAAGCCCAGAAACACATGGAAGCTGGAAAACTCTCTACTTAATGATAATTTGATCATGGAAGAATGAAAGAAAGAAATTAAAGACTTTTTAGAATTTAATGAAAAGGAAGGCACAACATACCCAAACCTAGAAGACACAATGAAAGCAGTGCTAAGAGGAAAACGCATAGCTCTGGATGCCTCCAAAAAGAAACTGGAGAGAGCATACACTAGCAGCTTAACAGCATATCTGAAAGCTCTATAAAAAAAAGAAGGAAATACACCCAAGGGGAGTAGATGGCAGGAAATAATCAAACTCGGGGCTGAAATCAAACAACTAGAATCAAAGAGAATTATACAAAGAATAAACAAAACTAGAAGCTGGTTCTTTGAGAAAATCAACAAGATAGATAAACCCTTAGCTAGAATAACCAGAGGACACAGAGAAACTATCCAAATTAACAAAATCAGAAATGAAAAGGGAGACATAACAGAAAATGAAGAAATTGAAAAAATTATCAGATCCTACTACAAAAGCCTATACTCAAGATACTGGAAAATCTGAATGAAATGGATAATTTTCGAGACAGATACCAGGTACCAAAGTTAAATCAGGATAGGATAAATCACCTAAAGAGTCACATAACCCCTAATGAAATAGAAGCAGTTATTAAAAGTGTCCCATCCAAAAAAAGCCTAGGACCAGAAGGTTTTAGTGCAGAATTCTATCAGCCCTTCAAAGAATATCTAATACCAATATTCTTCAAACCATTCCACAGAATTGAAAAAGAAGGAACACTACCCAATTCTTTCTATGAAGCCACAGTTGCACTGATACCAAATCTACACCAAAGCTCAACAAAGAAAGAGAACTTCAGACCAATTTCCCTTATAAATAGTGATGCAAAAATACTCAGTAAAATTCTTTTTTTTTTCTTGTATTTTTTTATTTTTTTGATACTTTATTTACATTTCCAATGTTTCCCCCTTTCTAGGTCTCCTCTTTGGAGACCACCTATCCCTTCCCCCTCCCCCATCTCTATGAGGGAATTCCACCTCCCACCCACCCACCCGCCCACTCCCATATTCCCACCTTGACATTCCCCTTTACTGGGGCCTCTCCCCCCCCTGTTGGCCAACAAGGCCCTCCTCTGCCACATATGTGGTCCGAACCATGGGTCCCTCCATGTTTATTCTTTGGTTGGTGGTCCAGCCTCCAGGAAGACCAGGAAGGGGGGTCAGGCCAGTTGACACTGTTGTTCCCTCCATAGGGCTGCAGACTCCCTCAGCTCCTTCATAATCAAAGAACACATCAAAACGATCATTCCATGTTCAAGTAGGCTTCATCCCAAGGATGGTTCAATATATGGAAATCTATCAATGTAATCCACTACATAAATAAACTCAAAGAAAAGAACCACATGATAATCTCATTGGATGCTGAGAAAGCATTTGACAGAATTCAACACTACTTCACGTTAACAGTCATGGAAAGAACAGGAATTCAAGGCCCATACCTAAACATAGTAAAAGCAATATATAGCAAACCAGTAGCCAACATCAAAATAAATGGAAAGAAACTTGAAGCAATCCCACTAAAATCATGGAGTACACAAGGCTGACCACTCTCTCCCTATCTACTCAATATAGTACTCAGTTTTCTAACCAGAGCAACTACACAAAAAAGGAAGTCAATGGATTACATATTGGAATGAAAGAAGTCAAAATATTACTATTTGCACATGATATGGTAGTATGTTTAACTGACCCCCAAAATTCCACCAAAGAAATCCTATACCTGATAAACAACTTCAGAAATGTGGCTCAATACAAAATTAACTCAAACATATCAGTGCCCTTCCTTTACTCAAAGGATAAACAGGCTGGATGAGAAAGAAATTAGGGAAATGACAACCTTCACAATTGTCACAAATAATATAAAATATCCTGGGAATCTAACCAAGCCAGGGAAAGACCTATACAACAAGAACTTCAAGTCTCTGAAGAAAGAAATTGAACAAGACCTGAGAAGATGGAAGGATCTGCCATGCTCATGGATTGGTAGGATTAACACAGTAAAAATGTCCATCTTACCAAATGGAATCTACAGATTCAATGCAATCCCTATCAAAATCCCAACTGAATTCTTCACAGAGATAAAAAGAACAATTCTCAAATTCCTTTGGAACAACAAAAAGACCAGGATAGCGAAAACTATTTCCAACAATTAATGAACTTCTGGGGAAATCCCCATCCCTGACCTCAAGATCCACTACAGAACAATGGATACAAAAACTGATTGGTATTGATACAGAGACAGGAAGGTAGATCAATGAAATAGAATTGAAGACCCCGAAATCAACCCACACACCTATGGTCACTTGATCTTTGACAAAGAAGCTAAAATGATCCAGTGGGAAAAAAAAGAGCGCATATTCAACAAATGGTGCTGACTTAAGTGGCAGTCTGAATGTAGAAGAATGCAAATTGACCCATTTTTTATTGGATATTTTCTTTGTTTACATTTCAAATGTTATCCCCTTGCCTGATCTCCTCCCCTAAATCCCCTATCCGATCTCCCATTCGACTGCTTCTGTCAGGGTTTTTCCAACCCACCCACCCATCCCCTCCTCCCCGCCATGGAATTCCCCAACACTGGGATATTGAGCCTTCACAGGACCAAAGGCCTGTCCTCCCACTGATGCCCAACAAGGCCCTCCTCTGCTACATACGTGGCTGGAGCCAAGGGTTCATCCTCGTGTACTCTTTGGTTTGTGGTTTAGTCCCAGGGAGCTCAGGGGCAGGGGGGATGTATGGTTGGATATTGTTGTTCATCCCATGAAGTTGAAAACACCTTCAGCATCTTCAAACCTTTCTTTAACTCCTCCACTGGGAACCCCTTGCTCAGGCCAAAATTTGTCTGGGAGCATCTGCCTCTGTACTTGTTAGGCTCTGGAAAAGCCTCACAGAAGACAGCTATATCAGACTCTTGTCAGCAAGCACATCTTGGCATCCACGATAGTGTCTGAGTTTGGTGACTGTATATGGGATGTATCTTCAGGTGGGGCAGTCTCTGGATGGCCTTTCCTTCAGCCTCAACTCCACACTTTGTCTATATATTTTCTCCCATGAGTGTTTTGTTCCCCCTTCTAAGAAAGACTTAAGCATCTACACTTTGGTCTTCCTTCTTCTTGTGCTTCATTTCATGTGGTCTGTGAATTGTTTTTTGAGTATTCTGAGCTTTTGGGCTAATATCCACTTATGAGTGAGCTCATACCATATGTGTTTTTTTGAAGGAGTTACATCACTCAGGATATTTTCTAGTTCGATCCATTTGCCTGAGAATTTCATGAAGTAATTATTTGTAATAGCTGAGTAATATTTCATTGTATAAATGTACCACATTTTCTATATCCAGTCCTCTGTTGAAGGACAACTGGGCTTTTTCCAGCTTCTGGCTATTATAAATAAGGCTCCTATGAACATAGAGGAGCATGTGTCCTTGTTATTGAAGCATCTTTTGGGTATATACCCAGGCATGGTATAGCTGAATTCTCAGGTAATACTGTGTCCAATTTTCTGAGGAAGCACCATACTTATTTCCAGAGCTGTTGTACCAGCTTGCAATCCACCAACAATGGAGGAGTGTTCCTCTTTCTCCACATCCTTGCCATCATCTGCTGTCACCTGATTTTTTGATCTTAGCCATTGTGACTGTTGTAAAGTGGAATCTCAGGGTTGTTTTGATTTGCATTTCCCTGATGACTAAGGATACTAAACATTTCTTTAGGTGCTTCTTGGGCTTAGATATTCCTCGATTGAGAATTCTTTGTTTAGCTCTGTACCTTATTTATTTATTTATTTATTTATTTATTTATTTATTTATTTGTTTGTTTATTTATTTATTTATTTATACTCCAGATTTTATTTCCCCCCACCCATCCACCCTCTGACTGTTCCACATCTCATAACTCCTCCCCACCCCTCTGTCTCCAGAAGGATGTCTCCACCACCAACCACCCACCCAACAAGACCTCTAAACTCTCTGGGGCATGCAAGATCTGGGTTCAGTCAGAGAAGATGTATCCAATTTTTAATAGGGTTCTTTGGTTCTCTGGAGTCTAATTTCTTGAGTTCTTCGTATATATTGGCTATTAGCCCTCTATCAGATGTAGGGTTGGTAAAGATCTTTTCCCAATCTGTTGGTTGCCTTTTTGTGCTAATGATGGTGTCCTTTGCCACATAGAAGCCTTGCAATTTTATAAGGCCCCATTTGTCTATTTTTGATCTTGGAGCATAAGAACCTGTTAGTGTTCTGTTCAGGAAAATTTCCCCTGTGCCCATGTGTTTGAGGCTCTTCCCAACTTTCTCCACTATTAGTTTCAGTGTATCTGGTTTTATGTAGAGGTCCTTGATCCACTTGGACGTGAGCTTTATACAAGGAGATAAGAATGGATCAATGTGAATTCTTCTGTATGATGATCTCCAGTGGAACCAACACCATTTGTTGAAACTGCTGTCCTTTTTCCACTGGATGGTTTTAGCTCCTTTGTCAAAGTTCAAGTGACCATAGGTGTGTGGGTTGATTTCTGGGTCTTCATTTCTATTCCATTGATCTATGTGCCTGTCTATGTACAAATACCATACTGTTCTTATTAGTATTGCTCTGTAATATAGTTTGAGGTCAGGGATGGTGATTCCCCCAGTATTTCGTTTATTGTTGAAAATAGTTTTAACTATCCTGGGTTTTTTGTTATTCCAAATGAATTTGCAAATTGCTCTTTCTAACTCTATGAGGAATTGAGTTGGAATTTTGATGGGGATTGCATTGAATCTGTAGATTGCTTTTAGCAAGATGGACATTTTTACTATTTTAATCCTGCCAATCGATTAGCATGGGAGATCTTTCTATCTTCTGAGATGTTCATCAATTTCTTTGATCAGAGACATAAGGTTCTTTTTGTATAGATCTTTCACTTGCTTGGTTAGAGTCACACCAAAGTATGTAATATTATTTGTGACTATTGTGAAGGTTATCATTTCCCTAATTTCTTCCTTAGCCTCTTTATCCTTTGAGTAGAGGAAGGCAAATGATTTGTTTGAGTTAATTTTATATCCAGCAACTTTGCTCAAGTTTTTTAAATGAGATTTAGGATTTTCTGGTAGAACTTTGGAGTCACTTCAGTATAGTATCATGTCATCTGTAAATAATAATATTTTAATTTCTTCCTTTCCAATTTATATCCCTTTTCCCTCATTTTGTTATCAATTGCTATGGCTAGGACATTGAGTACTATATTGAATATAGGGGAAAAGTGGGCAGCTTTACAAAATTCAATACTCCTTCATGGTAAAAGTCTTGGAAAGATCAGAAATTCAAGTCCCACAACTAAACATAGAAAAAGCAATATATAGCAAACCAGTAGCCAAAATCAAACTAAATGGAGGAAGACCCATTGTATCTCCTTGTACAATGCTCAAGTCCAAGTGGATCAAAGACCTCCACATAGAACCTGATACACTGAATCTATTAGAAGAGAAAATGGGAGAGTCTTGAACACATTGACACAGGGGAAAATTTCCTGAACAGATTACTAATGGCCCATGCTCTAAGACCAACAATGAACAAATGGGATCTCATAAAATTTAAAAGCTTCTGTAAGGCAATGGACACTGTCATCAGGAGAAAATGGCAACCCACAGACTGGAAAAAGTTCTTTATCAGTCCAACATCTGACAAAAGGCTAACATCCAATATATTCAAAGAACTCAAGAAGTTGGACTCCAGAGAACCAAATAACCCTATTAAAAATGGGGTACAGAGCTAGACAAAGAATTCTCAACTGAGGTATCTTGAATGGCTGAGCAGCACCTAAAGAAGTGTTCAACATCCTTAGTCATCAGGGAAATGAAAACCAGAAATATAATGACTAAGATCAAAAACTCAAGAGACAGCAGATACTGGTGAGGATTTGGAGAAAGAGGAACACTCCTCCATTGCTGGTGGGATTGCCAACCTGTACAACCACTCTGGAAATCAGTCTGGCAGTTCCTCCAAAAATTGGACATAGTATTACCTGAAGACCCAGCTATACCACTCCTGGGCTTATACCCAAAAGATGCTTCAACATGTAACAATGACTCATGCTCCACTATGTTCATATAAGCCTTATTTGTAATAGGCAGAAACTGGAAACCATCATATGTACCTCTACAGAGGAATGAGTACAGAAAAGGTGGTACATTTTTCACAATGGAGTACTACTCAGCTATTAAAAACAATGACTGCAAAATTCTCAGGCAAATGGATGGAGCTAGAAAATATCATCCTGAGTGAGGTAACCCAGTCACAAATGAGTACACATGGTATATACTCACTGATAAATTAATATTAGGAAAAAAGCTCAGAGCATCCACGATACAACTTGCAGATCATTTGCAGCTGAAGGAGAAGGAAGACCAAAGTGTAGATGCTTCAGTCCTACTTATAAGGGGGAACAAAATAATTCCAGGATGTAGAGGGTGGGAGGGGTTTGGGAGGAATAGAGTAGGGGGAGAGGAAAGGGGGACAGGATCAGATGTGGGAGGAGATGAGGGAGATATATAGATGATCAAGAAAGTGAACAGAGTTGTGTAGCAATGGGGGTTGGGGAACTGAGGTTAGCCACCAGAAAGTCTCACATGCCAGAAAAGAAAGAGGCTCCCAGGACTCAATGGAAATGGCATTAGCTGAAATGCCCAACAAGGGAGAGAGAGAATCTGTAGAGACCATATTCAGAGGTTAACCATGGCCCCCGGTTGAGGGATAGGGACACACACCCTTCTCAAAAACTTCAACCCAGAATTGCTCCTGTCTAGAAGGACAAATAGTGGAGCAGCAACTGAAGGATAGGCCATTAAGAAACTGCCCCAGCTGGGATTCATCCCATATGCAGCCACCAAACCCATTCACTATTGCTGATGCCAAGAAGGACTTGCTGACAATATCCTGATATAGCTGTCTCCTGAGAGGGTCTTCCAGAGCCTGACCAATACAGATGTGGATGCTTGCAGCCAAACATCAGACTGAGCATGGAGACCCCAATGGAGGAGTTAGGGGAAGGACTGAAGGAGCTGAAGGAGTTTGAAACACCATAGAAGGATAACAGTATCAAACAACCAGATCCCCAGAGCTCTCAGTGAGAAACCACCAACCAAAGAATACACATGAATGGATCCATGGCTCCATCTGTATACCCTCATAGAGGCAGGGAGGGGTATGGGATATGGGGTTTCCAAAGAGGAGAACTAGAAAGGGGGAAACATTGGAGATGTAAATAAAGTATCTAAAAATAAAAATAATAAATAAAAAAAAGAAAATATTCTAAACTCCTCCTTGCTTGTTCTATGGTTAAAAAAATGTTGGCTTCTTTTCTTTTTAACTCCGTGTTTTATTAAACATTATAACTGTGCTTCATTGAATGTTTTTTTGCTTAAATAAGCACTAGGGAAACTTCAATCTTTCTTCCTGTTCTGTGCTCCATTAAGTACTAAAATCTTTCTTTACTACTTGTGTTCTGCTTCATTAAGCACTAAAACCTTAACTTTTTATTACTTCTTTTTAATAAGTACTAATATCTGGCAATTAACACACACTGTTTAACATCAGGGAATTAAGAAAAATGATTTATTACTAGTGCTCCTAACTTTGGTGAGCTATCTACAAGCCTCTCTGGCTAAGGTGGTTAACACTTTGTGAAACAGAGAGGAAGGAAAGGAAAAGAATTAAGATACTTTGAACTGGCAAATATGCACAGACACGTATACATTCAAACATTCATAAATCCACACTCTGGTCGGGCTTGACCATCTATCACAACCAACTCCACAATTCCTCATGGATGCTTACCTATATACAATTATGCATACCCACAAGCATATAGACAGATATTTACATTTGGATTGATGGATGGGTAGATAGAGCAAACTCCCCTAGCCAATCCATTCAACCAACAGCTTTCTTTTCTCTATTCTTTTATACCTTCGTAGACAAAACGTCTTAAGAAAATTACTTCAGAGACAAAATGTTACATACAATGGGAATTACAGAAGGATGGTGATGTTAAGTAAGAAGGAATGCTGCATTATAATATATTCATTAAAAGCTAAAAGCAACAGATTTTAGAAGGAATTGCCTTATCATAGTGCACAATTGTGATTTCATCCTTGGATCTAAATGTTTTTCCTTGAACACAAAATTATTTCAAGTCTATTTCTCTTTTTATTGTGATTATGAATGCTCATTGTATTTATTATGCAGTCTTTACCTATAATTCTGAGTGGGCACATTCTATTCTTGATTCTCACTTTATTACATCTTTCTAGCAACTATGACTATCTCTAAAATCTTTCTTCCTAAAATTATGTTAATCAAATTAGGAATTCTAAAGAATTATTATCTATTTGCCTATATAGCATCACTACAAGATAAGACATCTTTATAGGTTGGCAGAGATCTGCTCAAAATGATGGAACAATACCTAGTAATTGTTATATATGTTTAATAATAACAGGAAAAGCATATTAATAGCAGAAATTTTTCCTAAAATGGATTTCTCCTGAGCCTTGCCTACTGGAGCAAATCCACCATAGATTTTAATCCAAGGGAATTACATCTAAGAAAGATCACCTGCTAGTTTTTAGCTTCTCGTAGTGATGGATCCTGACATTTCTTCCCTTTGAATAATATAAATGAAGCATACAAATCACCCTTTGAACAGACCTGAAAGCAGACTTTAAGTGCTTGAAGATGATTGGAGAAGAAACAGAAGCAGAACAACTAATCCTATAATAATTCCTAAATTTATAAGAAAATTCCATAAAGATTTGTCTTTAACAAAATTTATGACTGAATTTTAAAACTAATGAGCCAACTCTTCTGCTGAGGAACTCTAGAGTCTGGAGTGACTGATGACACTGATCTGGGATTGTAAAGTATGTATATCAATAGCAAGTTGTAAATCGTTACACATGCGGTACAGATGTGCTTGTATCTGTATCCAGGACATTTCTGACCTGTTGTAGGTCAAGGAGCGACAAAATTCCTTTTAAAATTGGCATGGCATGAGGTTGTTAAATGTGTATCAGTATTTTGAACTTGAGTTCCAATGTAAAGGATGGTTTCCTCTAAAGCATTAATTCTATCTGTCAAACCTCTATCAATCCTATCCTGAGTAATCAGTGCTAAGGAAAGATTTTTTTGTTGTTGTTGTTGTTGTTGTCAAGGAACAGACATGATTAACTGTCTGCACTTGTTAGACTAGGGAAGCAACAGAATCTGCAACTGACCTTGCTGGGAGCCAAACCCATCAAATTACCTGCTGTTCTGTGGAGCTTAGTCAGTTAAAGTACAAGGTTAAGAAAGAATGTTTGCCACATTTTCTGTATCCATTCCTCTGATGAGGGACATCTGGGTTGTTTCCATCTTCTGGCTATTATAAGTATGGCTGCTATGAACATAGTGGAGCATGTGTCTTTATTACATGTTGGAGCATCTTCTGGGTATATGCCCAGGAGTGGTATAGCTGGGTCCTCAGGTAGTATTATGTCCATTTTTCTGAGGGTCCGCCAAACTGATTTCCAGAGTGGTTGTACCAGCTTGCAATCCCACCAACAATGGAGGAGTATTCCTCTTTCTCCACATCCTTGCCAGCATCTGCTGTCACCTGAGTTTTTGATCTTAGCCAATCTGACTGGTGTGAGGTGGAATCTCAGACTTGTTTTGATTTGCATTACCCTGATGACTAGGGATGTTGAGCATTTCTTTAGGTGCTTCTCAGCCCTGCGAATTTCCTTAGTTGAGAGTTCTCTGTTTAGATCTGTTCCCTATTTTTTGATGGGGTTATTTGGTTTTTTGGAGTATAACTTCTTGAGTTCTTTGTATATATTGGATAATAGCCCTCTAACGGACATAGGATTGGTTAAGATCTTTTCCCAATCTGTTGGTTGCCATTTTGTCCTATTGACAGTATCCTTTGCCTTACAGAAGCTTTGCAATTTCATGAGGTCCCATTTGTCTATTCTTGATCTTAGAGCATAAGTCACTGGTGTTCAGAGGAATGTATACAGAAAATGTGGTACATCTACACAATAGAGTACTACGCAGCTATTAAAAACAATGACCTAATGAAATTTGCAGGCAAATGGATGGAATTTGAAAATATCATCCTGAGCGAGATAACTCAGTCACAAAAGAACGATCATGGTATGTACTCACTGATTAGTGGATATTAGCCCAAAAGTTCAGAATGCCCAAGTTTCACTTTACAGTAACCGCTGGACTGAGAGTGAGGTCCCAGATGGAGTTTGCAGCCCCAAGGATGGAGCAACAGTGTCAATGGGCCTGACCCCTCCTCCGGTCATCCTGGAGTTAGGACCACCAACCAAAGAATACACATCTATGGACCCATGGTTCAGACCACATATGTGGCAGAGGATGGCCTCGTTGGCCATCAGGGAGAGAGGAGAGGCCCTTGGGCCTGAGGTTGTAGATGCCCCAGTAAAGGGGAATGTCAAGGTGGGAATATGGGAATGGTTAGGTGGGTGGTTGGGAGGTGGAAATCCCTCATACAGGCGGGGAGGGGTAAGGGATAGGGGGTTTTCAAAGAAGAGACATTGGAAATGTATATAAAGTATCAAAAAATAAAAAAATAAAAAAACAACTAGTGTGTGGGGAAAAAAAAAAAAAAAGGATGTTTGCAGTCTCAGGTCCCAGAAACTGAAAGAATGCCTGGAATTTCCCTGAAACCAGTTACAATAGTGGATTAACCTTGGTCCATATGTGACCTTTCCTCTTGCTTGCCTTTTTAAGCTACTGCACTGAAATAAAATTTGAGAGCTTAATCTGAATACACGACTTGCTCTCCTTCTTCGAGTCTTTGTCCCCCATTCTTTTCCCCTCCCCAGGTTCCCACTGAACCCCCACAGGCCAGGGCAATTGCCAACCAAAGTGGGGTCTGGATATGTGGGTCCAACTGAAAGTTGCTCACCCAGGGACGCCCCCCACCTATAGGATCACCGCTTCCCTGAGGTTGAGAGAGAAGATCCACATTGTGATAGCTACAGAGCTGCCCATCTGTGAGTCTGATCCACTGAGGTAAGATAGAGCAATGCAAATATGGGACAACCATTGAGTAAGCATGACTTATTCTTACAGGGTCTCAAGGAGTCCCTCAAGACACGAAAAACTAGGGTAAAGAAAAAAGATCTTATTAAGTTCTTTGAATTTGTTAATGATGTCTGTCCTTGGTTTCCTCAAGAAGGAACTATTGATGAAAAAGGATGGGCCAGGTTTGGGGACTTTTTAAAGGACTTTTATAGCTCTTTTGGTTTGGGAAGAGTCTCTGTTCCAGCTTTTTCCTACTGGAATTTGACTAATGAGGTGTTAAAAGTTTATATAAAAAAAAAAGGCCAGACATTCAAGAAGTTGTTAAGGAGGGAGAATGGGACCTCCAATGACACTCCTGGGCTCCCTCCGTTTGTGAATCCGTCTCTATTTCTATGCCAGATCCAGAGTCCCCCACTGCCACTGCTGAGCCCATAACAAGATTGGTGAAATCCCCCAACTCCATCCTTTATCCTTGCCTTGTGTGTCTTAAGACATCAACTCAACAAGAGCCCAATGACCCCATTTCCCCAGAAGAGGCATCCTGGAGGAAGAGGCTGCCAAATATTATAATCCTGACTGGCCACCCTTACGGTCTTTCCAACATCGGCCAAGCAACATTGGCCACCTTCTTATGCTTCTGTCCCCCCATTTTGTGCTTCCATTCTTGATCTAGATATTACAGACTCACTGAGAATGGTAAGGCAAAACTCTGTCAAGAGGTAGCTTCCCTTAAAGATCTAGTCCAAAAGAAAGAGAACACTGAACAATAGTAAAAGAACTATGGGCACTAGATTTGAATTAATTAATTCTCCCATAGCACCTGCTCCTCTTAAGGCCAAAACAGAGAAAAAAAACCCTCTAAAACACTACAGGCATTCCCTGTCACCTGAATTAAAATATCCACCCCCTCTGAGGTATTTTGCTGGGGAGGGCAAAATGTCCAATGATGAAGAAATCCCCCCTTGGCTGAAGAAGCCCCTGATAATGAAAATGAGCCTTCTGGAGATTCAGACAGGGAAGAGGATGAGGTCAGAAATCAGCAAAATCGCTGTCTTGGTTTTAAACATATAAAAGAATTGAAAATAGTTGTGATACTCTATGGCCCAGTAGCCCTGTTCACTCTGTCTATAAATGAAACCCTGAGTGATAGATGGCTTACACCCAATGATTGGTATCTTTTGGCACATGCCACACTGTCAGGAGGTGATTACATTCTTTGGAAGACTGACTTTGTTGAAAATTGTAGAGACGTGACAATCCAAAATTCTGAAAGCAAAACCTCTAAAATGTGGACTAAAGATAAGCTCTTGATCCAGAGCCCCTATGACATCAATGACAAACAGGCTAAATTTCCTCCTGGCCTCTTATCTCAAATACAGAATGCAGGCTTTAAGGCTTGGAAGCGACTCCCTCCCAAGGGGTCAGCAACTACATCATCTGCCAAGATTCAGCAGGGTCCTGATGAGAATCATAGTAATTTCATCAGCTGTCTCACTGATTCGGCTGAAGGGCTTGTTAGGCGAGATGAAAACAAGAGTGAGTTCATTAAACACCTCGCTTTTGAAAATGCAAACTCTACTTGTCAGGCCGCCATATGGCCTCACTGTAGTGGCAAAGACGTTTCTGACTATATCAGACTTTGTGTGGGCTTTGGCCCATTCCATTAGACTAGCCTTTGGAGCCACCCTTAAAAAGCCACACAGTGGTGGCACATTCTTTAATCCCAGAACTTGAGAGACAGAGGTAGGCATATTTCTGATTTCTAGGCCAGTGTGGTCTACAGAGTGAATTCCAATACAGCCAGGGCTACACAGAGAAACCTTGTTTCGAAAAACCAAAAAAAAAAAAAAAAAAAAAAAAAAAAGACAAAACAAAACACAAAAGACAAAAAACAAAACACTCAATACAGCTGTCCCAAGATTGTTTTAATTACAGACAACTGGGACATTTCTCTAGAGAGTGCAAAGCCCCTAAGGCTGAGCATCTGCCTTCCTCCTCCCTGTGCCCTTGGTGCAAGAGAGGAAAGCACTGGGACTCAGAGTGCTGCTCTATGAGAGACCCCCATGGCAATACTCTACCCCCAAAACAGGGAAACTTCTAGAGGGATCAGCCCCTGGCCCCAAACATGAGACAAACCCCTCGGGCAGTCAGGTTTGTCCCTCAAACATCAACCCCTCAGACTCAAGTGTTGCTTCTCTCCCCCAAGTCACCACAGGCAAGTCAGGATTGGACCTCTGTTTCTCCACCAACACAATACTAACACTTGAAATGGGAACTCAGGTCCTACATACTAGAATCTTTGGCCCCCTGTCTCCTGGTACTTTTGGACTCCTTCTTGGTCGTGCTAACTCAACTCTACAAGGTCTATATGTTTCCCCTGGAGGAATTGATAATGATTATAGAGGAGAAATAAAAATTCTGACCTCATCCACTTCTGGTCCCCAACCACAAGATCAGGACAGAGAATTGCTCAGCTGCTATTGATTCCCCTCATTCATCCTAATCAAAACTTTTTTCAAAAATCCAGGGGCATCACTAATTTTGGCTCCGTGGATGCTTATTGGGTCCAACAAATTACTCAAGATAGACCCCTCCTTAAATTAAAACTAGATGGTAAAATCTTTGAAGGACCTGTAGACAATGGAGCCAATGCCACAGTAATTTCAGACAAAGATTGACCTTCTTCCTGGTCCCTTATGGCTTCCTTGACTCATCTCAAAGGAATGGGACAAACCTCCAACCCCTAACAAAGTTCCAAGGTCCTCATGTGGACAGATGAGGAAGGTAATGCTGGTACTGTTCAACCTTACATTGTGCCTGGCATACCCATGAACTTTTGGGGTAGAGATATACTTGCCCAGTTAAATCTTATCATGTGTAGCCCAAATGAAATCATTACCCATCAAATGTTAAAACAGGGTTTCCGCCCTGAACAAGGATTAGGAAAATATTTACAAAGGATAAAAGAACCTATCCACATGGTTAAAAAATTCCACCATTCAGGATTAGGTATAAAAAATTACCCTAATGACTGTTGACATTCCTGTACCCCATGCTGTGGAAAAATCACTTGGAAATCTAATGAGGCTGTGTGGGTTGATCAATGGTCATTGACTTCAGAAAAATTGGCTGTGGCAACACCATTAGTACAGGAACAGCTTGCAGCTGGCCACAATGAACCTACCACTTCCCCGTGGAATACATCTATTTTTGTTATTAAGAAAAATTCTGGCAAATGGAAATTATTACAAGATTTAAGAGGGATTAATAAGACTATGCTTACCATGGGTACCTTACATCCAGGACTGCCCACTTCTGTAGCCATTCCTGCTGGATATTATAAAATAGCGATAGACCTTAAAGACTGCTTTTTTACCATCCTCCTCTATCCGAAGGATAAAGAGCACTTTGCGTTTAGTCTACCAGTGACAAATTTTAAAGGACATATGCCTTGTTTCTACTGGAAGGTCCTGCCTCAAGGCATGGCCAACAGCCCCATCTTGTGTCAAAATTTGTGGCTCAGATTATTGATCCCTTTAGGATACTTTGACCTTCAATTTACATTGTCCATTACATGGATGATACTCTTTTGGCAGGATCTAATGGCTCTCAAATGCTCCATTGCTGCCAACAACCTTCACAAAAATTAACAGATAATGGTCTCCAAATTGCACCAGATAAAATCCAGCTAAAGGACTCCTATTTTTATCTAAGGTTTGAACTTTATCACCAAAAAATTGTTACACAAAAATCCAGTTAAAACCTAGTCATTTAAAAACCTTAAATGATTTTCAAAAGCTCCTGGGAGATATTAATTGGATCAGGCCCTACCTCAAACTCACCACAGGAGAACTTAAGCCCCTCTTTGATATTCTCAAGGAGACTCTGATCCCTCTTCCTGTGGTTCCTTAACTCCGGCAGTGGCCACAGCTCTGTGAGCTGTTGAGATAGCTATTCAGAATCAAGGAGTTACCTTTATTTGTTATGAGAAGCCCTCCTATTTGTTGTTTGTGCCACATTTCATACACTCACTGGAGTATTTTGGCAACATGGCCCCCTTTTGTGGATTCACCTTCTTGCCTCTCCCACCAAAGTTCTTTCCCCTTATACCATTTTAGTTGCTAAGTTTATTTCCTTGGGGCATGAGGTGAGCGGACAATATTTTAGCAAAGATTCTGATAAAATAATTTTACCCTATTCCAAAGACCAGTTACATTGGCTTATGCAGACTACAGATGAATTCATCGTTTTCAGGAATAATTGATCATCATTACCCTGATGATAGATTACTTCAATTTGCCAAACTTCATCCCTTTATTTTTCCAAAAGTTACTTCTCCTCAGCCGCTGCCAGAAGCATGCCTAGTGTTTACTGATGGCTCCTCTAATGGGATTGCAGCCTATAGTATTAATGGACAAACCACCACTATTCAGTTTCCCTTTAAATCGGCACAGCTTGTGGAACTTTTTTGCAGTGGTTAAATTTTTCTAGGTCCTGATAAATTGCTTCTTTAATTTGTATACTGATAGTGCTTATGTTGCTCAGTCTGTTCTGCTTCTTGAAACAGTTCCCTATATTAGATCTTCTACCAATGCTGCTCCTCTTTTTACTCAACTTCAAAAATTAATTACCTCCAGATGTTATCCTATCTATCTTGGACATCTTTGAGCTCGTTCTGACCTTCCTGGTCCTCTTTCTATGGGAAATGCTTACGCTGATGCCCTCACTTGTTTGATTTTCCGGTTTCTATAGATCCCATCGAACAAGCCCGGGAAAGTCATGCTCTACACCATTTAAAGGCTCTGATATTTGACAGCTCTTCAAAATTACCCGAGAACAAGCATGCCAGATTGTTAAACAATGCCCAGCCTGTGTTACACTTCTGCCTATTCCTCATCTGGGTGTTAATCCCAGGGGTTTGATCCCAAATGATATATGGCAGATGGATGTTACCCATATCCCTGAATTCAGCAATTTTAAATATCTTCATATGATAATAGATACCTTTAGTGGATTCATTTATGCCAGTTTACACACTGTGAAGCCTCAAATAATGTAATAGCGATGTTTTAAATTGCTTCTCAGTTATGGGCAAACCTAAGGTTGTTAAGACAGATAATGGTCCTGGCTACACTGGAAAAAATATTCAAGAATTTTGTTGCCAATTACAGATCAAACAAGTTATTGGTATTCCTTACAATCCTCAAGAACAGGGCATTGTGGAACACACCCATCAAACTATTAAAAATGTTCTTCATAAGTTAAAAAAGGGAGAGTTATATTCCACAAAAGGGTTCCCAAGAAATATCCTTCATCATCCCTCGTTTGTCCTTTATTTCCTCAATTTAGATACCCATTGCAGATCTACTGCTGATCGCCTCTGGCATCCAGAAACAAATAAAAAGTATGCCACAGCTATGTGGAAGGACCCTCTCACTTCTAAATGGAATGGAACAGACCCAGTTCTTATCTGGGGCCGAGGATCAGTATGTCTGTTTGACACTAAAGAGGGTGCAGCCAGATGGCTACCAGAAAGACTGGCAAAACAAATAGATGCCCCCATAAAGGCGAGTCCACCCATAGATATGTCAGATAATAGTTAAATTCAGAGCAAAAACTTCCTTGAGATCCCTTTCCTTCTCCTATTCCTTGCAGGTTGCAAGAATGAATTGCTTGAAGGACAGAACTACGGAAGAAGCAGAGAGAGCAAGAAAAGGGTTGGTTTCAGAATTGGTTTTCTGCCTCTCCTTGGCTTACCACCCTCCTTCCCTCTATTTTGGGACCCCTGGTTGGTTTCTTTCTTCTCTTAGCCTTTGGCACCTGGGCCTTTAATAGGCTTACATGTTTTAGTAAACAGCAGATTGTCTCTCTGGCAACCAAACCTCTGCAAGTTCATTATCATAAACTTGATTTGGCTGATAAAGGCCTGGCTGAGCCCTACAGTGACTTGCCTCCTTTGGGAGTTGCATAAAACTCAGATTTATGCTAGCCTGCCTTGGCGTGGGCACCTGCAAGGGGTGTGAGACTAAGTCCCACAGGGGTAGAGCCCAAATGTCCTTTTCTGAGTCCCTAGTGAAGCAAATCTGATTGCATAGAGGTTGGCGTCTGCCCTTCCTTTGATCATACTCTGTGGGGATACCTACAGAAATTGACAAAGGCTAACCTCTCCTCCTCAAAAGACACCAATGACATATAAAGTGCTGGGAGGATCAGGTCAATAATTCCCCCCTCTCGTCAATATCCATTCATCTTCATGATGCAATCATCCCTAGCTATTCACAGGCCTCATAAAAATTGTTAAAATGGAGGAGATGCTGAGAGCCAAACTCATGAAATTACTGACTGTTCTGTGAAACCTAATCAGTTAAAGTACAAGGTTAAGAAAGAATGTTTACGTTCTGAGGTCCCAGGAACTGAAAGAATGTCTGGTATTTCCCGGAAGCCTGTTATGATAGCAGGTTAGCCTTGGGCCACATGTAACCTTCTCACTTGCTTGCCTTTTAAAATTACTGCCCTGAAATAAAATCTGAGAGCTTCATCAGAATACACTACTTGCTCTCTTTTGTGTCTTTTGTCCCCCATTCTTTCGCCGACTCCCCAGGTTCCCACTGAACCCCCACAGGCCAGGGCATGACCCTTAGATAGCAATTAAGACTGTGTGCCTAAGATTACCTCAGCTATAAGTCTCTTAGGGTGTGGAAGAGAATTCACGGTATATACTAGTGCAAACATAGCAGGAGCATTATGTCAAGGCTGTGAGAAAGTCATTGATAACAAACATAAGGTAGCTAGTATACAATGAAAAAAATAATCTATGACACATGGTGAAATTATACAATTATTCAAATAGAATTCTGGTAGAAAATGATACATATAGGTTTATATTTAACAATTTTATACCCCTGAATAGAGAATTAAAACTCCAAACAAATGCAACCAAGAACCATGTTTTCAGTATCTTATTTTTGTGGGGTCTTCGGCATGGGTTGAGAGTCTGCAGATGAAGATGGCTGAAGTGGGCATTAAGGAAGTGGCAAGGGTAGAAGTCTCTGTCCATGGAGAAGGCCTGGCACAATCAATTGGTCTGACATCTGTAAGGTCCAGGTCTTGTAAATATATAAAAAGAAATTCTCCCAGATTCCGCAAGTCTCCCAGTCCAGAGAAGGTAGTGGTGGAGTGTACAGAGTAGGACTCTGGTGATAGCTTTAAAGTCTGAGGGTCTCAGGATTTTCTAGCTCTCTAACTGTACTGAAATGCTAATGATAACTTCTAAAAAATCCAAAAAACTTTCTTGCTCTTTCTGAGGGTAAAAGGCTGCTGGCTTAGCAGATTGACACCTGTAGCCTAAGGAGCAGGGGATTAAGGATTGTGGCTTTGTCCTATCTCAGCAGGATTTGCTGGGCTCTAACATTCAGCCTGCTAGGCCAAAGTCACAGGAAGAAAAAAGGACACTTAGAAAGTGATTATAGCATTTATTACTAAGTTGTGAAAAGTTTCCCATGAAAGCTATCTAAGGGGGAAAGCAGAAAGATCCTAAGTGGGGAAAGGGAAAACTTCTAGCAATGGAAAAATTCTTCCAGAAGGGGAAAAAACAAAGGATTCTACTTTAAGGGGAAAAAAGAAAAGATTTCACCGCCCAACCCTCTTCGTCTTCCATACTTATATGTCTTTCAGAACACATGATCGCATGTTAGAAATTTCATCACAATTTCACACAAAAAAGTCAAATCATAAATTGAAATAAAAGTTTACAACTTAAAATGTTTACATGCATATCCATTAGGAGTAATTATCTTGCTAAACACCCATCACCTGTCTCAGCTCCATAGGTTCACTGAAGGTTTAAATCCATAACTAAGTTATTAGTGAAGTTTTGTATAGATAAACCTAGTCAATATTTTATCTCTTGTCCTAGTACCTACATTAAGTCTTTAGTTCCCTTTTTATGACCTTTGGTTTATTGTTTTACAACTTCTTTGAATATGCTCTGAGTAGGAGAATGTCTGTTTACTATCTAAGAGCAACTAACTGGTGACACTCAGAATACTGGCAGAGTTCTCATTGCAATTTTGACTATCATAAAATGACCTAATAGCAGTCCCAGTATAAAAGACTCCAATAATCACTGATATAATTTTAGGGATTCTTATAGGATCATCATAAATACTTAAGTTATCTATTTGTTTATATAGCATCACTACAAGACAGTACATCTTCGTGGATCTGCAGAGATCTACTCCAACGGGGTGTACTACTACTTAGTGATTGTTTAATAATAACAGGAAAAACATATTAATAGCAGGAATCTTTCCTAAAATGAATCCCTTACGGCCTTGCTTAATAAGGGCTCATGTGTCACAGATTATATAATAATCCAAAGCAGGCCATTTCAGGATGATGCCCTGCTAGTTATTAGCTTGTCCCATTATGGCTCCTGACACCCAGAAAAACATCCAGTCATTTTGATTGTTCAGTTAGTAGGTCTTAATTTTATTAGCAGATTGAAATGTATAAAGGGGGATTTACATTTTGATCTATAAAGTTTGATAAGAAGATGAATAATTATAATTTTACTTTTTATTTAGATGTCTATGTCTTTAAAGTCTGATGAGCTCATTCCACAATTGCATGCCCTGTGAACTATAGGGAATATTAGTAGATATGAGAAATTAAGAGTCAAACAGCAATTTTTAAAGGCTCTTTAAGATTAAAAAAGTGCATTTTCTGATTTTTAAAATCACTTGGCATATCCAGACGTATAAGATAGTAAGCAAAACAAATGCCTCATTGTGTCAGTTGAAAGAAAATATAAAGTTAGGAAATTAAAACATCTGACATAAAGTTTTAAATTAAGATTAAGAATAAAATGTTCCATTTTCTGATAGAATGGCAAAAGCAGCTTGAGTGAGAAAAAGAGTACAGAGAACACTTAAGAATTATGAGTACATAGTTGTAGACATAGGAAGAACACAGTTGGGACAAGCTAATGAACAAAGTAGGCATACATTCTATGTTGGGCCTGAATTCTTTGATATTAGGATCTAGGGACGAAATGACAAGTTTTTGTTTTGTGCCAGAATAAAATAAGGTTATCATAGAGACCAAATAATTCAGTATAAGAACAGAAAACAAATAATTAGCCAGCTTAGCTGATCAGAACTTAAAAATGAGACAAAAAGAGATATCTTTGCTCCTTAGTAAATATAGGTTGTTGTCTACCAAAAATAGGCAAAAACTTGCTACTCTAGACTTGATTTGTTTAAATTTTCTTAATTGATGATAATTAATTACTGCTTTGAGGTCACTATGTCTTTTTGGAAAGAAAAATAGATGAGAATTGTTTAGTTAGATATGAGTTTCAAATAAGAAATACTTAATCAATACCCTTTTGTAATTTTCTTTCTTTTTAAAATTTATTTTTGATACTTTATTTACATTTCCAATGTCTCCTCTTTGGAAACCCCATATCCCTACACCCTCTCTGCCTCTATGAGGTAATTCCACCTCCTACCCACCTGCCAACCCATTCCCATATTCCCACCTTGACTTTCCCCTTTACTGGGGCCTCTGACACCCTCAGGCCCAATGTAATTTTCTTTTTTATACTGATTTTGATCTGTTTTTGAAGAATGTTTCTTATGAAGATTATCTCTGGAAAATGTGTAATTTGTGGCTCTGATGTAATTTTCTTCCTATAGAAAAGAACTTTGTCTCAAGGGGTATAAAATACATTAAAGGAAGAAATAAGTCACTAGAGCTTGTTCTTGCTTCAACCATTCTCTCTTTTTCTCTCCCTCTCCCTCTCCCTCTCTCTCTCTCTCTCTCTCTCTCTCTCTCTCTCTCTCTCTCTCTCTCTCGTGTGTGTGTGTGTGTGTGTGTGTGTTTGCTTTCCCTAGACTCTGCAGCCCTGTAAGTATCTGGATCCACCCACATGAGCTGCTCTCAATAATGAGCCTTCATCGGCTTCAAGCATCAATTTACCCTTTAGTGCCAAAGCTGGTATTTTTCATAGATGGATCTCAACATATGTTAAACAAAAGTAAATAGAAAAAAATCACACAGCTTAACAGTTCTAGAAAGAAATTAATCTGAGACAATAACCAAAACAGCATATGTCAGAGAAGTATGAAGAATGGCTAAAAAGAGTACATGGAAGCTTCCTGGGGCTATACATTTGTTGCAATCAATAAATTATGTACTTAAGGTTTACATATTTTTGTTTGGTTGCTATCTCTAGGAGGTCTGGCCTTTTGTTATTATTCATTCATCATGAATCTAGACCTCTGGAGGTCTCCCTTCATCATATCTGATCCATTTCACTCTGGAAGGTGTAAGTACCTTAATCACCTTTTCCAAAAACACAACAACAAAACCTTTTTCCCAAATCAGATTATCCTTTAGCCAGTAATCTGAAAGCCCTTTATTTAGGCCTCTTTCCCAGAGGAATAATATAACCACAAAAGTCAAAATCTCCCACGTTAGACAGAATATGAGTATCCTGTGATTAAACAATCTTCTACCATATTTCTGTTCAGTTTTCTGCCTAGAACAGCCATCTTGTTATACCAGTTATCTGTTGATCTCTCTACCTGGAGCCACAGACAATATTAATTAATAGCTGATATAGTATCTATCTGATGGTCTCTCTACCTGGAGCCACAGACAATATTAATTAATAGCTGATATAGTATCTATCTGATGGTCTCTCTACCTGGAGCCACAGACATTAATAATTAATATGTGATCAAAGCAGGCAATGATTATCACTGTACTCTCTACTCTGGAGTTAGTGACTAATTTTCCTTATTTAGTTCCAAACCGTGGGCAAATTCCCAACATGATTCGAAAAAAATCTGAATATAAAACTATTCAAAAAAGCAAATAATCCCAATATCATAAATTCACAGTTCAATCAATCTCTTCCCTAAGAAGTAGGCAACTTCATTTTTCTCCTGACTCAGAGCAGCCTGCAATTCCCCACGGCTAGAAAGCCTACTTTGTTTAAATTCCCACTCTTGCGTCCACTTAACTTGTCAGCACTACCCAGCTACTCTCTAAAAAAGTTATAACACTCTAACTCACAGGCTAATAAAATTAATATTCTAGTGGATGCATGCCTAGTGGCATGTTGGTTCGCCACCTATTGAGGGGAATATTAAAAAAGAAATAGTTCGTCAAGTTCTGGTGTGAGTGCTCTGGTTCTCCAAGCCCTGTCTGCCTGGCTGGCCAGCCTTGCACTGGTGAGCAATGGTTGACCTGCCTTTATCATGTGGAGCTCAGAGCTCTATGATCTTTCTACCTAGCTCGATAGTTTCCCATTGTTGGGTGGCTACCACACCAGCCCCATGCTTCAATATCCCCATGGCCTCTGTGGTGCACATCAGGCAAAAACACACTTTGCTGATGTACCTTTCTCTCTGGAAGTCAGATGAGCCACTGCATGAAAGAAAATGCAACACAAATGTAGCTCAGAAACAATAGTAACTCAATCTCTGGATGCAACAACTAAAACCTAATCTTATAAGCCTTATCAAAATCTGATTCCTCTGGTGGTGAATGCTTGCAGATCCACCATGATACCAGGAGACTCTAGAAGCTACATCTTACCTATCTGCTGTTCTTGTTCCAAACGAACCCTCTCTCTCTTCCTCCTCTCTCCTTCTCTCCGACCAAGAAATCACTGCTCCTCACCCTGTGATTGACTCCTTTATTCATTAGGGGATTGGTTCACAAGAAGTCACATGAGTATGTAACTCACCCCTTATCTAAAGCCCCCCCAAGGAGGGCAGAATTAGGAGAATACGAACAGCTCCAGGGCGATTCATAACATATGGAAATCACAACTGCATATTCATGCTTCTTTCTTAATGTGCCCTCACTGAAGTTGGGATAATCAACCTAGAAGTCATCAACGAATGGATAGATAAGAAATATGGCATGTACATACATGACGATATGTTAGTTTTAAAAACAAGAGGAAATCTACTTAATAAGGCACTAAGAAAAAAATAGGTTTCTTTAACTCAAGGTCAGAGAATCTTATTACAGACTTGACTTAGTTTAGCAGAAATGCCCCAGACCTTACACTGTTCTCCACCATATTGAGATAACAAGTAATTTTTATGAATGAATCTCCATATCTAAAGATCAGCTCTAGCATACATTCTTCTTCATATGAATTTGATATGAGAAAATAGATAATGAATAAAATGTTCATTTAGGTGTTTTTCAGGCATAAAACTACAAAGGTACACATACTTATATGCAGATAATCACATTAATGAAAGAGTCAGGCTAGGAAAAATTTAGCGTGAAATTGAAAATTATAAAATTCTGAAATGATATTTTAATTTCTCTTCTATTCTACATTCGTCCATCTTTGTTAACAACACCGTAAAACTTTAAAAAATTTGTATAATGTTTATTACAAAGTAGCCTTGTAAATAAATAAATATATCATGCAAAAAAACTAGACCCAAAGTCTATTGAACTCAATGAATTTCTATACAGTTAGAAAAGCCATTTGAAATGGATACTATGTTGTTTGTACTTAAATTATGCAATTTCAATTTCAAATAATCAACTTTACAACTTGCACAAATATACAAATATATACTGCAGATTCATTGTAATAAGATGTGCTGATAAATAATTTATCAGATTGTTGTATCAAATTACTCATAGGCAAAAACATTGAACAAGCAGAATTTTCACTTGAAAATCTGGCAATCACTATCAACAATATCTTTGGGGCAGGAACAGAGACAACAAGCACAACAGTGAGATATGCTTTCCTGCTCCTACTGAAGTACCCACATGTCACAGGTGAGAGCACAGTTAGTGAACCACAGTGGTCCTGTAAGATGCTGGAAAAATGTTATCTGTGTCCTGCATACTGTTATTCTTAGAAAAGTCTCAGACTTTCACCTTCTGTACTACTGACTGTAATGAACAGCATGAGTAAGATAAGTGGACTCTGGCTTTAGGAAAAGCAACCAAATGTTGGTCAGTGTTTTGGTTTTCCCTGGGAGGAATACTGTGCCAGTTATGGTCACCATATATTACCCTGTGAATGCATGTCCTTTCATTCTTAAAAGTTAGGCTTGTAGATCAGCTAAAATCTTATGGTCTCCCATCCTTATTTTGATGCATCTAACTTTAGAATGGAGAAAAGAAAACTTATCTCATTGAAGCATAAGCTGAAAGCCTAGAATTTACTATACCTTAGAAGTATTCAACTTGTTTAAGTTCTCTAGCAATATTTTTTATTCATGCAGAAAATGTAGATAAGTAATGTTTTTACACTGTAAGTCCATTTCCTTAAGCTTCTGTTAAACAATGATTTTTTTTTAACTCTACCAATAATGTTTTCTTTTACAGTGTACTTTAAAACAGATCAAGTTGTTTGGCCCATATGAAACCCACCTTCACTCCTTTTTCCAATTTATACTACCCTAGAAAATCACAAACATGACTAAAATTAATATTTTAATATATGAGGAGATAACTACAAACATCCTAGAAGGTTCTCAAATTTACTGAAGCAAAATATGAGGTTCACGAAAAACAAAGAACAGGATAGATTATATTGAAGCATAAAAGTGTGATGAACACACATACATTAAGAAAACAAATTAAGGATCTATATCTGCAGACACATAAAGACTAGTGTTCAATAGTAATAAAAGTTTAAGTAGAGAACAAAAGTGTATACAGCTTGATCACTTTGATGTCGGTTGCTTCCTAGTACCATTCATCAGGGGTTTAACTTCCAGATAACCCAAAATCTCAAAAAAAAAAAAAAAAAAAAAGGGCAGGGGTGTCTGAGAAGCCTTTTACCTGGGACATCAATGGTTAACAAGGAAAGAGCAGTGAAAGGGGTATGAAAGGGGAGACTGGCAACATTTGATTCTTGAATTCTGCTTCTCTACACCCCTTCTCTGCCTTGTTCCATGAATATAAGCAATAGGCTCAATCCTTCAGACACAAAGAGGCAATACTTCTCTATATAATAATTTTGGGAAGTTAGTAGTTGATAGGAAACAAAGAGTTATGAAATTAAGACAGTTGATTGAATGTTTTAAGTTGGATTTAAGAATAGAGTGTGCCCTTTCCTGATAGAATGGCAAAATCTACTTGAGTTAGAGAAAGGAGTACAGTGAGTATTCATGGAATACTAGCATGTAATTGTAGAGGTAGAAAGAATAGGCTTAGGATGATCTAATGATCAAAGTAAGTTTGCACTCTGAGTTGGGCCTGAGTTCCTTGATCTAGGGATGTGGTAACAGGATTTTAGTGTGTACCAGGTAATAGTAATGTTATAATAAAGAACAAATAATTCCAGCAGGAATATAAGAACAGAGAACATGGTTATCCAGCTTATTCAATCTGAACCTCAAAAATAAGATGTAAAAAAGACAATTTGCTTCTTAGTAAGTACAGGTTGTTGTCAAACGAGCATAGGAAAAAAATTGCTACCATAGAACTTGGCTTTTAAAACTTTTTGAATCAATGACTAAAATGTAATGCTTTCAGGGCACTTTGAGGTTTTAGAAAGAAAGATAATTGAGAATTGCTTAGATATAATTTATATATATAAGAATACATAATGAATATCCCATTGTAACTTTCTTTTGTGTAATAATTTTGATCTGTTTTTGAAGAATGTTTTTATGGTGATTTGTTGGGAGCCATTGGGAGCACAAGCTTAACTTCAGGCCTCACTTATTGTGTAGTTTTTTGGTCCCCAGAGATTGCTTCAATACCAGGAAGTGTTTTCCTCAGAAGTGGCCCACCAAGGAATGTGCCGATAGCGGAGGTTTGGCCCACCAAGGAATGTGCCGATAACGGAGGTTGGGCGGGCGGTTTCCACGCCCTAATCCCTTGCCCCAGCTTCCTCATTCTTTCTTCCTTTTTTGATTCTTTTCTTCCTCCTTTTGCTGATGCTTTATAAGTGGCAGCTTGCCAGAATTAAAGTAGACCTTGACAAGAATCTGCTTGGTCTCGCTCCTTTCTTTCTC
>CM052703.1:20439874-20460593 GCA_028551405.1 Uromys caudimaculatus
TGGCCCACCAAGGAATGTGCCGATAACGGAGGTTGGGCGGGCGGTTTCCACGCCCTAATCCCTTGCCCCAGCTTCCTCATTCTTTCTTCCTTTTTTGATTCTTTTCTTCCTCCTTTTGCTGATGCTTTATAAGTGGCAGCTTGCCAGAATTAAAGTAGACCTTGACAAGAATCTGCTTGGTCTCGCTCCTTTCTTTCTCTCGCCCATTTCTATTAAAGGTTGGGATTCACCTCGACCCACGAATAACCAGGTCCTGCGGGTCGGGACAGTGATTGTCTCTGGAAAATTGTAACTTGGGGCTATGATTTAATTTTCTTCCCAATAGAAAAAAAAAACAAAAAAACAAAAAAACAAAAAACAAAACAAACAAACAAACAAAACAAAACAAAACAAAACAAAAACCATGGTCTCTACTGGTATAAAAATAGAAGAAATAAATCACTGAAAATTGTCCTTACTTTAAGTTCTCTCTCTCTCTCTCTCTCTCTCTCTCTCTCCCCCTCTCTCTCCTCTCTCTCTCTCTTGTGTGTGTGTGTGTGTGTATGTGTGTGCATGTGTGTTATTTTGATTTCCCTAACCACTGTAGACCTTGTAGATATCTAGATCCACTCACATCAGTTGCTGCCAATACTTACCCCTCATTGGCCGCTTCTCTCAGTTTACCCTCTCTTGTTAAAGCTCGTCTTTGAAGACAGAGACAAAGACACAGAGGGACAGAGACAGAGAGACATGACAAAGAGAGACAGAGACAGAGAGAGACAGAATAAAAAAGAGAGACAAAGAAACAGAGAGAAAAATCTGGAGTGGCTGGATGGTCCTTTTATCTGAAACATATACCTAGTATACCTGTGGGTGTTAGGTGCTGACATTGCAATTGCTAAGTCTTTGAGAGCAGGGAAGATGGAATGGGTTTAGAGTTTAAAACCTAACATTAATGACCTTAAACACTGACTAAAGTATGTTGCCCAATTATACTGTTTTATTTGATATTTTTAATTAGCAATATATTTGCTGTTATGACTACTAAATAATAAGTATATGGTAATGCATCATAATATCTATGTGGAAGGAATGTGATTTAATCCATAACACATCATTTATGTATAAATGTACATATATATATTTTTATGTGAATATAAAATTCACATTTATAATTCTTTTAGAATACTTATATTAACCTGTATGTGGCCTGACATTTTTCCTGTTTCCCCATTTTTCACTGTGACCAACCAGCCAAAGTCCAGGAAGAGATTGACTGTGTGGTTGGCAGACACCACAGCCTCTGCATGCAGGACAGGAGCCACATGCCCTACACAAATGCCATGATTCATGAGGTCCAGAGATTTATTGACCTTGTCCCAAACAACCTGCTCCATGCAGTGACCTGTGACATTAAATTCAGAAACTATCTCATCCCCAAGATAAGCTTGTCTTGTTGCTTCACCTCTGTGCTCTTAATGCTGCCAGGTTCATGCTGTGGTTCCAGTCCTCTGATATACATTGTAATACAGGTGGTTTCTGTTGCTTCATGAGCCATAGGGCAGCTCTACTGCAGGCACAGATATACCTTGTATTGACACTTCCATATTTGCTTATCCTTCCAAATACTATTGTGCTAAGCTTAGGTATTTCTTTGTGAATGTTTTAATATTTTGTCAATTTTCCAAATGTCTTTTCTGAAATTTTTATTATTGTGAGAGTAAAAGTTTCCAAATTGGAAAGAATTGATATCTTGAATTTTTTAACTTGTTAATAAGGTTACATCATTAATTCATTTACTGGGGATTTTTATTTTCTCTATGCCATGTTTCTTTTCAATAATGAAGCCCATAAATGCCTTCCTAGAGTTTTTATGAATGGTATCTTTTTGCCATTATTTCTCTATTGCTTCTGACATTCTTCCTATCTGTTTAATGGAAACAATTATTTACTCATTCTGATTTCATCTTTATCTAAAATTTATTGCTTCTAATGATATGAATATAAATGTATGTGAAATTTAAAGGTGTTATGTGAGCTAATTCTTTTCTATGTATTTTTTGTATCCTGTATTCTTAGTTTCTCTTCAGTGTGATGAATTGCTGATAGTGATGAACAGACCTCATCCTAATGGGCATGGTTTGTTTCATTTCTCATTAGGATAAAGTATCATAATTTTAACATCTCCCCATCAAATTGATGTTTTAGGAATATACAGTCATGTTGAACCTTTAGGAATATACATCAGATGAACCTTTCTAGACTGACTGATTTGAGACTATAAGAGACACTTTATCCCAGAACCCCTTTTATATGAGTATGACCAAGATGTACATATCTTTACATTGAGATGATAAATTTTATTCATGAGTCTTAAATTATTTTCAAATTTGATTTCTGCACCCACTTTAATGGTTTTATGTATTATATTGTCTTTTACCACTGACTGTATAGGCTTGAAACATATATGTATATTGATATTTTCTGCCACACATTGCCTATGGCTTCTCTGTCCATACCTTTTCTTCTTCAAACTTGTTAGAATTTTGATACTAAAACTCAGATGTCTGCTTAAAACTAAGTTGAAAATGTTCCCTTATTTGGTTTTGTTTTTACCTATTTAATTTTTGTGGTTATTTAGTTTTGCTTTCTTTTTTTTTTTATTTCTTTTTCTTTTTTCTTTTAGACTCCAGATTTTATTCCCCCTTCTAGTCTACCCTCCAACTGTTCCACATTCCATACCTCCTCCATGCCCCCTTTCTCCACAAGGATTTTCCCTACCCCACCAGACCTCTAAACTCCCTGTGGCCTCCAGTCTCTTGAGGGTTAGGAGCATCTTCACTGATTGAATCCAGACCTGGCAGTCCTCTGATGTATACGTGTTGAGGGCCTCAAATCAGCTGGTATATGCTGGATAGTTGGTGGTTCAGTGTTTGAGAGATCTCAGGGGTCCAGGTTAATTGAGAGTACTGGTTCTCCTACAGGGTCGCCCTCCTCATCAGCTTCTTCTACTTTTCCCCCAATTCAACTGCAGAGTCAAGCAGCTTCTGTCCATTAGTTGGGTGCGAATATCTACATCTGACTCTTTCAGATTCTTGTTGGGTCTTTCAGAGGACAGTCATGCTAGGTTCCTTTTTGTGAGTGTTCCACAGCCTCAGTAATAATATCAGGCCTTGGGGCCTATCTTTGAGCTAGATACTATTTTGTGCCTGTCACTGGACCTTCTTTCCTCAGGTACTTTTCCATTTCCATCCCTTCAATTCCTTCAGACAGGAACAATTATTGGTCAGAGTTTTGACTGTGGGATAGTAACCCCATCCCCCACTAGATGCCCTGTTTTTCTGCTGGATGTAATCTCTACAAGTTCCTTCTCTCCCCTGTAGGGCATTTCATCTAGGGTCCCTCCCCATTGTGTCCTGACAGTCTCTCACCTCCAAGGTCTCTGGTACATCTCTGTGGGCTCCGCAACTTCCTACATCCTGAGGCTGTGTGTTTCCATTCTTTCTACTAGCCCTAAGGGCATCATCCCTGTTCCCCCAACCAATACCAGATCATGTTTCCCTTTCTTTCCCCCCAGTCCCATTTCCCTCGCAGGTCCCTCCCTTCCTTCACCCTTATGCTTGCTGTCTTCCCCGCCACCCCCAGTGGGACATAGGCATCCTAACTTGGGCCCTTCAGCTTGTTGAGCTTTTTGAGTTCTGTGGACTTGGGTATTCTGTACTCTTTTTTCGGGGGGAATATTCACTTATTAGTGAGTACATATCATGTATGTCCTCTTGTGTCTGAGTTACCTCACTCAGGATGATATTTTCTACTTTCTTCCATTTGCCTGCAAAACTCAGGATATCCTCATTCTTGATAGCTGAGTAGTATTCCCTTGTGTAAATGAATCACATTTTTTTTTTGTATCAATTCTTCTGTCGTGGAACATCTGGGTTGTTTCCAGCTTCTGGCTATTACAAATAAGGCCACTATGAACATAGTGGAACTCATGTCCCTATGGCATGGCAGGTCATCTTTTGGCTATATTCCAAGAGTAGTATTGCTGGCTATGACTTGCTAGCTGCCTTAGGACATGGATAATAAAGAATTAGAAGAAGAAACCACTTATCAATAAGAACCATTAGATCAGGATGTTTCTGTGAAGTTTGGTTGCCAGAAACATCAAGATCATCATGAGATGATGGTGACATTGCTTTTTTGTGGCAGGATGTCTACAGTGATCACTAAGAACTTGGCTTCTCCCTACTCAAGATGGAAGTAATGTATTTTGAGTATAAACTTCCAGTTTCTATACTGCCTTTGGATATGCAGTTTTTTTCCTTGGTTTTGTTATTTTGATAGTGAACACAGAATCTTTCTTCTTCAGTCTCTCATGCAGTTTGATTACAAGTGTGAAGAATCACAGCTGGCTAAAAAGCATATTTTGAAAAATGTATTACTTAAAATTATATGTTAGTTTGAATGAAATGTGTTCCATCTCTGTCTGGGTATCTGGTTGTCCTTACAGCCATCCATCCATCTAACCACTTATCCAATAACTTATCATTCATTCATAATCTCTTGTGTCAGTTACAAGTACAGTGTTTTACACATTTATGAATTAGAGATAGTAATATGGTTTGACATTCTTTTTCCTAGGAAAATGGATTTGTTTTGGTGAGAGCCTGGTCCACATAGAGTTTTCTATTCCTGACCACCATTTTACAGAAATTATAAACTAAAATCTCTGGTTTATCCAAAAATATTGATATGATTCCAGTGATGAATGGACTTGTCTCTCTGCCACCCCCTTACCAGCTCTGCTTCATTCCTTGCTAAAGAGATCAGACTTTTTAACCACTCCTGTGTTGCCTTCTGCAATCCCCTTCAGGTCTTTATCACCTCCTTCCCTATCAGGGATAAGGCATCCTCCACCCTGGCTCACAGAACCCCCTTCTCTCAAGACCCAGCAAACACATTCAGTTTCTGGAGTTATAGCACAAATGCACTTGTATTTTCTCTTTTATATAACAGTTGTCTGTTTCCTTGTGCTTATGTGTATACATTCCTTAGTTAGAAGAAAGCTTTACTATAAAATAATAATTATCATAAGATAATTGCAGTCATTTTTCTTTTGAATGTTTTCAATAATAATTATATTTGATTTGTGTACCTGTTCTTAGAATTACTTATAAGTTAGGTAAGAAAATAATATCCTAACATGTCATTCTGGTCCACATCACAAGAAGTGTAGATAATGCAGGACAAAATGCTAGGGAGATATATTATTCACTAAAGTGCTTTCATCCAAACATGAAGACCTAAATACAATCTTTAGCATATATCTAAAAGAACAGGTATGATATTTTGTATTTGTTATAGAAACATTGGTGGGACAGAAACAAGAGAGCCCTGGTGCTTGCTCAACACCCAGGCAGACTTCATTAGTAAGACTCATGTTCTAGTGTTATCCTGTCCTAACAAAATAAACTTGCAAGCTACCAATAAACAATATCCAAATTTCACCTCTGACATACACCAATGTGTATATACATGTACTTTCATTCTTTCACACACATGTACCTGATTATGTACACCTATCCACATACCCATGTTTATTCAAGTAATACAGAATGTGAAAAGAAAATTGGTATCAAAGTTCTTTGGCTAAGTGACATTAGAGTCATTGGAAATTTTGAAACACATACACAATAACTAGTAGCACCTCCATTCTGTAAAGGACCAATTACAGGGAGGAATACTCATGCAGGGTGGAAGCCAAATCTTGCTTTACCGATTCTGTCATCTAAATGTAGAATTGCCTTTGACTTGATGTTCACAGCTTACAATAGCATACATTTTGCTTTCCTATTGCTAACAATATGCTCTGTGTGCCTCTGTTCTTTCCCCACAAGAATAATGGTTCCAGTAATTCACATTTCTATTATTTGCAGGTGCTCTATTTAATTCCCACTGCATTAAAGATTTTTAAATTAGCACTGATATCACTCAATACTCTGTCAGGTCTCAGTCTCAAAGGAAGACCTTGTGTCTGTTATTGCTAAGTCCTACTTTGAAACTTACTGAAGAGATATGTCTTCACAAATGTTAATGCAATGTCATACATCCACACATTCTATATGATCTATACACAAATGGCTGTGGTATTAAATGCAGCCCTTTGTAAAATTGGTATAAAAATGGTTACAGTTTGTACAATTGCATTTTTTTTTTTAAGCAAAGATATGCTCCATACTTTCCTCATTTTGCTCAGGGCTTTACACTTGAATTCTCAGTACTAAGAAAATACAAACCAATTGCATTTTCAAATAAACTCTCATCCATCTATTTCTATCTCTATCTATCTATCTATCTATCTATCTATCTATCTATCTATCTATCTATCTATTTATCTATCTATCTATCTATTTATCTATCTATAAATCATCCTTCTATCTATGTATCTATCATCTATCAATATCTATTTTCTCTCCCTTTTCAGTGTTTTTCTAACTATCAAGCTGTGGTGTCTTCAGGGGAGCACATAAGCTGTTGATCAGGTGCTCAGTTGCCCTGTGTGCAGAGTATCTCCTAGGAGGCCTCCAGGCTATGGTGCCAGTTGCTCTGAGTATAGCGGGTCTCCTGAGCTGTCTTAGGCTGTGGTGTCTTCAGGGAAACAGATTAGCTTGAAGTTTGTTTCAACAGAAAGGACCAACCGGAAGGGGAGTGGAATTTGGTGGGTGATGGCTTTGGGGGGTGATGGGTCCAGAGTCCATTGGGCTTCTGGTGACAGCTGTGAGACCTCAGGAGAGTACTTACAAGATGCTCTGAGTGCAGTAGATCTCCTGGTGTGGCTCAGGGTGTGGTATCTTCAGGGGAGCAAACTAGCTAGCAGTCTGTCCCAGCAGATAGTACTGGCCAGAAGGGCACATGCTTGAGTTTTCAAAGAAGATGTATAAAATAACCAGGTATTAATCTGGAAACTTTATATTTATTGCTGAAGGTGCTATGCATATATAATCATTAGTCATATTCATGTGTATATGTTATGAAGTATAATAATGACCATTTGGAAAGATATGCCTGCTGGGTCAAGAATGGCACAGATGCCATTTGAGTATCTAACTACTTTATAACTGGATTTATGGCTTCCTCCACAAGATGGAACCAATACCTGGCACAGCTGTTAGTACCAAGAGACTTAGACAGGTCATAGCACAACTGGAGAACCCATTTTAATTACTTTGCTGTTGGGACATAGTATTAACCCAATTACTAACAACTTCTCATTATATCATATCACAAGTGAATATCTCAACCCTCATCAGAGAAACGTCTTTTTGCAGTAGATGTCAGTAAATATAGAGATTTATAATTGGTAAAAAACACAGAGAATAAATGATAGTGTCCCTAAATGGGACGTCTCTCTTTCTCTCTCTCTCTCTCTCTCTCTCTCTCTCTCTCTCTCTCTCTCTCTCTCTCACACACACACACACACACAGGCACAGGCACAGGCACACACTCACAAGCTCCTACATGTCATGGCTCAGAGATCATTGGGGATAATTAATGAAATAGTTTAATAGTCAGAGGTGGTAGATGACTACCATGAAGCAATGTTTTGCTGACACAATAAGGCAGTTGCACATATCAGCTCAAAGCAGCTGTACTAACACAGATAAGACCTTACCAAACTCAACCAGACAAAGTCTCAACATGGAGCTGAGCAATAGGCATGAAGCCCCACTTATACCTGAGAAGCTTTGGAAATTGATAGCTTATCTAAGAGAGAGAGAGAGAGAGAGAGAGATAGTTTTCTTTAAGAATGTGGGCTCTGGTAGATCTAACATAGAACAGTGGGTTGTCACACACTCAAGCCTACAAAGGCCACATTAATTGGACTCTATGTGTTAAAAACAAAGTTGGATGTGTTTGGAACAAAGAGCAGATTAAAGAGAACATGGGAAAGAGCATATCATCAAATTATGTATAAAATTATCAAAGAATTAAAATATCTTAAAAAAGAATAATCGGGCCGGGCAGTGGTGGCGCACACCTTTAATCCCAGCACTTGGGAGGCAGAGACAGGCGGATTTCTGAGTTCGAGGCCAGCCTGGTCTACAGAGTGAGTTCCAGGACAGCCAGGGCTACACAGAGAAACCCTGTCTCGAAAAATCAAAAAAAAAAAAACAAAAAAACAAAAAACAAAAAACAAAACAAAAAAAAGAATAATCTCTCCCCTGGTTTGGAGTAGTCATCTATCTGTGATCACACACTGTATGATTTTGCCTGGCAACAGATATAGTAACATCACAGTAACTATGACTGGAATAGTTATAATTGTTATGGGCCCCGAGATCTTAGCACAACTGACTTCAGGATGGGAGTGCCATTCAGGCCATAAAACTCCACACACAGACAACACTACTCACCAATATGAAAGCAAACAAATAAACAAACAAGATCAACATCAACAAACACCCAAAACCAAACACCAAAACCCCTAAAAGACCTTAGTCATCAACGTATAGTTCTGAGAAAGTCTTTACATGTATTAACCTTGCTTTTTTGGCTTCTTTAGTTCTGCTTCTGGCTAACAATTGTTAACTGAAGTATGTCAACATAGAAACTGTGTGTGTGTGTGTGTGTGTGTGTGTGTGTGTGTGTGTGTGTGTGTGTGTGTGTGTTTAAAGCACATCATGAGAAAGGCACAGGCTACACTGGAATCCAAAACACTGGTAGTACCAGCTGGCTAATAGACTCTCTATTGGTTTAAACATATGTCTAAGCAGTCTTCCTTGGTGGGTACTCTTCAAAGTAATCTTTTAGGTTACAACTTGTTACCTCCTTCTCATATTCTCCTCTTCTACAAAGACAATTACTCTCCACTGAACTTCTTGATATTGGGGGAGCAATGCTGTGGGCAACCCTTTTGAAATCAATGTTGTTTGTTGAACCCCAACCTAAACCCACAGCTCAGAACAATTCTGAGACCAGTTCAGAAAAGGAGAAGGACCAAGGTCATACTGCTTATGTACTGATACTTCTGAGGGTGACATGTAGCTCACGATTTGATCAGCCACCCACAATTATTCTGGTAAGAAATACAGCAGGTTAGGGCATATGTCCCTAACTATTCCATAGGCTCTATCCTCAGCTAGTACTCTGGGCACTGAGGCCCTTAGGATCTCACCAACTTAAGATTTTACCAACTCTCAATTTTAGTCTAGCTTATATCCAGTAAATGGAGCTTGTTTCCTTGGGATTTTAGATCAACATGAGTGAGGCACAAATTCTGTTTACCTAGCACAAGACAACAGGGCAAGATGACTTTGGGTCACCAGATGTCTAAAGATTATTAAAATAGAACTTTTCTGACCTCCTTGTTAGAAAATGATGGTCTAATCACTAACTAGTTTCAAAAGATCATTAAGATCAAACTTTTCTGACCTCTATGTCAAAAAATGACAATGTAATTTTTAACTAAACTCATACTTGTTTTGAATAAGACTGAGTAAGGTCAATATTGAATCACAGTGCACAGTCAGTAAAGGTTGGTGGATTCAATAGAACTGCATGTCTATGTGGAGGACAAAAGGGCAAAGAAAGGCCTCAAACCCTGGCTCTACTACCTATAGTCTCTGTTTGCCTAGCCAAAAGACAGAACCTCCAAGGCTCAGCTTTTAGTCCACACTGGGAATAATTTTGACACAGACAAAAAAAGTAGAGAGAATGAGAAAAAATACTGAGGTGAACATTTTAAGCAAATCTGCTTAATTTGTATAATATGATTCATGAAATACTGTTTAACATAGTCTTAAAAGAAATTTTCCTGTGGTAAGAGAGCTTAGCAATATCTGCTTAATCAATTTAGAACACCTATGAAGCCATCTTTACAAATCAAGCCTTTACTTGAGCTTTGCTCTTATAATTAGGATAATACATATCATTCTAATGATATTAGAATCTTTATAATTTCTGTGTCATCACATTCCATTCTGAGCAGTCTGGTCGTTTTATACTATGATTTCTAACTTCCACACACACCTATGATTTATTAAAGCCACAGAAACTTCTTTTTTCAACTTCCCTTATTCTACAGTAATTTCTTTTATCCTTAGAAATTACACAATTATGATGATGAAGTTTATATCAAATTGAAACAAGATAGAGTCATTTGGAAAGAGGGAACTTCAATTGAAAAAAATGTCTCCATAATATCTGGATGTAGGCATATTCTTAATGAGTGATTGATTGAGGAGGCTGAGCTCTTGATGGGTGGGGTCATCCATGGAATGGTGGTCCTGGGTTTTAGGAGAAATCAGGATGAGCAAGCCATGGGAAACAAACCAGTAAGTGCCACCCCTCTATGACCTCTGCATCAGCTTCTTCTACTTGAACTCTGCCCTGCTTGATTTTCTGTTTTGACTTCTTCTAATGACAAATCATGCTGTGGAATTGTAAACCAATTAAAGCCTTTGCTCCCCATTTTGATTTTGGTTATGATATTTCATCGCAACAATAGTTACTCCAATTTAGACAAGAATTAAAAATACAAAACACCTTTTCTGGGGGAGACAATACAGTCAAGGATTCAGAGTTCCTCAAGTACTTTCTGCTCAGGTATCTGATGTCTCTGGGGTCACTTATACTGAGCTAGATTCACATCTAGAGTGATATGAAGGGGGCAATTTCAATCCTTTTCTTAAGTAGTCATATAGCTGTTAGCTTGGTGTTTTTGTGGAACTCTTAACAGTGGGAGTGGCTCTTTTGCCTGTTCTTAAAAATCTTTTCCTTCCTACCGTGTTGTCTTATTCAGCCTCAATGTGAGGGCTCTTGTCTTGTCTTACTGTATCTTGATTTGCCCAGTTTTGCTGTCATCTTTTGGAGGTCTGCACTTTTATGAAGAATAGACAGAGGGGGAGTAAATCTGGAGAAGAAGAGAGGTGAGAGGAGCTGGAAGGTGTCAGGGAGGAGTAGCCTGGATGTATGGTATTAGACAAGAATCTATTTTTAATAAAAAAAGAATTTGTAATAAAACTTCAGTGAATAACTACAGCCATAAGAAAATCTCATTGAATTCAATTTCTTTATATTTCTATGAGCTATGTGAAACTGAAAGCACTTCTGTTTGTCTTTTCACCATTAGAACAAATAACAATAATCTTGATTTTCCATGACTTGTGTTGTATGGTGGTCAAAGACAGGATAATACATCATCTTTTATTCAAGATGTCTGAATAACACTAGACACACTTTACTTAGTTGAATTTGTCAGAGTCTGTTAAATACTTATAAAGCTACACTTACTGAGAATGCATGTAAAATTTTAAGGTAACAAATAAGTATTTTACATATACAGTTAAACCTGAGCATAGTTGCTCATGCATAATCTTCTAACCTTGGGAAGATGAAGTAGATGAGTAGATAGTTTGAGCTATATCAGGAGACTTTGTTTAATCAGGAAAAATATCTTATTTTTGTCTTTATCACTAGGATAAAGTCCACATAAAAAACAAATTAAAGAGCAGCAGATAGGTGATTATTAAGTAATGATGTCATATTAATTCTGCAGCCACATGATGAAACCTCCATGCTGCCTGATCACAACTTTATCAGTGAGGAGGAACTCGATGGATCTGGCCACATTCCTGGTACTTACCCTCTCTTGTCTCATTCTCCTCTCACTCTGGAGACAGAGTTCTGGGAAAGGGAAGCTCCCTCCTGCCCCCCCTTCTAATTACTGGCAATTTACTCCTGCTAGATGTGAAGAACATCAGCCAATCTATAACCAATGTAAATATGTGTTAAGTATGCCTTATGCTTCTCTAGTGCCTTGAAAAGAAAGATAAATTGAACTGTTCTTTTAAAATTTCTTTTCATTTTGAGATCATAATTACATTATTATTATTTGAAATTATAATATATTCCCCCTTCCCCTATCTTGGTGGATGATGTGATGTCCTCTTTACCAGAGACCTTTAGCAAAAAATTGTTTGAAATGGCAGCAAAATAAAAATGGGAAGAAGTATACACAGTTTTTGAAATTTTCAAGCCCTTCTATATATTACTATTTGTTCTTTTTAAAAATCTGTCGCCTATTTTTAATTAATTAATACCTTCATATACATTTATATATACATATTCCTAAATATAACCTATGTAGTCTGTAAAATGTTATTTTGTGTTTAATTTCAGAACTGGCCAAAATAGTATTGTAATCAATGATTCTGCAGTTAAAAACCTGTAAAGTTGCATTTCTTGTCCCCATCAGAAATTGAGGAAATAGTGATTTTTATTGTGAATTAAAGAAATTTGGGGTCTTTGCATATTATAACATTTGCAAAATTGCAGAGGTTGTATATACTTCTGATCTTTATTAACAATTTTTTTGCTAAAGGTCTCTGGTAAAGACCACATTACATCATCCACCAGGTGAGGTAGAACTTTAGAGATGTGTTTTTATTGATTTTACTTAGCCTTTGGTACTGAAGTTCTCTGAATAACTGATTCTTTATTAAAAAAACATCCATAGATGTGGCATAACACAGGAAGTAATAGAACTAAACATATTTGGTACTATCCAAAATGACTTTTATTCTGTGACCAGGACCATGATTGCCCCAGGGTAAGGAACTGTTCTCTTAGCAGATGTCCATACTGTGTGTAGCTAGTAGTAATGATAGAATGAACTTGGGGTCCTCACTATGGATATCTCCTCTTCTTCATGGGGCTAAGCTCCACAGGAAAAACTTCACGGTTATTTCCTAAGTCATCTGAGCATTGATATTTACTTAAGTGTGAATGAACATGTAATTTGATTGCGGCATCAAGTGATAAAAGAGCAGAGAACCAATGTTGAGTTCTTTAAAAAATTTATTATTATTATTATTATTAATCATTAGTTATTTATTCACATCTGAATTGCACTTCCTCCTCTTGCAGAGTTCTTTTCCCATCATCTTTCCCCTTTGTTTCTGAGAGGGTCCCCCCAGGTACCCCCCTTCCTGGGGTATCAAGTTTCTACAGGATTAAGCACATCCTCTCCCACTGAGGCAAGACAAGGCAGTTCTCTGCTACATATGTGAGGGTGAGTAGGTGGGTGTGGGGGTGGGTGTGTGGGTGGGTGGTGATGTTGAACCTACATGGAGGCATGCTTTTCAGTTGGTGGCTTAGTCTCTGGGTGCTCCCAGGGGTCCAGATTATTTGACAATGCTGGTCTTCCTATGGGCACCATCCCTTCCAGTTCCTTCAATCCTTCCCTTACTCTTCAGTAGAGGTCTCTGACCTCAGTCCCATGCTTGGCTGTCAGTATCTGCACCTGATTCAGTCAGCAGCTGGGAGAGATTTTCAAAGAACAGCCATGATAGGCTCCTATCTATAAGCACAATATAACATTAGTAACAGTGATAGGGTTTGGTGCCTACACATGATATGGAAGCTTTTATTCATGAGCAATTCAGCCCCAAAATGAATCTGGAAAACTCTTCCCTCAGTTATTTATTGAAACATGATCAAGAGACCTGCTGAATATTTGATGTGACAATTTACTGTAATCTAAATATCAACTGCCTGGGCCATCACATGGTACATGTACCCACTGACAAGTACAATTACCCATTGTTTTGCTTTCCAATTTCTGGCTCTCAAAAGAGTATGGCCCCGTGTTCACTCTTTGCTTTGGCATGAAGCCCACTGTGGTGTTGCATGGGTATGAAATAGTGGAAGAAGCCTTGATTTATCATGGGGAAAAGTTTGCTGAAAGAGGAAGCTTCCCACTAGCTGAAAAAGTTAATAAAGGCCTTGGCAAGTAAGTGAGCATGTTCATGTGTGAGCTGGGCAGCATTCACAGTGAGGAAAAAGACAGAAAACCAAGGCCAGACTTGATCCTGGGACTCAGACTGGGCCTCTCTATGCGTTGTGTCTTCTCAGATACCTGTTCTCTTTCTGGAATTACATTGTAGTTTCTGTTCCCATTTTTTAGGAATATTTTTTAACCATGGAAGTAGATGGAAAGAGACAAGATGCTTCACACTCATGACCCTGCGGAATTTCGGCATGGGGAAAATGAACATTGAGGACCGTGTTCAAGATGAAGCACAGTGCCTTATGGAAGAACTGAGGAAAACCAATGGTGAGCATAGCTTTGTGTTTTGACTTTTCCATCCTGATATAGTTTAGAGTACAAAAGATCTATTGGTATTATTCTATTTGAAATGTTTTTTTTTTCTATTGTTTTTGAATCAGATGTCATGAAAACAGCTTTTTTAAAAAATAAATCTTTAATCGTTTTTTATATTCCAGTATTAATCTCCATTTTCTTCCTATTCTGCCCTCTAACAGTTCCTCATCCCATTAGTCTTCCCCCATCTCCAATGTTCCCATGCCACCACTCTGCCACACCCTGCCAGGCCTCCCCATTTCCTGAGGCCTCAAATCTCTCAAGAATTAGGTGTGTCTTCTGTTATTGAAGCCAGACCAGGAAGTTCTCTGCTGTGTATGTGTGAGGGGGCTTGGACCAGCTTGTGTATGTTGCCTGGTTGGTAGCTCAGTGTCTGAGAAAGCTCAAGGTCTGGGTGAGTTGAGACTGTTCGTCTTCCTATGAGGTCATCCTCCTCCTTATCTTTTTCCAGCCTTTCCTTTATGCAACCACATGGGTTCCTGACTTCTGTCAATTGGTTGGGTGTAAGTATCTGCTACAGTCTCAGTCAGGTGCTTGTTGGGCCTCTCAGAGGGCAGCAATGCTAGCCTCTGGTCAGTAAGTAAATCATAACATCAATAATAGTGTCAGGCTTTGGAGCCTCTCCTTGAGATGGTTCCCAATTTGGGTTAGTCACTGGACTCCTTTCCCTCAGTCTCTTCTCCATTTTTGTCCCTTCAGTTCTTTTAGACAGGAACAATTCTGGGTCAGACTTTTGACTATGGGATGGCGACCCCATCCCTCCACTTGATGCTCTGTCTTTCTACTGGAGGTGGATTCTACAAGTTAACTCTCCCCACTGTTGGGCATTTCATCTAAGGTCCCTCCCTTTGGGTCTTGAGATTCTCTCACCTCCTGGGTCTCTGGCACATTCAGAGGGTCCCCCCTACCTCCCACACCCCAAGGTGGTATATTTTCATTTATTCTGCTGGCCCTCAGGGCTTCTCTACTTTTCCCCCAGTCCCATATTTGATCATGTTCCCCTTTCTACCTGCCCTTTCCCCTCCCATCTTCCACACAGTTCTCTCCCTCCCTCTTCACTCTAATTTCTTCTCCCTCCCAAGAGAGATTGGAACATCCCCATTTGGGACTTATTGCTTGTTAACCTCCTTGAGTTCTATGTATTGTACCCTAGGTATTCTATGCTTTTTTTTAAAATCTAATATACACTTATTTGTATGCACATACCATGCATTTCCTTTTTGGTCTGAGATACATCACTTCGGATGTATCTAGTTTTCTAGTTCCATCCATTTACCTACAATATTCATGATTTCCTCATTCTTAATAGCTGAATAGTATGCCATTGGGAAAATGAACCACATTTTTTGTATCCATTATTCTATTTTGGGACATCTGTGTTATTTACAGCTTCTGGCTATTACAAACAAGGCCACTATGTACATAGTGGAGCATGTGCCTTTGTAGCATGTTGGGGCATCTTTTGGGTATATGCTCCGGAGTGGTATAGCTGGGTTTTCAGGTAGATCTATTAACATTTTTCTGAGAAAGCTCCACATTGATTAACAGAGTGGTTGTACAAGTTTGCAATCCCAGCAGCAATGGGGGAGGGTTCCTCTCTCTGTGCATTCAGGTGACAACATATGCTGTCACCTGAGTTTTTGATCTTAGACATTCTCATTTGTATAAAGTGGTATCCCAGGGTCATTTTCATTTGTATTTCCCTGATAACTAAGAACTTTGAACATTTCTTTAAGTGCTTCTCAGCCACTCAAGATTCTTCAGTTGAGAATTCTCTATTTAGTTCTGTTCCCAATTTTAATATGATTATTTGGTTCTCTGGAGTCTAACTTCTTGAGTTTTTTGTGCAGTTAAGATGCTCTTGTATGCTTTCTCCGTTTTCTTTTTGGAGGCACTTAGAGCTGAGTTTTCCTCTTAGCACTGCTTTCATTGTGTCCCATAAGGTTTGGTATGATGTGCCTTCATTTCCATTAAATTCTAAATAGTCTTTAATTTCTTTCTTTATTTCTTCCTTGACCAAGATATAATTGAATAGAGCATAGTTCAACTTCTATATGTATCTGGGATTTCCATTGTTTTTGTTGTTATTGAAGACCAGCCTTAGTCCAAAAAGTTATCAAAAAAGATAAGGATTTTTCCTTTGATGAATATGAAGTGTCCTACACCATCAACCTGAACAACTTTTAGGTGAAAATGTATTTAATTGAATAGTAGTATAGCAACTCTAGCTTCTTTCTTGGGACCATATGCTTGGAAGATTTTTTTCCAGCCTTTAACTTTGATGTAGTAACTGTCATTGTCATTGAGGTGTGTTTCTTGTATGCAGCAAACTGCTAGATCCTGCTTGTATATACAGTCTGTTATCATATGCCTTTTTAAAATTGGGGATTGAGTCTGTTAGTATTGAGCTATAATAAAGACAGATGATTGATAGTTCCTGTTATGTTTGTTGTAGGTGGCATTATGTGAATGTGATTCTCTCCTTTTGATTTTGTTGTGAGATGGTTATTATCTGTTTTTTCTTTGATTTAGGAACCCTCCTTGTGTTGGTGTTGTCCTTATCGAATCCTCTGTAGTGCTGGATATGTAGATAAATATTGTTCAAATTTGGTTTAGTCCTGGAATATTCTGGTTTCTCCATCTATGTTGATTTAGGATTTTGCAGGGTATAGGAGCCTGAGTTGGCATTTGTGTTCTCTTAAGGTCTGAATGACTACTGTTCAGACTCTTCTGGCATTCAGAGTCTCTGTTGCTGTAATTCTGATGGGTCTGACTGTATATGTTATTTGACGTTACCCCTTACAGCTTTAATATTCTTTCTTTGTTCTGTGCATTTGTCCTTTGAGTATTATGTGACAAGAGGATTTTATTTTCTGGCCCAGTCTATTAGGTGTTTTATATGCTTCTTGTACATTTTTGTCCATTTATTTCTATAGGTTGGGGAATTTTCTTCTATGATTTTGTTGAAGATGTTTTTAAGTTCTTTGAACTGTGAATCTTCACTCTCATCTACTCCTATTATTCTTAGATTTGGTCTTTTCATTGTATCCTGGATTTCCTGGATATTTTGGGTTAGGAGATTTTCTTCTGTTTTGAATTTTCTTTGACTGTTGTATCAATATCTTCTAGGGTATTTTTACACCTGAGACTCTCTCTTTAATCATTTGTATTCTGTTGTTGATGCTTTCATTTTTAGTTCCTGACCTCTTTCCTAAGTTTTCCTTTTCAAGGGTTGCCACTATTTGTATTTTCTTTATTGTTTCTCTCTCCATTTTGAGGTCATGGACTGCTTTGTTCAATTCCTTTACCTGTTTTATTGTATTTTCCTATATTCTTTAAGGGATTTTTTCCTCTTTAAGGGCTTCTACCTCATTACCTGGGTTTTCTTATATTTCTTTTAGTGAGTTATTTATATCCTTCTTAAAGGACTCTATTATCTTCATGAGATAGGATTTTAGGTCAGTATCCTTGATCTCAGGTGCGATAGTATATCCAGTGCTTGCTGAGTTTGGGGAACTGGGTTCTGATGATGCCACTGTGTATTTGCTGCTGTTGTTTATGGTCTTGTGCTTGCAATCTGGTTATCTCTGGTGGTAACTGGTATGGGTGTCTCTGCCAGGATCCTGCCTCCTGTATCCCATGGTTGCTACAGATTTCCTGGGAGGCCTGTGGCCCTGGCTGTAGGAAACCTCCTAGGATGCCTTCAGACTGTATGGTCTGTGTCCCCGGGCATAACAGACCTGTTGTGGACCCTTCATATTGTGGGATCTTCAGAAGAGCAGACATGCTGTGGTTTTCCCAGGGGAAATTCCAGCCCGGAATGAGGGTGGAGTTTGCACAAGGTCGGGGGTTGGTGTGGAGATGGGTCCCAAGTCTACTGGTCTACTCAGGGTTTCTAGCTGCTTCATTGATTTGGGAGGCTCCCTTACCTCTAGCCCTGGCTGTAGCACACCTCCTGGGGGGTCTTCAGACTGTGGGGTCTTCAGAGGGGCTGACATGATGATGGTCTGTCCAGGTGAAATGTGCAGCCCAGAAAGTCTGAAGACAGCTTTTATTTAATTTCTAATAAGTTTTATCTTTAGCTCAAACATACTTTATTTATTACTGATCATTTTATCAGAGAATAATTGCTGAAAATAATAATGGTGTCAGTGACTTGATCTACATTTATTGATCCTAAACCAGATAATATTTGTTTTCATTTTGTTGAACTACTTTGTTCTCCCCAACTTTCCTGACATATCAAGGTTTCTTAAATGCTAATTTTCACAGTCCTGGGTGCTTAAGAGTAAAAGTATATTTTTCATTCCTGTGTGTAACAGAATTTTATCATGATTTGGAAAATTACCATGATTTTTTTATGATTTGTGTGTTTTAACCCTGAGAGGCTCTGACAGAGCCTGACCAATACAGATGTGGATGCACACAGCTGAGCATTGGAATGAGCACAGGGACCCCAATGGAGAAGTTAGGTAAAGGGACTGAAGGAGCTGAAGGAGTTTGCAACCCCAGAGGAAGAACAACAATATCAACAAACGAGATGCCCAAAGCTCCCAGGGACTTAACCACCAACCAAAGAGTACACATGAAGGGATCCATGGCTCTAGCTGCATATGTAGCAGAGGATGGCCTTATCTGGCATTACTGGGAGGGGAGTCCTTTGGTCCTGTAGAGGCTTGATGACTCAGGGTAGGGGAATGCTAGGCACTAAGGCAGGATTGGGTGGCAGGTGGAGGAGCACCCTCATAGAGGCAGGGCTAGGGCTACAGGTAGGGGATAGGGGTTTGTTCAGGGGAAACTGGAAAGGGGGAATAATATTTAAAATGTAAATAAATAAAATAACTAATAAAAAATGAAAAAAATTAGACACAACAGCATTAATAGGCAAAATGCACAAAGTTAACAAACTGACTTGTTCAACTAAACTTGAACTATTTTCATTAACAGTATCTCATTTTTCTCTAAATATAGTATAGATCTGTCTTCTGTTCTGAAAACCATTCTCTCCCCAGGAAGTACCTATCACAGAAAACACAGGTTATCTGCTCAAATTTTGAAAACCCTATTCTTTAAGTTCTTTCTTCAAAATAAAGTGAAACAAGATTGAAAATCATATTTTAGTGAGGTTAATTAGGATTTAAGTTAAAAGTTATTGCTGTTACCATGTTTACAAAATAATTAGCTTAGAGAAATTTGTAGATATAATAATGCATAAATTTCTAAAGTGACTTTACCCATTAACAAGGATAAAGTGCTCTCTTGTTAAATTTTAATAACATATTACAATTGTTTCTCATTCCTCAGGCTCACCCTGTGATCCCACCTTCATCCTGGGCTGTGCTCCTTGCAATGTCATCTGCTCCATTATTTTCCATTATCACTTTGATTATAAAGATCAGGATTTCCTTAGCTTGCTGGAAAAACTCAATGAGAACACCAAGATTGTGAGCACTCCCTGGATCAGGTGAGGAAAATTCCTCTCCTCCTGAGAAGAAAGTTATGGCAACTTTTTCTCACAGGTCAAATTCTACATGGACTAATAGTGATGTGATGGTTCCCATTTCCTCCCTAGAGTATTAAGGGAATGTTGTCTGGAAGGTGGTCTAAGTCCTTTGTGAAACAATAAAAACAAACAAACAAACAAACAAACAAACAAAGGACAAATGCCAAGATGGCTCAAACTGCTTAGCTCCCTGACTGAGGTTTTATTTTGTTTTTAAATCATTAGCTTTAGGAGAGCTTTTTCTATAAATTAATTCATCCATTTTGAGAAACATATCTAGTCACTCATAGAATATTCTTGCACTATCCACCATTTCTTTTACTGTCAACAATTAAGAGCATCTTCACTCCAGTATTTGACTGAAATATCTTAGTTTAGAAAGAAAATAGTCTGCCTAAGAAAATTTGGAATAAAGATTCAGGAAGCACTGAAATCATTGAAATGATTGCCACTTTATTTTGGATCCTACCTGACAAGGAAACAGGAAGAAAAGACAATATGAATGATTTTATGGTTTGGGGACCACAAACACCTTTACAATCGTTTTTTGTTCTGAATTAATATTGCCTTCTCTCTGCCTGTATAGTAGTTATGGACCATAGAGAAGTCACTAAAGGTGTGTAATGGTTGTCAAGGCATCTTTAAAGGTCCACTTACTTCTATGTTCTCTTCTATGTTTTCATTCCATGTCAGAGATTTGCTGATAGGAAATATGTTCGCAGATACTGTCTCTCTGCAGTAAATCAGTTACTCTACTATCTTAACTTCTGTTGGCATCTAAAAAAGTATGAATTGGAGTAATTTGTATCATATGACATTTCAAGTTTATAGGGCAGAATTGACTTGTTCCTGAATGTAAAAAAAAAAAAATTATTATGAACTTTGATCATATGGGCAATATTTTTTACCTCAATTCTTCTACTAGCATAGAAAATTACTATCTATAAAATGGAGCAACTCTTCTTCAAGGCGAACATCAGTCATAGATGTAACAATCAATCTAAATCAGGTTTGATATGCTATAGTATATATATATATATATATATATATATATATATATATATATAATATAT
>CM052703.1:20466813-20516015 GCA_028551405.1 Uromys caudimaculatus
GGTGCAGAGTATTCCTGGTTTCTGTTCTTTATGTTCTTGCCCTTGCCTTTTGCCATCTTGTTGACTCTGTTGTTAGCTGATCTTACTCTGTCTGGTTGTGGCTTGCCCCTCCTGCACGTCTCTGTGTCAGTACTCCTTGAAGACCAGCTCTCTCTGAGAGGTGTTTGGGTTTGGAGAGCTGTGGCACCAGGTCTGATCTTGCTCCTGGAAGTTGCTGACCTTCAGTCTCTGTGGCCCGCGGAAAGCGGGCGGAGTCAGTGAGCTCTGGAGCTCATGTTGCCCCTGCTAGGGGCTTTTCCTCATTCCTGGGAGAGAGAATTTTCTCCTGGGGCTGCTTGTCTATGGAATCCTAGTGTCCCAGGCAAAAGTTTCCTGCCTCAGCCGCCCGCTTTTGGGATCCAGAGGGGTTTCTAAGCCCGCGTACCTCGGTCCCTGTGTCTGCGGGTTCGGGGCAGTACCTGGTGAGCTGTGGGGCGTGTCTTTGGCCCTCTTCTGGCTCTTGTGATCTGAGAGGGGTCTTTGTCCCGGCACTGATTAGCTGTGGAGCCCTGTGGCCCAAGCTGAGGTTTCCCGCACATCTTCTACACATGATCGGGGAGGCCTAGGTCCAGACCATACATGTTCTTTAGTTGGTCGTTCAGACCCTAAAAGTACCAAGGGTCCAGGTTAGTTGACTCTGTTAGTCTGTGTGTAAAGTTCCTATGGCCTTCAGGGACTGCAATCCTTCCTACTACTCTTCCATAAAAATAACCAAGCTTCATCCCTCTTTAGCTGTGGGTATATAGATCTTTCAGAGTCAGCTTCTAGGTGAACCCTCTCAGAGGACAACTTGCTCCTATCTACAAGCATAATAGAGTATCATTAATAGTGTTAAGGATGAGTGCTTGCACAGGCATGGATCTCAACTTGGATCTGCTATTGGCTGGCCATTCCCTTAGACTCTGCTCACTCCTATATGCCTGCATTCCTTGTAGACAGGATAAATTTTGTGTCGAAGGTTTAGTGGGTACATCAGATGTCTCTATCTCTCCACTTGAGTTCCTGTCTGGCCTCTTCAGGTTTCTTATCACAAATGTAGCAAGTCACCACTAAGGACACCCTCATTGATTCTAATTTTTTAAAATTATTTATTTATTTTACAAATTTCTCCCCATTCCCAGTCTCTATTCAAGAGTTCTTCACCATATCCCCCATCCTCTTTGTCACAGAGAGGTTGCTCCCCCACCGAACCCCCCACCCCTCACCAACCCATCCTCCACATACCCCTTTCCTGGGGCATCAAATCTCTATAGGATTCAGCACATCCTCTCCCATTGATGCCAAACAAGGCAGTCCTCTCCTACGTATGTGCCACGGACCACGGACCTGCTTAAATGTGTATGTTCTCCGTTGGTGGCTTTGTTTCTGGGAGCTCTCAGAGGTCCAGGATAGTTGATACTCTTGGCCTTCCTATGAGGTTGCCATCCCCTTAAGCTCCTTCAATTCTTCCCCTAACTCTTCCATTGGAGTCCCCAACCTCAGTCCAATGGTTGGCTATATCTGCATCTGTCTCAGTCAGCTGCTGGTAGCACCTCTCAGAGAATAGTCATACTAAGCTCCAGTGTGAAAGCCCAACATGGGATCAGTAATATTGTCAGGGTTTGGTGTCCACTCATGATATGGATCCCAAGTTGGACTGTTCACTAGCCTTTCCTTCAATCTCTGCTCAATTTTTGTCCCTACATTTATTTTAGACAGGAACAATTCTGAGTCAAACAATTTGATGGTAGGGTGGTCTCCTCAGGTTCCACCTCCCCGATGTTGGGTATTTAGGCTAAGGTTATCCCCTTGAGTCCTGGGAGATTCTCACTTCCCAGATCTCTGGGACTTTCTATAGGCTACACACACACACACACACACACACACACACAGAGAGAGCGAGAGAGAGAGAGAGAGAGAGAGAGAGAGAGAGAGAGAGAGAGCTGCATTTTTCCATTAACACTTTTGGCCCTCTGAGATTCTCTCCTGTCTCCCATTATACATTATCCTGACACCCACCCCCTCCTTCTCTCACATCTCTCTCTCTCTCTCTCTCTCTCTCTCTCTCTCTCTCTCTCTGCCTCTCACGATTATTTAGTTCCCCCTTCTAAGAGGGATTGAAGCATCCTCACTTGGGACTTCCTTCTTATTAAACTTCTAACAATTTGTGGGTTGTAACATGTATATTGTATACATTTTGGCTATTAGCCACTTATCAGCATGTACATACCATGCCTGTCTTTTGGTCTGGGTTGCTGTATTCAGGATAATATTTTCTAGTCCTATCCATTTGCCTGCACAATTCATGATATCCTCATTTTCAATAACTGAATAGTATCCCATTGTGTAAGTGAACCACATTTTCCATATCCATTCTTCAGTTGAGGGACATATGGGTTGATTTCAGTTTCAGGCTATTACAAATAATGATTCTATGGACATAGTCCTTGTGGTATGGTGAGCATCTGTTGGGTATATGCCCAAGAGTGGTATAGTTGGATCTTCAGATAGAACTATCTCCAATTTTCTCAGGAATCACCAGATTGATTTCTAGAATGGTTATACCAGTTTGCAATCCTTCCAGCAATTAAGGAATGTTCTTTCTCCATATCCTTGTGAGCTTGCACTGTCACTTGACTTTTTAATCTTAGTCATTCTAATTGGTGGGAAGTGGAATCTCAGGGTCATTTTGACTTGCATTTCCTTGATGACTAAGGATATTGAACATTTCTTTAAGTGCTTCTTAGCCATTGGAGATTCTTCTATTGAGCATTGTATGTTTACCTCTCTCTCTCTCTCTCTCTCTCTCTCTCTCTCTCTCTCTCTCTCTCAGTGTGTGTGTTTGTGTGTGTGTGTGTGTGTGTGTGTGTGTGTGTGTGTGTGCTTGTGTGTATGATATTAGCCTTCTGTCAGATACAGGATAAGTGAAGATCTTTTCCAAATATGACAGATATATAGAAACATGTATTGATAGACAAACAGACATAGGAAAGGGAGAGAAAAAAGTTATGGATGACAGATGGATAGATAGATGATAGATAGATAGATGATAGATAGATAGATAGATAGATAGATAGATAGATAGATAAATAGACAGATGAGAGTTTATTTGAAAAACAATTGTTTCACATTGTGTTAGAAATGAGAATCCAATTGTAAAGGCCTGAGCATACTGAAATAAAGTGTGTAGCATGTCTTTCCTAGAACAAGATATACAATAATACAAAATGTTAGTATTTAGTCCAATTTTATGAAGAGCCATATTAAGTGCCACAACCATGGGTATATAGATAACATAGGATATATGAATGTACTACTTTGCCCTAACATTTGTGAAGCCATATCTCTGCAGTAAGCTCCAAAGTAGGAACTTAGCAATAACAAACACAGTGACTTCCTTTAAGACCGAGACCTGAAGGGGTAGCGAGTGATGTCAGTGCTCATTTCATAATCTTTAATACAGTGGGAAGGAACTGAACCATCTAGAAATAATAGAAATGTGAATTCCTGTTACCATTATTCTTGTTGGGAAAGAACAAAAGCACACAGAACATATGGTTAGCAACAGGAAAGCAAAATGTATGCTCAGTTCTAAGCTGTGAACATAAAATCAAAAGCACATTTAAAATTTTACCTTTTGTTGGTAGTAGCAGTAAAGCAAGACTTTACCTCCATCCTCCATGGGTATTTTTCCCTGTAATTGGTCCTCTACAGAGTGCGAATGCTCCCAGTAATTGTTTATTTGTTTCAAAGTTTCCAGTGATTCTAATGTTGGTTAGCCAAAGAACCTTGATACCGCCTTCCTTTTTATATTCTGTTTTACATGTAAAAATGTGGGTGTATGGATAAATATGCATAATCAGGTGCATGTGTGTGAATGAATGCTTGTACATATATATACAGACATGTTTAAGTAAGAGGTGAAATTTGAGTATTGTTTATTAGGAGCTTGCAAGCTTGATTTTTGAGAGACAATATCTCTCTAAACCATGAGGCTCACTAATTTAGCCTTTCTGGGTGTTGAGTAAGCAACAGTGCTCTCTGCCCTTCAATGTTGATATAACAAGCACACAACACCAGGCTTGGTCATATATATATATATATATAGGTATATATTTGCATGCTAGAGATTGTATCCAGTTCTTCACGTTTAGACAAAAGCACTTTAGTGAACAATATAAGTCCCTAGCATTTCCTCTTGCATTCTCTACGCTTCTTTTAATGTGGACCAGAATGATGTGTTAAGATACTATATTCTTACCTAAATTGTATTGGGATAAATCTCCAACCCAAATAAACCCAGGCAAAGAAAACACAACTCAATTAATATGAATCAAGATGCACGCCTAGATTGGGCAGATCTGCCACTGCACTACCCTCTTCCCTATCTAAGTGACCCCGTATAACTTGGGGTTTCTCCAGACCATGTTGTCCTCTTCCCCTCTCCTTCTCTTCCTCCTCTTCTTTCTCCCACTCCTCCCAAACTTTTTGCTCCACCTTTCCCTCTCCTGCCCAATCACCAGCTCTAGCCTTTATTTCACAAATTAAAGTGGGGAGAAGTTTCACAACAATTCACCTGAGTAGTGACTCCTTCCTTGTTCACAACCCTTCCCAGGAGAACAGAATTAGCATCCAAATACAAGGAGCCCTTGGGCTATCCACAATAAAATTGTAGGCAAGTCTGAGGACAGGCACACAAATCAAGATTAATTATTACTGAAAATATGGAAAATAAAAAATGACTAGGAATTATGATTTCACAGTCAAGCTTTATTTCAACTCAGGAAAAGGTAGATACACATAAGCACAAGAGATCATAAAACTGTTATATAAAATAGAAAATGCAAGTACATTTATGCTAAAACTCCAGAAACTGCATGTGTTTGCAAGGTCTTGAGAGAAGAGGGTTCTGTGAGTCAGGATGGAAGATGCCCCTGATAGGGAAAGAGATGGATAAAGACCTGAAGGGGATTGCAGAAGGCAATACAGCAGGGGCAAGAAAGTGTGATCTCTTTAGAGAGGAATAAAGCAGAGCTGGTAAGGGGGTGGCAGAGAGGTAAATCCATTCATCACTGGGGTCACATCAATATCTTTTGGGTGAATCAGAGATTTCAGTTTAAAGTTCTGTAAAATGGTTGTGAGAAATAGAAACAGCTCCATGCGGGCTAGGCCCTCTCCAGCACAAATTCGTTTTCCTAGGAAAAAAAAAAGTCAAAGAAGATTACTATCTCTTATTTATAAATGTTTGAAGCACTGTACTTATAACTGACACAAGAATTGATGATTGAATGGTGAGTTATTGTGTAGGTAGTTAGATAGATGGTTGGGTGATAGAACAACCAGACAAACAAAGATAGAAAAATTTTGTTTTCCAGCTAACATAAAATCTTGAGAATTACATTGTTCAAAAATACTTTTTAGCAAGGTGTGGTTGTTCACATTTATAATCAAACTGCCTGGGAGTCTCATGAAGAAGGATTCTGTGTATACTCTCAAAATCAAACCCAGCGAAAGAAGCTGCATATCCAAAGACAGACCACACACTGCAAGTTGAGACTCAAAATCTATGACTCTCAGCTTGAATTGAGAAGAACGAGGTTCCCAGTGAGCACTGCAGAACATCCTGCCACAAGTACAATATCTCCATCATCTCATAATGATCTTGACATTTCTGGCATTCATACTACATAGAAATGTGCTGATCTAATGGTTCCTTATTGATGCGTAGTTTCTTTTTATAATTCTCCATTACCCATGTCCTGAAGCAACTAGAAAGCCAATCATTAGAATGGTGATAATTTTGCCATTGTAATAGTTAAGGTTTGAGCAAGAAATTTGCTAATATCTTCTCAATAACCCAGCAACTTTCTCATTGCCCCGTCCCATGGCGATTTTACAAGTAGTGTTCATTCATGTGTTTATCAAGTGTACTTGAAGAACTCTGGTGATTTTCTATCTTTTTTGAGGCTTGTAATGGCCAAACTGAGCATGGAGGTGACTCACACAGCAAAAGAGACATGAATTTGAATTCTGATGCCTTCATTTCTATAGTGATAAAGTAAAGTATAAGTGAAGTTTGCTTTCTAGAATGGACACTGAGACATGGATAAGCATGGTGCTGATCGTGCGCTAATAGCAAGTCTGCCAGCAATTGGGAGCCACTGGATAAGTCTCCACAGATCTTCATGTCACTGAAACCATGGAAATGAGTTTCTATTACCTGCTGAGAAAGGCATGAAGTGGTCACTTTTCTTAAAGTTTCCATTCCCATCTAGAAAGTGGCCAGGGTCAAATATCTCTGGGTTGGGAAACTCCTTGCTGTCATGCAGCACTGATGTCAGTGATGGTATCACTGTAGTCCCCTGGAATAACAGGTAAAGACAGCAAGTTACAAAGAAATCATAGAGCTAGAGTATGCCAGGAAAATAACTTAATTCATCTCTTGCTCCATAGAAGTAGGTAAGTACAATGAACAGCAGTGACATTTAAATACACAAAGTGGGGAGGGTGTAGGAAGGTTTCTGAGGCCAGCCATATTGATATGGCCAAAGTACCTTCCAGTGGCATTTCGTCTGAATACTTGAACTAAAATTTCTGAGTTTCTTCTCCCTTTCCTACAGATTGGACTCTTGCTTCTCTTAACACTGATTGTTCTAGCTCATCACATTTGACTCTATACACCTCAGATGAATCAGACTCCAAATGGAATAAATTGTTGAGAGTTCTAAATGGAATAGATCATTCATTAAGCACATTAAGGAGTATATGGAAAGACAAATACTACAGCTTTCTCTCATGTACAAAATCAATTTATTCATCCATCTATCTCTCTATTAATATGATAGGTATGTAAATCCAGGGCTATTTGCCAGAGTACAGGGGTGCTATCATATATGCAATGTATAGATCTATATGAATACAAAGACACAAATACACAGAAATACATATATGGATATGTGACTGAAAAGCAGGATGTAGAATATTTGGGAAAAAGAAAGGAAGGAATATAAAGAGTAGGAGAAGAAAAAATAAAATAAGACAAAATAAGTGTAAGTGGTAATAGTCATTGCCTGTTGGAAGCTAAATCATAAAACTTCTATAGATACACAGAAATTTTGGAGAGCTGGAACTGCCAAGTTCTCCTCAACTAAAACACAAATTAATCTCATATTATCGCAAACTTTCTAGGAATGCTCTTTTGAAAGGTTTGACAAGTATATCACATGTAATAGAATTCAGATTAACTAAGTACGTTTAAAATTTAAAAACTAAAAAGACTATTATTAACATATATAAATTATGTTAAAATTAAGTTCTAGTCTCAGTAGGCATGGAAAGTATTATATTCATAATCTTTTGTTTATGCACTGCCTGTGACTGCTTCTCTGCTACTCAGGACAGAGCTTCTGTAGGGGAAGCACAATTCTCATGGCCAAGAAAGCCTGAAATCTACTTTGCTTATTATAGCAAAAACAACTGGTTTCTTTTTATTCTGTTAGTTCTACTAAGATCCGTGGTTCAAGTTTGATCACAGAAGTCACTTACCTCATTTCTCAGCTGTGAAGTCATGCTTATTTCTAAACCAGGTAGTTTTGTAAAGGAAAGTAATGGAATATTCTACTCAACTGGAGTCCAAAGAGACCTATCATATCATGAGCCACCAGCAGTATGAAGGGTGGTAAGTTTAGCTGATACAACACTAGCTTCAAACTAGGCTCTAAATTCAAGGAATCTATCAAGAGATAAGTCATTCCTACCTTGTCCTCTATTCTATTTACCATTTAAATGGGCTTAAGACAAAAACAAACAAGTTTTGAATATTAGCAATAGATCTCAACTATAGAAAGTGAAAATAATATGTCAACAATATCATTTGGCTAAGGAAAGCAAAGTGGTATCATAACATTTATACCAATTCTGTCATTAAACAGCAAGACCCATTGCCACCTGAAAAAGTTAGTTCTATCATCTCCACATTGTGTTAGTGACTGGAACTCTGCCAGTATCTTATTGCCCTAACTCCTGAAAAAATATGAGACTGCCCAGGAGATAGCATTGAACTCTTTCTGAATAAAGTTATCACTATTAAAATTTAATATTTTTCATCTGTACTACCATGTACTCAATCAGAAGTTTTTCAGTGTCTGGAAAGTAACACTAAGTAACCACAAAAATTAAATAAGTAAAACCAGAACCACCTCAGGGAGCATTTTCAACTTAGTTTTAAGCAGCAAGCTCAGTTTTAGTATCAAAATTCTAACAAGTTTTTGAAAGAAAATGTATGGACAGAAATTTCTTAACATAGAATCCAAAAGCAATACGTGGTAGAAAATATCTAATGTGCATACATGTTTCTAACATATACAGTCAGTGGTTTAAAAAGTAAGCAATACATAGGACCATTAAAAAGGGTGCAGACAACAATTTTCAAAATAATGCACAGACTTGTGAATAAGCATATCATCTGAAAGTAAAGATATATATTCCTAGTCATACTCATATATAATTGGTTCCAGAGTAAAGTGTATCTTATAACCTCAAATAAAACAGACTAAAAATGTTCATCTGATCAACATGACTGTGTATTCCTTAAAACATCAAATTTGATCGGGAGATATTAAAATTATGACCCTTCATCCTAATGAGAAATGAGACAAGTCATGCCCAATGCAATCAGGTCTGCTCATCACTCTCCACAATTCATCACACAGAAGAGAAACTAATAATACAGAATACACAAAGTTTACAGAAAAGTATTAGCTCACATAATACCTTCAAATTCCACATACAATTACATACATATCATTTGAAGCAATAAATTTACATTGTGATAAATATAAAATCAATAGAATGAATAAATAATTGTTTCAATTAATCAGATAGAATGTCAGAGGCACTAGAGAAATATCAGGAAGATATTCACCATTCATGAAAACTAAGAAGATATTTATGGGCTGCTCTATGGAAAAGAAACATGGTGTAGAGAAAATGAGCATCCTCAATAAATAAATGAATGACATTGATAAATTGAAGAATTCAGGAGATATTTTTTTTTTCAAATTTGGTGAATTTTTTCTCAATAATAAAAATTTCAAAAAAGACTTTTGAAAAATTGACAAAATATTAAAACATTCACACAGAAATACGTAAGCTTTGCAAAACATTATTTGGAAGGTTGAGCAAATGTGAAAGTGTCAATACAAGATATATCTGTGCCTATAGTAGAGCTGCCCTGTGGATCATGAAGGCAGGCAGACTGGTACCACACTGTGAACCTGGGAGCATCAAGAGCACAGAGGTGCAGCAAAGAAACATGCTTACCTTGGGGATGAGGTAGTTCCTGAATTTAATATCACAGGTCACTGAATGGGGCAGGTTGTTGGGGATGAGGTCAATAAATCTCTGGACCTCATGAATCATGGCATCTGTGTAGGGCATGTGGCTCCTGTCCTGCATGCAGGGGCTTCGGTTTTTGCCGACCACATGCTCAATCTCTTCCTGGACTTTAGCTAGTTGGTCACAGTAAAAAGTAGGGAAATGGGAAAAAAAGTGACATGTTTGTCATATTGTCAGACCATTCACAGCTCAATATAGGTATTCCAAAAGAATTATAATTGTGAAGCTTATATTCACACATGAAAGTATATATATGTACATTTATACAGAAATGATGTGTTATGGATTAAATGAAATTCCTTTTATATAGATATTATGATGGATTACCATACAATTATTATTTAGAAGCCATAATTGCAAATACAGTATAATTAATTAAAAATATCCAATAAAACTATATAATTAGTTAACATATTTTAGTCCTTGGTTAAAGTCATTAGCGTTAGGTTTTAAATTTAAGAGCCATGCCATCTGCCCTGCGCTCAAAGACCTAGCAACTGCTATGTCAGGACCTGCTATCACCAGGCCTCCCAGGTGTATGGGTGTATGTTTCAGATAAAAGGGCCTTCCAGCCACTCCAGATCTCTCTCTCTCTCTTTCTTTCTCTCTGTCATTCTTTGTCTCTCTGTCTGTCTCTGCCCCTCGCTGTCTCTGTCTCTCTCTGTCTTGTCTCTCTGTCTCTATCCCTCTGTCTCTCTGTCTCAGTCTTTGTCTTGCCAAACAGGAGCTTTGACACCAGAGGGTAAACTGAGAGGGGCAACCAATGAGGGATCAGTGCTGGCAGCAACTGATGTGCATGGATCCAGATATCTACAGGTTCTGTAGAGTTAGGGAAATCAAACAATCACACGCAGAGAGAATACTTGAAGGAAGTTTAAGTGACTTATATCTTCTCTTCACTCTGTTTTATACCCTTATCGACTTTTTTTTCTGTTAGGAAAATAAATTACCTAATAGCCACAAGTTACAAATGTTCCAGAGACAATCACCATAAAAGTACTCTTCAAAAACAAAATCAAAACAAAATCATTATACAAAATAAAATTACAACAGGATATTGAGTACATATTTCTAATATAAAACTTATATCTAACTAAACAATTTTCATCTATCTCTCTTTCCAAAAGCTCAAAGTGATTGCAAGCAATAAATTTTAGGCATTGATTAACAGGCCAAGTCTATGACAGCAATATTTTCATATGGTAGGTTGATAACAACCTATACTTATTAACAAGCATACTCCCTCTTCTCTGCCCACTGTGCTCCCCCCCTCTCTCCTCACTCTATCCCATATTTAAATTTCCCTGAACTTGTTATTGGAGACCAGTGAACCACCAAGAGCTACCTCCCATACACCTACTTTTATACTTTTACTTCACCCTGAATTGAATTTTTTCATCATCAGAGAAAACCTATTAATTACAAATCAGATATTATCATTTTTAATACTTCCTGCAGCAGATAAATTTTTGTTTGTAATATTCCATTTTTTTGAGTTAGAATTATACTTAATATTGAGGTAGATGTTTTAAGATGCTAGGAATTATACTTGAGTAATGGGAGCTTTAGGCTACAGAATGTTTGTCTTTCATCCCTCCATTTTCATTCACACCTGCAACACCCATAATGTAAATAGTGAATTTGGGGCTTCCAAGACCTTGGACCTCTTTGATACCTTCATCCTCTCTCATGAATTATTCAGACTCCTGGATTCCAAAACTTCCTATGATGTTGCTTTAGATAATAGAATAAAAAACATCTCACAGATTCATGAAGAGCTGGAAAATGGGGAGAAGCCAACATGGAGGTCTGATCTGTGTTTTAATTTATAAACTTATCAGAAATCAGTTGCTCTTGAGAATTCTGGTGTAGTCTCAATGATAATAGTTTACATATGACTCAACAATTTCTCTGAATGGTTTCACACTTTTGGTTCATGAGTCTATATAAGGAGAAGATTGATGAAACTATGAGTCTGTGTCTTTGGTGGGTGTTTTTACTCCATTCTGATGAATACTAGGAAAGTATTTTCTATTAAGGTAGTAAAATATGGAGCACTATTAACTGTGTGTCTGGAGGGTCAATCCTACTCCTTTCATTCATGGAACAAAGCAGAGAAGGGGCACAGAGAAGAATTCAAGAATTAAATGTTGCCAGTGTCCCCTTTCATACCTATTCATTGCTCATTTCCTTTTAACCACTGATGTCCCAGGTGAAAGGATTCTTAGACAACACCACACCCTTATTTAGGAATTTAGTTTTTCTGGAAAGTAAGTCCTCTAACCAATGGGAGTAGGAAGGAAACATCAGCAAGATAAGCATGCAATATATACCTCTGTTCTCTACTTGAACTTCTATTACTGTTGAACAGTAGTCTTTACTGGTCTGTAAATATAGATCCATAACTTGTTTTTAATACATATATATTCATCTAACATTTCAGTTTCAATATAACCTTTTCTGTCCTTTTGTCTTGAACATCATATCTTGCTTTAGTAAATTTGAGAATCTTTACTGTTATATCTCCTCATATATTAAAAATATTAATTTTGATAACATGTGTACTTTTTTGTGTAGGAGATACTTGGCTCAGGAGTGAATGTGGGTTTCATTTATGCTGAACCACTGGATCTATTTTAAAGTACATTGTAAAAGAAAACACTATTGGTAGAGTATAAAAAAAGCATTATCCAACAGAAGGTTAAGGAAATGGACTTAGTGTGATGCAATTACTTATCTACATTGTCTGTGCGAATAGAAACATATCACTAATCTAAATATTTTGAATACTTCTCAGTATGTACATTATCTCAATCACAGTAAATTCTAGGAGTTCAACTTATGCTTCAGTGAAGTAAGTTTTCTTTTCTCCACCGTAGAGTTAGATTCATTAAAATAAGGATAGGAGACCATAAGATTTTAGCTGATCTACAGATTTTTATGAAACTTTAAAGAATGAAAGGGTATGCATCCACAGAGCACTATATGCCGGCCATACCTACCAAAGTATTCATCCTAGGGAACTCAGACACCGACAAGCATTTGATTGCTTTTCTGATAGCCAGAGTCCATTTATCTCAGTCATGCCATTCATTGCAGTCAATAGCACAGAAGGTGAAGGCGTGGGACTGTTCTAAGAATACCAATATGCAGGACACGGATAAGATTTTTCCAGCATCTTACAGGACCACTGTGGTTCACCAACTGTGCACTCACCTGTGACATGTGGATACTTCAGCAGGAGCAGGAGAGCATATCTCAGCGTTGTGCTTGTTGTCTCTGTCCCTGCCCCAAAGAGATCATTGACAGTACTTGTCAAATTTTCAAATGAAAACTCTGATTGTTTGATGTGGTTTTCCTATAAATAATTTGATACAACAATCTGATAAATTATTTACCGCATGTCTCATTACAATGAATCTATAGTAGTACATTTGTGTATTTGTACAAGTTATACAGTTGAATATTTGATATTGAAATTGTACAATTTAAGGAGAAACTACATAGCTTGCATTTCTTTTATTTATTTACTTATTTATTTATTTACTTTAAACTCCAGAGATTATTACAATCCCAGTCCATCCACTGACTGTTCCACATCCTATCCCTCCTTCTTGACCCTTGACTCCATGAGGATGGATCCACTCCTCACCCCCTGCCCACCAGACCTCTAAATTCCCTGGGATTTCCAGGCTCTTGAGGGTTAGGTGCCTCCCCTCTGACTAAACCCAGACCAGGCAGTTCTCTCCTGCATATGTGCTTGGGGCCCCATATCAGCTGGCATAGGCTGCCTGGTCCATGTTCCATTATCTGAGAGATCTCAGGAGTCTAGGTTAATTGAGACTGCTGGTCTTCCCACCAGGCAGCCCTCCTCCCCAGCATCTTCCAGCTTTCCCCTAATTCAACCACAGTGGTCCATTTCAAATAGCTATTCTAACTGTATAGAAATTCACTGAGTTGTATAGACTTTGAGTCTAGTTTTTCATATGATATAATTATTAATTTACAAGGTTACTTTGTAATAAACCTTATACATTTATTTGAAAGTTTTATGGTATTGCTAACAAAGATCTTGGAATGTAGACCCGAGCAGAAATTAACATATCATTTCAGAGACTATGGCCCAGATATTTATACTTTTCAATTTCACCCTAAATTCTTACTAACCTGACTCTTCCATTGATGTGATTATTTGCATATAAGTATGTAAACTTGTATAATTTTATACCTGAAAACATTTATTCGTTATCTATTTTATACTATCAAATTCGTATGAGGAAGAATGTGTGCTAGGTCTGATCTTTAGATATGCAGAGTCATCCACAAAAATTACGTGTTTTCTCAATATAGTGAAGAACAGTGTGAAGTATGCGATTCTAACTCCCTGGGGATTCTCTGCTAAACTAAGTCATGTCTGTCACAAGATTCTTTGCCCTTAAGTTAAATAAATCCATTCTTTTTTTTTAGTGCATTAATTTCTAAGTTTCCTCTTATTTTTAGAAAGTAACATATCATTGTGTGTGCACACCCCTTTTCTTATCTATCCATTCTTTGATTATTTCTAGGTTGATTATCTCAACTGTGAAAGCCACAGTAAGAAAGAAATATGAATCTGCAGGCGGGCTTTCCATATCTTGATATTCTTTAGATTAAAAGCTCAGAAGTAAACTATTTATGTTCTATGATGGACATACAGAAAGATTCTAGAGGAGCACTGAGAGTGTTCTCCACAAAGACTACAATAATTAATATTTCCATCAACATTATATCAGTATCTACCCCATGATATTATAATCAGCATGTGTTTTCTTTGAAAAACTGCCAGTATTACTGTGGTAGCATTAAATCTCATTGTAATATCAATTGTGATTTCCTGGTGAAAACATTTTATGCACAATTGTGTTGAACTTATACTTTCAAGTATAAAAACCTAAAACTTTGTAAAAACTTTTATGAAAGAATATGAAAGAATAAGAAAAATATATGTAAGTGGCACAATGCAAAATACCTTTATTTCTTCTTTGCCAGTTTGTATCCCTTTGATCTCTTTGTGTTGTCTTATTGTTCTACCTAGCACATTGAGTACAATATTGAATAGAAATGAATAATGAAAACAATTCTTAACAATGAAAGAATAGTTGAAGGAATCACCATCCCTGACCTCAAGCTCTACCACAGAGTAATAGTGACAACAACTGCATGGTATTGGTCCAGAAAGACACGCTGATCAATGGAATAGAATTGAAGACCCAAAAAAAAAAAAAAAAAAAAAAAAAAAAAAAAAAAAAAACCCACAAACTTATACACAATTGATCTTTGACAAAGAATCCAAAAATATATAATGGAAAAAAAGAAAGAATCTTAAATAAATGGAGCTGTTCTAATTGGCTGTTTGTATGTAGAAAAATGTAAAAAGACCCATATTTTTCATATCCCACAAAGCTCAAGTCCAAGGGGATCAAGGACCTCTACATAAAACCAGATACATTGAATCTAACAGAAAAGAAAGTAGGAAAGAGCCTTGAAATCAGTGGGACAAGGGGAAATTTCCTAAACAGAACTCCAGTAACTCACAGTATAAGATCAAGAATGGATAAATGGGATAGCCAAGTAGTGCCGGGGGCATAACTAGCCTCCCAGGACTGTGGAAAAGCCCATGAATGGGGGTAAGACCAGCAACAATGCTCAGTGGGACTCGCCTGGAATCCTTGGGACACAGGGACTGAGGAACAGCCAGGGGAAGGAGCCTTCTGGTTTCCATCTGTGGAGGGAGATCTCTGTCTGTGCCACCAGGGCTCCATAGCCAAATGGTGCAGGGAGAAAGCAGGACTCCCAGGAGTGTGGGCAGGATTGTCTGCTCACCTGGAATCCCTAGGACACAGGGACTGAGAAGTGGTCTCTGGATTCTTTTGGTGGTCGGGAGCAGACCCTGTGACACAGGGATCCATACTCAAATAGGGCCAGGAGAGAACTGATATCCCAGGATTGCTGATACACCTTCAAGCACAGGCAAGACCCCCACTTCTGTTCAAATTCACTGAATCAAGAGGGACCCTTGCAGAGCCATCAGGACACAGGAACCAAGGGACAGCTGGGGACAAGATCCTTCTGGTTTCTGTCTGCACCCCAGTGTTGACCCTGTACCACAGTGCTCCAAACCCAAATTCCTCTCAGAGAGAGCTGGCCTTCAAGGAGTATTGACACTGAGGCTTGCAGGAGGGGCAAGCCACAGTAAGACAGAGTAAGATCAGCTAACACCAGAGATAAGCAGATGGTGAAAGGCAAGGGCAAGAACACAAGGAACAGAAACCAAGGCTACTTGGCATCCTCAGAACCCAGCTCTCCCACCACAGCAAGCCTTGGATCCCCCAACACACCAGAAAAGCAAGACTCAGATTTAAAATCACATCTTATGATGGTGATAGAAGATTTTTAGAAGGAAATAAATAACTCCCTTAAAGAAATACATGAGAACACAGGTAAACAACTAGAAGCTCTTAAAGAGGAAACACAAAAATCCCTTAAAAAATTACATGAAAACACAATCAAACAGATTGAGGAAATGAACAAAACCATCAGGACCTAAAAATAGTTATAGAAACAGTAAAGAATTCACAAAGGAAGACAAGCCTGGAGTTATTAGACCTAGGAAAGAGATCAGGAGTCATAGATGCAAGCATCACCAACAGAATACAAGAGATAGAAAAGAGAATCTCAGGTGCAAAAGATACCATAAAAAACATTGACACAACAGTCAAAGAAAATGCAAAATACAAAACGCCCCTAACCCAAAAAATCCAGGATATCCAGGATACAATGAGAAGACAGAACCTAGGACAATAGGTATAGAATAGAGTAAAGATTTCTAACTTAAAGGACCAGTAAACATCTTCAACAAAATTATAGAAGAAATATTCCCTAAACTAAAGAAAGAGATGAACATAAATTTACAAGAAACCTACAGAACTCCAAATAGATTAGACCAGAAAAGAAATTCCTCCCTTAAAATTATAGTCAAAGCACCAAACACACAGAACAAGGAAAGAATATTAAAAACAGTAAGAGGAAAAGGTCAAGTAACATATAAAGGCAGACCTATCGGAATTACACCAGACTTCTCACCAGAGACTATGAAAGCTAGAAGGTCCTGGGCAGAACACATATAGACCCTAAGAAAACAAAAATGACAGCCCAGGAGGCTATACCCAACAAACTCGCAATTACCATAGATGGTAAAACCAAAATATTCTATGACAAAAACAAATTTACACATGTTTCCATAAACTCAGTCCTACAGAGAATAAGAGATGGAAAACACCAATTCAAGGAGGGAAATTACATCCTAAAAACAGCAAGAAAGTAATCTTTCAACAAACTCAAAGGAAGGATAGCCACACAAATATAAAAATAACATCGAAAATAACAGGAAGCAAAAATCACTATTCCTTAATATCTCTTAACATCAATGGAAATTAAAAGACATAGACTACAAGCTGGATACATAAACAGGACACAGCATTTTGCAGAATCCAGGAAATGCACCTCCGTGTTAAAGACAAACACTACCTTAGAGTAAAGGTCTGGAAAAAAATTTCCAGGCAAATGGTCCCAATAAACAGCTGGAGTAGCCATTCTAATACCAAATAAAATCGGTTTTCAACCAAAGATCATCAAAAAAGAAAAGGAAGGACAATTTATACTCATCAAAGGAAAAATCTCCCAAGAAGAACTCTCAATTTTGATCATCTATGCCACGAATGCAAGAGCACCCACATTCATAAAAGAAACTTTAGTAAAGCTCAAAGCACACATTGCACCTCACACAATAATAGTGGGAGACTTCAACACCCCATTATCATCAATGGACAGATCTTGGAAACACAAACTAAACAGAGACACAATGAATCTAACGGATATTATAAACCAAATGGATTTAATAGATATCTATAAAACATTTCATCCTAAATCAAAAGTATATACCTTGTTCTCAGCAACTCATGGTACCTACTCCAAAACTGATCATATAATCAATCACAAAACAAACCTCAACAGATATAAGAAGATTGAAATAATCCAATGCCTCCTATCAGATCACTACTGATTAAAGTTGGTCTTCAATGGCAACAACAACAGAAAGCCCACATACACATGGAAGCTGAACAGTGCTCTACTCAATGATAACTTGGTCAAGGAAGAAATAAAGAAAGAAATTAAAGACTTCCTAGAATTTAATGAAAATGAAAATACAACATACCCAAATCTATGGGACACAATGAAAGCAGTGTTAAGAGGAAAACATGTAGCTCTGAATGCCTCTAAAAAGAAACCAGAGAGGGCATAAACTAGCAGTTTAACAGCACACCTGAAAGCTCTGGAACAAAAAGAAGCTAATACACTAAAGAGGAGTAGAAGGCAGGAAATAATCAAATTAAGGGCTGAAATCAACCAAGTAGAAACTCAAAGAACTATGCAAAGAATCAACAAAAGTAAGAGTTGGTTCTTTGAGAAAATCCACAAGATAGATAAACCCTTAGCCAGACTAACCAGAGGGCACAGAGACAGGATCCAAATTAACAAAATCAGAAATGAAAAAGGAAATATAACAAAAGATTCTGAGGAAATTCAAAAATCAACAAATCCTACTAAGAAAGCATAACTCAACAAAATTGGAAATCTGGATGAAATGGACAAGTTTTTATACAGATACCAAAAACCAAAGTTAAGTCAGGATCAGATAAGCCTTCTCAACAGTCCCATAATGCCTAAAGAAATAGAAGCAGTCATTAAAGGTATGCCAACCAAAAAAAGCCCAGTACCAGATGGGTTCAGTGTAGAATTCTATCAGACCTTCTAAGAATACCTGATACCAATACACTTAAATCTATTCCACAAAATAGAAACAGAAGGAACACTACCCAATTCCTCCTATGAGGCCATAGTTGCACTGATACTAAAACCTCACAAAGATCCAACAAAGAAAACTTTAAAAATTTCCCTTATGAATATCGATGCAAAGATACTCAATAAAATTCTCACAAACCAAATACAAGAACACATCAAAACAATCATTCACCATGATCAAGTAGGCTTCATCCCAGGGATGCAGGGATGGTTCAATACCTGGAAATCCATCAATGTAATCCACTACATAAACAAACTCAAAGCAAAAAACCACATTGTCATTTCAGTAAATGCTGAAAAAGCATTTGACAAAATTCGACATCCCTTCATGATAAAAGTCTTAGATCAGAAACTCAAGGACCATACTTAAACATAGTAAAAGCAATATACAGCAAACCAGTGGCCAACATCAAATTAAATGGAGCGAAACTTGAAGCAGTTCCACTAAAATCAGAGACTAGACAAGGCTGTCCACTCTCTCACTGTCTATTCAATATAGTTCTTGAAGTTCTAGCTAGAGCAATTAGACAACAAAAGGAGTTCAAAGGGATACAAGTTGGAAAGGAAGAAATCAAAATATCACTATTTGCAGATGATAGGATGGTATACTTAAGTAACCTGAAAAACTCCACCAGAGAACTGCTACAGCTGATAAAAAAAACTTCAGCAAAGTGGCTGGATACAAAATTAACTCAAACAAATTACTAGCCTTCATATACCTGAAGGATAAACAGGCTGAGAAAGAAATTAGGCAAATGAAACCCTTTATAACTGTCACAAACTATAGAAAGTATCTTGGTGTGACTCTAGCTAAAAAAGTGAAAGAACTGTATGACAAGAACTTCAAGTCTCTGAAGAAAGAAATAGAAGAAGACTTCAAAAGATGGAAAGATTTCCCATGATCATGGATTGGCATTATTAATATAGTAAAAATGGCCATCCTGCCAAAAGCAATCTACAGATTCAATCAATCCCCATCAAAATTCCAACTCAATTCTTCATAGACTTAGAAAGAGCAATTCTCAAATTCATATGGAATAACTAAAAACCCAGGATAGCTAAAACTATTCTAAACAATAAAAGAACTTCTAGGGGAATCAGCATCCCTGACCTCAAGTTGTACTACAGAGCAGTAGTGATAAAAACTGCATGGTATTGGTACTGGGAAAGGCAAGTAGATCAATGGAATAGAATTGAAGATGCAGAAATGAACCCACACACTTAAGGTAACATGATCTTTGACAAAGGAGATACATCATCCACTGGAAAATGGAAAGCATTTTCAACATATCATGCTGGTTCATCTGGAGATCTACATGCAGAAGAATGCAAATTGATCCATTCCTATCTCCCTGTACAAAATTCAATTCCAAGTGGATCAAGGACCTTCACATAAAACCAGATACGCTGAATCTAATAGAAGAGAAATTGGGGGAGGGTCTCAAACACATGGGCAAAGTTCCTGAACAGAACACCAATGGCTTATGCTCTAAGATCAAGAATCGACAAATGAGTCCTCATGAAATTACAAAGCTTCTGTAAGGCAAAGGACACTGTAAATAGGACAAAACAGCAACCAATAGATTGGAAAAAGATCTTTACCAATCCCATGTCTGTTTGAGGGTTACTATCCAATATATACAAAGCACTTAAGAAGTTAGACTTCAGAGATCCAAATAACCCTATCAAAAAATGGGGAATAGAGCTAAACAGAAAATTCTCAACTGAGGAAACTCATGGGGCTGAGAAGCACCTAAAGAAATGTTCAACATCCTTAGTCATCAGGGAAATGCAAATCAAAACAACCCTGAGATTCCACCTCATACCAGTCAGAATGGCTAAGATCAAAAACTCACATAACAGCAGATGCAGGCGAGGATGTGGAGAAAGAGGAACACTCCTCCATTGCTGGTGTGATTGCAAGCTGGTACAACCGCTCTGGAAATCAGTTTAACGGACCCTCAGAAAAATGAACATAATACTACCTGAGGACCCAGCTATACCACTCTTGGGCATATACCTGAAAGATGCTACTACATGTAATAAAGACACATGTTCCACCATGTTCATAGCAGCCATATTTATAATAACTAGAAGCTGGAAACAACCCAGATGTCCTCATCAGAGGAATGGATACAGAAAATGTGGTACATTTACACAAAGGAATACTACCCAGCTATTAAAAACAATGACTTCATGAAAATCGCAGACCAAGGATGGAACTTGAAAATATCATCCTGAGCGAGGTAACTCAGTCACAAAAGAATAAACATGGGATGTACTCACTGATAAGTGGATATTAGCCTAAAAGTTCAGAATATCCATGATTCACATCACAACAACTGTTGGGCTGAGCGTTAGATCCCAGAAGGAGGAGTTGGAGAAGGAGTTGAGGGAGTCTGCCACCCCATGGAGGGAGCAACAGTGTCAACTGGCCTGACCACCCCCCCCCCCGATGACCCTGGAGACTGGATCACCAACCAAAGAATACACATGGAGGGACCCATGGTGCTGGCCACATATGTGGCAGAGCGGGGCCTTGTTAGCCATCAGGGGGAAGAGAGCCCCTTGGACCTGAGAGTGTTAGAGGACCCAGTATAGGGGAATGCCAAGGAGGGAAGATGAGAGTGGGTGGGTGGGAGGGTAGGTGAATACCCTCATAGAGGCAGTGGGAGGGGGAGCAGATGGAGGGTTCCAAGGGGAGACCTGGAAAGATGGAAACATTTGAAATATAAACAAAATATTAAGAAAAAAAGAAAAAGAAAGAAAAGAAATGAATGAGCGGCAGGCATTAACAGGAAACACTTTGGATGCGGGTTAACATTAAAAATTTACCAAGCCTTTATTAGAAAAAAATGGATAAATGGGACTTCATGAAACTAGAAAGATTCTGTAAGTCAAAAGACATAGTCAATAAGACAAATTGGCAACCAACAGATTGGGAAAAATCCTTCACTAACCCCACATCCGATAGAGGGCTAATATCCAAAATATATAAAGAACTCAAGAAGTTAGCCACCAAAAAACCAAACAACCCAATCAAAAAATGGGATATAGAACTAACCTGAGAATTCAGAACAGAGGAATCTCAAATGGCTGAGAAGCACTTAAAGAAGTGTTCAAAGTTTTTAGTCATCAGGGAAATGCAAATCAAAATGACCCTGAGATTCCACTTTACACTAATCAGAATAGCTAAGATCAAAACCTCAGGTGACAACACATGCTGGCAAGGATGTGGAGAAAAAAGAACACTCCTCCATTGCTGGTGGAATTGTAAACTCTTACAATCACTCTGGAGGTTGAATCTGCAGGATCCTCAGAAAATTGGAATTAGATCTACCTGAAGATCCAGCAATACCACTCTTGGTAATATACCAAAAAGATACCCCACTGTGCCACAGGGGCACATATTCCACTATGTTCATAGCAGCTTTGTGTTAACAGAAGCTGGAAACAACTCAGATGTTCCACAACAGAAAAATGGATACAGAAAATGTGGTTCATTTACAAATGGAGTACTACTCAGCTATTAAGAAAGAGGCCATCTTGAGTTTTGGGGGAGATGGATGGAACAAGAAAATATCCTGAGTGAGATAACTCAAAAGGACATCCATGGTATGTATTCATTAATAAGTGTATATCAGTCCCAAAAAAGTACAGCATACCCAAGATATAGTCCACAGAACTCAACAAGGTTAACAAGCTGAAGGGCCCAAGTGAGGAAGCTTCAGTCCCACTTGGGAGAGAGAAGAAAGCAATCACAAGGGGGGAGTGAGAGAGGGACCTGGGAGGGAAAGAAGAAAAAAGAGGAACATGATCTGGTATTGGATAGGACAAAAGGACTGAAGCCCTAATGGCCAACAGACAGAATGGATACAGGCAACCTCAGGAGGTAGGAGGTTGTGGGAACCCTCCAGAAGGTACTAGAGACCTGGGGGATGAGAGACTCTCAGGACTTAAAGGGAGGGCCCATAGATGAAATGCCCAACAGTAGCAAGAGGGAACATCTAGAGCCCACCTCCAGCAGAATGACAGGGTATCAAGTGAGGGATTGGATTGCCATCCTACAGTCAAAACACTTACACCTAATTGTTACTGTCCGAAAGAACTGCAGGGAAATGGAACGGAGTCTAAGGAAAAGCAGATCCAGCAGCAGGCCCAATGTGGGATCCAGCTCAATGGCAGGCCCCAAGGCCTGACACTATTACTAAGGCTATGGATCACGCACAAGCAGGGAATGCCCCCTGAAAGGCCCAACAAGCAGCTGAAAAAGTCAGATGCAGATATTTGCATGAAACCAATGGACAGAAGCTTCTGACCCCTCAGCTGAATTAGGGGAAAGCTGAAGGAATCTGAGGAGGAGGCAATCCTGTAGGAGGATCAGCAATCTCAATTAACCTGAACCCCTAAGATCTCTCAGACACTGGACCACTAAGCAAGCAGCATACACCAACTGATATAAATCCCCCAACAAATATATAGCATGAAACTGCTGGGTCTGGTTTCAGTCAGAAAAGATGCACCTAACTCTCAAGAGACTGAAGATCCCAGGGAGTTTAGAGGTTTGGTGGAGTTTGGGGGTATTGGGACATCATTGTGGATACAGAGGGGTGGGTAGAAGGTATGGGATATGGAACAGTCGGAGGGTGGACCAGGAGGGAAATAATATCTAGAGTTTAAAAAAAAAAGAAAAAGAAAATGAATGAATAAATAAATAAATAAATAATAAAAGAAAAATAAAGTATAATAATATATAGTTATTTTGTTAATTTGTTTATGAAAATGAGGATTAAGTGGTTTGTGTGTCTGTCTTATTACATTGTAAAGGGTATTTTACAAAAAAAAAAAAAAAAAAGCACTCATGTCAAAGATATGAAAAAGCAGGTCGATGGTCAGGGGAGAGCCAAAGCAGTTCTGGGTCACAGAATCACCAACAACATGAAAAGTAGTTTAAAGCATGTGCCTGCTAATATGGCTTATCCATAAGGTTATGATAAAATAGGATGGTTTTTTGTAGAAAATCATACCTAAGGCATTTTAAAGAGGCAATGATGTCTTATGAGTTGCACACATCCTATGTGAAACAAACTCTAAATAATTTGGCTACTCAAAATAGAATTATTCTCCAAGATTGGAGGGGTTTGGTTATAGCTATACTTGAGGCTGGCCATGGATTGCAGTGGTTGTCATGGTTAAGAGAAGAAGCCAGCCCTTCCTCTGGTCACTGCTGCTGGGTCAGACCCCTAGCTGGTCTGCTCCTGTGAAGACACCAGATCCTGACCCATCTTAGAGGTCCCTCTGCAGTCAGAGCAGTTGTTAAGAAACCCTCCAAAGACCAACACACCCACCCCAAGTTCCATAGCCCAGTGGATTCTGGACTCATCACCACCCCACTCCATCCCCAAATACCATTCCCCTTCTGCCCCTTCCTCCTGATCCCTTATGCTGGGGCAGACTCCTAGCTGGTGTGCTCCCTTGAAGACACCAGATCCTGACCCATCTTAGAGGATCTGCTGCACTCAGAGCAGTTGATGCTCTAATATGTGCAGGATCACAGGAACACAGGATCCCAGTAGCTTGGTCACATCAGGATCTCAGGGTCCCAGAGGAGGCTAGACTCCCAGGAGCTCTGAACACCACAAATGCAGAGAAACAATAGGACTATGAACTGCACTTCAAGACAGACTATGCTGAATACTGCATCTTGCATGACCAAATTGAGACAAACCAAAGGTTTGCATATACTAAGAAACTTCAGCAAAGAACTCCAGAACAGAAGATTCTAAAATATCAGACAATCTATACATGTAAAAGGTTCAGAGAGTCAGAAACCATGTTACAGAAAAGAGAAGAATCGCTGTTCTGTTTTTATCTCAGTTGTGGTTAGGCTACGGGAAGATCAACAGAAAGATCACATCAAACATCTAAGAACCCTGGAAAATGTATCGGAAAGAATGGAGAAGCAGCTTCAAAACTGCATAACTAGTAGCTAAAACAAATGGCGTGAAAATCTAATGTGATTTATTTTGCATACTTATTCCTTTAAGGGATCACAAATGGCTAGTCAACTGTCTCTTTTGCAATTATCATTCAGTATGCTTCACACTATGACCTTTAGTGTGAGTTGACTCTTGGAATTCTGGGAATGGAAGCGGTGATAAAAAGTCAGCAGAAGCTGAGAGTTGGCTAGTAAGATTAGGAACTAGACAGGAGAAGGGTCCAAGAGACAGAAAAGTGGGGTTAGAGACTAGAAGAAGAGAGGACTGCTGGTGAGAGTTGAGACAGAAGCTGAGCTGAGCCAGAGAAGATATTGCCAAAAAACAGATAGGGGACATCCTACAAGCAAAGTAACAAAATAAAGAAATAATAAGGAATAAAAGCTACAGGACAACAGTGATCATTAGTGGGTGTGGTATGTTATTTCATAGTGATAAGACGCTTTCCAACTAGCAGAAATCGGCAGTTGTAGTGTTTTGTAGGCACATAAAATACCACCATAAAATAAAGAAACAATTACTGCCCTGAAGTACCCCATAAACATACTGTGCTGACTTTCTGGACTATAATCTTACAAAAATACAAATTTCAATGACACAGATGAGACAAAATAGTCAATCAAAAACAAAATAAAAGTTACAGCAAAATCAAAGAAATCAGAAACCTGGATCTTAACAATTGCTATAGAATTTCAGGAGGAAGAACTCATGATGGTGAACCACTAGCAAACGGCAATCAAGATCAGTGGAGCAAAATCAATCAGCACAGCCAATTCCAAACATTATAGTCAACTCATGTTTACTGAGTTCCAAGGAAATTAAATGGGAAATTGTGTTCTGAATAAACAACACAGTGCCCACACAGTCCATGCTGCCAGAATAACCAATGGTTACCTCCTTAATCACATTCTGTAAAAATTAAATTGAAGTTATACTGAAAACCTCACTCTTTAATACACCAACTCTTTCTCCACCACATACCTCTCCATATACCATTCAGTCATTCAAAAATTAGCTTCTATATCTATCATTTTAAAATAAACAATATGGCTAGATCAAGTTTAATCCACTAGACATGCAGGAAATCTAGCTACACAATATGTTCATTTACGGTGCCAATATTCACACTTCCATGATAGTTGGTTACTTTGTACTCAATTAGAATTTTCCCCATCTTACCTGTCCTTTGGTAAGGACTCAACTACAATTAAGTCACTGTGGTCTGGTTAACAAATTCCCTTTATGTTTCCAGTATCTGTATGGTGCATTCCAACACATAAAATATACTAAACTATTTTTCAACTGATACTGACTTAAATCATCTCTGACAAACATTTCAGTGTTCAATAAACCACAAATGCTTGAACAATAAAATAATCTTTTTTTAACAATTTACCTGTTTTTGTCTAATCAGAAAATAATCAATAAAGTCACAAGGGTTTGTAACATCCAATGATTCCTGGTGTTCTTTTATTTTCTCCAACACGTAGCTTTTTATATAATTAACATTTTTTGCTATTTTGCGATGACTTCCAGGACAATAGTCAATGAGTGAAGGGAAATTATTGCAGACCTATGAAAACAAACCAATAATTTATTTTGTTAAGATGTGTTATTTTATTTTAACTATGTATGTGTATGTGTGTGAATGTGTGTATCTGTCTCTGTGTGTCATTTTCTGTGTCAGTGTGTCTGTGTGTGTGTGTCTATACATACACAATCATGTGTGTGATATATTAATGGGTGCCTTTGAAATTCAGATATGTCAGATCCTCTGAAGCTAGCGGTTATGAGCTACCTGACAAGGGTGTTGAAGATTGGACTCAGGTCCTTAGGAAGGTAAACCACAGCTTTAACCACTGATGTATCTCTCCAGTCTCTGACTGTAGGCATAATGAATCATGTACTGTATAAAATGCATCCTTCTATCATTTGAATGTTGATTTCACTATCCCACTCAATCTGAGACAGCATTATAATGCTTGTGTTAAGATTCTCTTATATGAGGTTTGTGTAAACAAGGTTCACCATTTATTCTCTGTCTTGTCCATAAAAGCTGTAAAGTCAAGAACTAGGTGATAGAACCAGGCAGGGGATAAGGGAGAGAAAGATAGGAAGAAAGGATTCTGCATGAGGAAGGGAGCCAGACAGAAATAAAAGCAGTATACATCTGAAGTCCAGAGAGCCAGACCAATCTAAAAATGCAAATGCTTAGGGATTTTTCTGGTAGGCAGCCAGATTAGATTAGAGAATTAGAATAGAATTATAATGCCTAGATATTGTGTTTTAACTTGGAAATTATCTTGGTCTCTCTGTGTAATTATTGGGGAACTAACTATGATAAAGAAAAAAGCCTCTGTATTAATTTACAACATACATATATATTAATATTCATTATACAATCTGCCAAGGAACCTTTTAATGTAGAGAGATGTGAAGAAATACACATATCTAAAATATATAGATCATCCTACTTGAGTTTATAGATTCAGACTTGAACAAAAGTGGTGTCCAAAATAAAGAAATGTGTTTCATTTCCTGCGTGGAGTAATGTAATGCTCTGTGATAGTAGAGACAATTGGGTGAAAAATTCCTGATCAATTGATCAAAGATCATAAGTTTCCACATTAATGAATCCCTTTTAGTATTAAGAATATTTATGACAATTCATTAAAGGTTGATAGCATTTATTTCCTGCAAGTTTAAAATATGGTATGATGTAAATTACTGTCATTTACAGTCTTCAGATGATAGCAGAAGAAAAGAGTTGGGTGACTTGATTTACATCAAAAAGGTATATTTAACTCCTATAAACCAGGCTCAGCATGGAGTGAATATTCAGAAGTGGGTGGGGCTCCTAAGGGTCTTGAATACAAATGTACATCATACCCCTATAGGTTTCTCTATGATCACACAGTTACTATGCAGAGTTCAGGAGATGGCAATTGAGCCTAGGACAACAATATAAGGATATTTGTGGTCCACACAGTATTGAACTACTCATATTCTGATTTCTACCTGTTACCTCATCACTAGGATTCTGGCTCAAATATCAAACCACTGAAAATACTGAGGGTTTCCTGGCAGATTTCATTACCACTAATATTCTTTCTCCTTTAAGAGAATATTCTTTCTAAACTAAGATATTCCTGCTTAGAAATATGATGAACATTGCTTACTAGCTTAAAGAGGATGAGAATGTGGCATAGAAGAATGTCCTTTGAGTGATTGGGCATACTTCTAGATGTAAATGCTGTACTTTTTACCAACAGTTCTGTGTATACCAATGGGAAAATTAATGAAGAGAGAGCTAGAAGGATTGAAGCAACTTAGCCTTTGTCCTTCAGTTTTTCTATTGGCAAAGCAAAGGGCTTAGGCTTCCCTCCCAGATAATCTTTCCACAATACATTGGTCAGAATCAAGGTGTCTTGCCACATCACTTTTTGGTCCATATTGAATTTGATCTGTGACAATAAAGCACCATATGTGTTTTCACAGAACGAAAAAAAGAATATCTTGACTTCACCTGCAACCATGGGGAGCTCGCAATCTTGACATTCTCATTTACTTTTTCCATGAGGCTTAGAAAATCCTTATCTTTATAATCAAAACGATTCTTGAAAATAATGGAACAGATGACATTGCATGGAGCACAGCTCAGGATGAAGGTGGGGTCACAGGGCAAGCCTGAAGATTGAGAAACAATTAGAAAAATACCATTGAAATAGACAAAGAAGATATGTTGCATCTGTTAACAGGTAAAAGTTCTTTAGGAGTTTTAAACCATATCTTGCCTACAATTTTCCTAACAGCTAAGCATTTGTTATATATAAAATCGACATATCACTTTGATCTTAAATTTGAGGTGATTTTCTGGGGAAACCAAGATGTCTAGGTTTGTAAACATTTTCGAAAATCATCATTATCAAATTTCTGATATAATATTTAAAATTTTACATCACATTGATGTGTACAATATTACAGGTTTAAAACTCATAAGGAGCATATCTGTCAGACCACTTCAACAGTTTTAGCTCTCTTTTATACTGAAAGAAAACATAAAAATTATAATTACAAAATTTCACATATTCAGAGCAGAATTATATCTTACTGCAATGCATATATGCTATATGTTACTCAGAAGGAAGTAGAAAAGTGTATACCTGGAAGTTCTGTAACCACAATCAGTAAATAAAAAAAGCAACTATTGATCCAAAAATAGAGGAAAGAGCAACACTGCAGGTGAGTTTATATATGAGAGGGGAAAACATGATGAGAATTCCTCCTTGTTATAGAAGAATATTGTGCAACATCTAGAACAGCAAGTTCTCTGTGGGTTTGTTAATATAACCAAATAAAATGAAAATTTTATCTTACATATCTAGGAGGGAAAACCAACATGAAGGGAGTGATAGAGACTTCCCCTTTTCATTTTATCATCGAAGGCAATGCATTTTTTTTTTGAGTGTCATGTCTTTCATGCACAATTTGGGACCATAAGCCAAAGTTTCACAGAGCTGATGGCAAAGGTTACGAGACATCAGGGAGGAACTCCAGAACACAAGATGCTAGAAGATAAGACAGCCCAGAGGCATAAAATTTTAGCTAATGTTGTCCAAGTTATAAAAAAGTGAAGCAACCCTATTAGGTCTTTATCTCAGTTGTGGGTGTTCTCCTGAGAGATAAACAGAAAGATCATATCAAACACCTGAGAACCCAGGAAAAGACATTGGGAAGAATGGACAGTCAGCTTCAGAACTGCATAGTTAGGGGGATCAGACACACGTTTCTTACTTCTGTCACCACCAGGCATGCTGTAGTGCACTCATATATTTGCAGGTAAGTATTTATACAATAAATAAATAATAATAAACACATCTTTTTAAGAATAACAATTCGGGGCAAGAAAGAAATAGGAAAGATGGAAATGGAATGCCAAGGAAGGTAATGATGTGTGAGCATGTTCTCAGCACATGATACATAAATGTCTGTATAAAACCAACACTGCATACAGTATTAGAAAAAAGGTTTGTTTCTTTAAAAGAACTATATAATAAGTATGTTCAATCACACTCTACACAACATGTCTGGAGGAAACTGAGATTTATAGGTTTGTAAGCATTTTCCAAAATCATCATTATCAAATTTCTTTGCTGATATAATGCTTAAAATTATACATCACATTGATATGTATGATCTTATAAGTTGAAAACTCATAGGAAATTCTTTTTTAATCTTTATTTGTGTGCATACAAGCACGGGGGTGTGTGTATGTGTGCGTGTGTGTGTGTGTGTATGTGTGTGTGTGTCTGTGTGTGTGTGTATGTGTGTGAGTGTGTGTGTCTGTGTCTGTGTGTCTTTGTGTGTGAGTGTGTATGTGTCTGTGTGTGTGTGTCTGAATACGTAGGGAGACCAGGAGAGCATGTCGTATATCATGGAGCTACTTTATATGGTTCCTGGGAACCCACTGCTGCTCCTCTGGAGGAACATATTCTCCCAAGTGATAAGCCATTTCTCCAACTCTCAGGGAAGTTTCTTTTGATATCCTTTCTATAGTGAATTTGCTTTGATCAAATGATCAGTGCTGTTTATATTCCAGGTGATCCTGAATTTAAATCTGTAGACCTCACATAAGGATCACTTAAATTAGCAGTGTTCTGAATAAGTTAATAAATATTTAAATAAATAGAAACTGCTTAAAATTCCTGTGGGTATGCCAGGCTTTTAAAACATAATTATAATTCTATACTGTCAAGAAATGTTTTAATTTACCAAAAAGGAGTGAAGGGTAAACATTTGGGACCTTTCATGCATATATACATGCCACTCACAGGTTGAATTTCACTTTTCAGTCTTTCCTTTCACTTTGTTTGGAAGAATAATTTAAAATCCTTAGAAATCAAATAGCTAATCAAATTTTACTACAGAAACTTCTTGAGTAGTACCATTCACTGTGGTAGCAAAATAAAAGTTTTTCTAGACAAACACACAGAAAGAGTTAACTTGTACAAAAATGATAGGCAGAACTTACAGCCAGGAAAGTTAGTGGAAATAGTTTAGATTTAATTTAAAAAATGATTTAATTAGAAAATATTTTCACAGTTTCTCTGTGCATTTTAAAGATCTGGACCATCATGTGTGTTTTACTAGAACATATGTCAAAATGCTGAGTACCCTAGTAGAAGAAATAATTAAATTGATTATATTCATTGCTTTATATTTATTAAAACATCCCTGAAACTCTAGAATGAATCCAACTAGATCATGGAGGATACACTATTTGATTCAATTGGGAATTTTGTTACAAATATTTTACTTAAAAAAATCTCTATAATATTCGGGGTGTTAGTCTATAATTTCCTTCCTTCCTTCCTTCTTTCCTTCCTTCTTCCCTCTCCTTTCCTTTCCTTTCCTTTCCTGTTAATAACCCCTGAGTGCTGGAATTAAAATCATGCACCGACACACCCAGCATTCTTTTTATCTACATTTTATGATACTATTTGTTTGGTATTTTTTGAAGGTTTTCAGGTGCATCATTAAGTTACAAATTTTATATTTCTCAAATTGTTGGTATAGGCTAACTATCATAGTAATTGAAGGTAATATGTGGGCTACTAGAAGAGATCATAAAGATCAAGTTTACCCAGATAAAAACTGTGAGTTACAGTAACAACTTGCCTGGCAAGGCATATCAGCTGGTGCCACAGTAGCATGCACATCATGGAAATTACAATTTTCTCTTTTGATTTAAGGCCTGTTCCATGAGATAAAACACATATTTGGCATTGTTATCTGGCCAAGGCTCTGCGACTAGACATACCATGGATCCTGAGAGAGAATCTAATATTATCACTATAAATGGGATTACTGTTAACCAACTCCAAATAACTTTTCATAATATCCATTTCTTAATGCATCTCAAAATCCACATCAGAGAAATTTCTACTTTTAGTAGATGACAATTAACACAGAGAAATGCAGAAACTCAACACATAGACCACAAAGAAACAATGGTACACTAAGCACTAAATGGGACCTTGAAGACATTGACAACTCGGGGCTTCTTCTTAAGGCTTAGCAGTCATTATGGAAGAATGGAAGAAAAAGTCTGAAAGTCAGAGGTAGATGACTACAAGCAAACACTGTCTTCTGGACAAATGAAACAGTGTCTCCTAGACACAGCAAGATAGCTTCACTTATCAACTTATAGTGTCTGTGAAAATATTCATGAGACCCACGCAAACTTAAGCCAGACTTAATCCCAGTATGGAGAGGGGAGATGACTACAAAGTCCAACAATAGTCAAGAAGTTATTGGGACTTCTTAGTTCTTAAGACAGAATGATTTGGTTTTCTTTAAGAGTATACCCTATAATATGTCAACCATAATTCAGAAGAAAGCCACACATAGAAGACATTTTTAAGCACTATCAGAGAAGATTCTGTTTACAGTAGATGATGACCAACACAGAGGTATAAAGGAAAGGGTGACGAAAATAAGAGACTGCAAAATCTTGAGTCCTAAACATAACTTATGTACTATCCCCCTTCCTTCAAAGATTCAGGGATCACTGAGGAAGAGGGAACAGAAAAGTAGTGGATGACTACAAGAAAACAATGTCTTCTGGGCACAGCAGTACAGCTCCTCATATGAACTCACAGCAAATGTGACAGGATGACAAGAACTGTGCAAATCAAAGCCAGAAAAAAATTCTAACATGGAAGTTAGGTATGATGTACCCTATCTAGTGAAGGAATTATTTGCAATTATTACCTTCTGGAAGAAGAAGGGTCAATTTACTCTAAAAGTAAGTATAGCTGCCACCCTTTATTGAAGAGGTCTCTTCTTACAGCAAATGGAGGATCATCACAGAAATTCACAAGTGGATACAATGCAGACACCAACAGATTGTGGGGATACTAGCCTCAACAAACACATCTAAATCACAACTTCTGCATTTATATCTCAGGGAACATGCAGAAGAGGAGGCAAAAAAAATTGTAAGAACAAGAATATCAAGAAATCTATTGTGAAAAATTCTGTCCTAGAAATGGCTGCAAAAAAGATTGAGAAAATGACTGAATCATTAGAAGTTCTAATGTGGGAAGATCAAAAAATTTAGAGGCCTACCCCTAGACAAGGAGCTACATAAGATTTCTGGGGTAAGGATGATTATCTCTCCAGATGATTAGGACACTTATTGGTTTTATAATTTGTTAATTGCCAATGACTGGCTTTGGCATCCATGTGGTGGGTAAACTGAGAGAGACAGATATTTTTGATCAGTGCTTAGAATCCCTAACCAGTGTGGATCCAGATACCTATGGGGGATGCTGCTAAGCAGATTAGAGAAGTTGCTTAACAGACTTTTTTCTGATGAAAGAAGCTTAATTTACTGGGACTGGCACTCTATATTGCCAGCAAACAAACAAACAAAAAACCTATGAACTCTTAACTCCTGGGGGCTAGTGAGAAAAAGAAGGAAAGAGAAAGAGTTCATGCATACACACAGACACACACACAGACACACACACACAGACACACACTGAGAGGATGAAACAAAAGGCATAGTCCACCAACATCTTACACACAAATATGCATGCATATACATATACACATATACACACATGCATACAGATATGCAGACACACACACAGATATATACATATATATATATATATATATATATATATATATATTCACCCATAGAACAGTTAGAGCAAAGCTTCAGCAAGCAGGCTCTAGGTTTTCCACACGTACATATATCAATACACACAACTGATGGATGGAAGGAACAATGTTCCAATCCCAGTTCTCACAAACTTCTCTCTCTCTCTCTCTCTCTCTCACACACACACACACACACACACACACACACACACACACACACACGCGCGCACATACACACAGATGATTAGTGGGAGATACAATGTTCCAGTCACATCTACCATGCTTTCTTCTTTCTTCCATAGCTTATATATCCCATCAAAATCTTTCAAGCAGTATACAATTATAATGTGATTGTATGTTATTTTTTCTTCTAGTGAATGATTATGAAGAAACCATGTGTTTTCCAATGCATTTACAAAAAATAACATTACATAGCACGGGTAAAATAAACAAATTATTCTAAAAAACCCACATATATTCATAAACAAGGAACTTCTATAAATTAACAAAGTAAGCAAGCAAGATAGTTTTCTCAGTGTATTTCTCTTACTGGCAGGCAGCAATTTGCTGTTACAAAGAAAGAAGTAATTACAATATCATTTATATTTCAAAATAATCTTGTAAAAATCTTAATTACAAATCTAAACTTTTATATAAAAATCAGTCATATCTATCTTAAATACTCAAAATGCATTTCTACTCAACAGTTCTTAATAAATCATATCAGAAAGCAAAAAATGAGTAAATGAAATCAATTATCACCAGTCCTGCCTCAGTGAGAGTCGCATCAGACAGTGCAGCCATTGTTCTTGTTCCCCGACCATAAAGGGTCCCTAACTTAACTAAGAGTGTGCCTTTCTGAACTTCATATTGTTTACTAAGACTTTTTACATCAGAGCCAGTAGTAAAAAACATCTCAACCTACCTTAACTAACAAATTTATTTTTCCCAACGTTTTCTAAGGGTGGCAGTCATTGTTAACAATCTAAATCTCTAAGTTCTTCTCTTAGGTGGTGATAGAATCATAATCTGCTCCAGAAGTAATGTCCAAAGAGATCAAGTACTAATATTGTGAATGCCACAAATACTGCCCAGTGAGAGACTGGAAACCCCCTTAAAGTTTTCAAATAACTCTTAGATTAAGAGGGCAGCAAGCAGAGCAGAACTCCATAACAGCATAAAGTCCTTAGGACACATAGTCCTCAGGGCTGTGCCACACCAATGCCGACCCATATGGCTGCCGTAAACCATGAGTTGCATTCCATAAGTTCTAAAGTCATTTGTCATTCTCTTGCATGACCCTTGGCAGAAAATGTCAGCCATAAAATCATATATACCATGTCCAACAAGAAAGACCTCCTCAAAAGTCTGTGTATGTGTGCATGTACATACATGTATACAAGAATAAAGAAAACAAGGCTATGAACTTGAGAATTGTAGAGTCATGGCATAGAGATAAAAGAAGATATCTGGAAAGGAATGGAGTGAAGAACGGGAAAGAAGTATATAATTCTATTTCAATTAAAACATGTTTAAAGCAAGTAAAAAATTCTGAAAGCACTGATAAATATTTGGCTAACATATCATTTATGTGAGCACAAAATGAATTTCATGAACATAAAGTTGGGTAGATAGGAGAACAGAGATATTACGATCAAAACATATACAAGATTTTCAAAGTTGTAATAATTTTTAAATAAATAACTGTAAAATTTACATCATGCTAGAACAGATACAATAATTAATGAAAATTTTATATCCTCAACTATGAAATGAAAACCATGAACCACAGCATTGATACACCAGACTGTAAATATGGACTCAGAAAATTACCTCTAGTGCTCAATGAATGTAAGGAGTATAAGAAAATGAAAACAAATATCTTCTTTAATCTTTATCAGTAGCATTTACTCTCTGGTGAAAGGATCCACAATGGGAAAACTACATTTGTGCTAATGAGAATGCATAGTTCTAAAACTCAGTTGAAAATTAATATAAAACCTATATTATTTCTGATTAAAAGCCATGAAAATGTTTTAGATAGAACATTATCAGCATGGCATAAGCATGCATATCTAAACTAAGGTGCATATGTATAAATTTGTATTTACCCTTGGTTTTCCTCAGTTCTTCCACAAGACATTGTGCTTCCTCTTGAACACGGTCCTCAATGTTCCTTTTCCCCATGCCCAAATTCCGCAGAGTCATGAGTGTGAATCGTCTTATCTCTTTCCATCTGTTTCCATTGCTAAAAACAATGCCTAAAGAAAGGAGAAGATACTAGAAGTAGATGCTAGGAACGGGTGAGTGAAAACCATAGAGAGGTCCCACTGTACCTAAGAAGAAAGTCCATCCCTTTCTTTCAATCTTATATCTCACTGTAAACACTGTGCAGCACTCACACATGAATATGTAAACTTACTTACCAAGACCTTTAAAAACTTTATCAGCTATTGGAAATCTTCCTCTACCAGCAAACTCCTCCCCGTGATCAATCAGAGCTTCCTTCACTGCTTCATACCCATGCAATATGACAGTGGGCCGTGAGCCCAAGTACAGAGTGAACACAGGGCCATAGGCTTTCGAAAACTGGAAATAGGAAAGCAAATGCAAATACTAGCAATCATATGTAACCTTGATCAACATAGTCAAAACCTCATTCATGCTGATATTATCTCTGTATTATAATTTTGCTTATTTAGGCAAACACACCTTCAAATGGTTCTGAAGGTTATTTATATAACATTATGATTATTATCAGTTATTACTGCCTGCAGTAGACCATGCAGTGGCTCAGGGCTCAGGTAGTTGTTACACCAAGATTACAATGAATTTTTGTAATGCAACATTCAGCAGGACACCAGCCACCAGAGTTCCAGGGAGGCTAAACCCCTAGCAGCACCTGTCCCAACTTTCTTAGTGCCTACCCACTCAAATTGCAATCACTCCTCTATTTCTCCCCACCTTATCCAAGCTCCTAACTTGAGCAGAAATGCTCTACTCAAGCAGTGGAAATCCTTGTCTACAGAAGTCCAGCCAATAACTTGGGTGGAGATCTTCTACTCAATGAGAGGCCATCCACGCCAGAGGACCAAAGATGAAGCAGAAGTCAATGAACACAACACCCATATTACTAAATTTAATTTGCAGATAATGCTATATATCAAACTTCTGATACAATGTTTACAGGTTTAAAAAACTACAGAGGACATCCCATGGGACCATAAAGGACCAAGAATAATCAAAGAATTTTTAAGGAGTAAAAAAAAACTGTTTGTGGTATAATATCACACCTCAAATTATACTACAAAACTATAGTGGTATAAATAGTTTTGATGCTCACATGAAACAGACAAGTAGACTAATGGAGTAGACAAAAATGATGTAGCAATAAAGCAATAAAGCTAGGCCCAATTAAGGTTTGAAGTATAAAATTTTAAGCCACCATAAATGATTTTATTGATCAGTCTAGATTTGGCTTACTGCTAGTACAAACACAGAGAATGGGCATCTCAGAAGCTGCACCACAGGTATGCAGTATTTCCTGGAAAAATAGTCCCTTATCTGGTAGCATTCTTAACTCCAGACTTGGGCTTGCATGAACAAAAACTGGATATGAATATCGTCAAATATGCTGAAAGCCTGGCTTATTTTTTTTTTTTTTTTTTGGATTTCTTGTGTTATTCCATGTCTACTGATATTTAGGTAAATTAGGCATCAGTTCTCTAGAGTCCAACGTCAAATAGATAACCTTAGTAAAGATGCATGTCTAAAAGTATACCTGACTTATTGAATAAAATATTACTCACTATTGACCTTCAACCAAAACTAATAGGAAAACCTGCTTTTTAAAAAGATAAGAAATATTCATAAATTTTCCAGTTTGGGTAGACTTTATATTTTTTATTTAAAAAAATCATTGAACTGGAGCTCCAGTTCCAACCCATAGTTCAGCTGCTTTCCTGGAGGCCTGAAAGCACTAGGGACAAGCAGTTGGTCCCCTCTCTCAAAATGGCCTTCCATGTCTCATATACCCACCACCCATGAGCTATATACCCTGTCCCCTGAACTCTGTCTTCAGGCCCATAGCTCTGCCTGCCTTTCTGGAGGCCTTGCAGCCACCAGGGATAACCTGGTAGGAACCTGCCCTAGGCTGCTTGCCTGCCAGGTCTCCTAGGGTCACTCAGTTAAAAAAACCTAGCTCTATCCCCTGTGCTCCATTTTCTCTCTGTATCTCCTTTCTCTGAGGCTGCAGGCACCAGGGAAAACCAGATAAAAATGCTCCCCACAAATTGCTGCAGACCAAGTCCCTCTAAATCACACAAAAGAGTCCTAAACTGCACCTGATCTCCTGTTCTCTGTTGTGCAGCCCACAACTCTGCCTGCATTCCTGGAGGCCTGCCAGTACCTGGGACAACGAGGTGGATAAAAGGCAGCTTAGGGCAGAGAGGTAGGAGTGGGTGGGTGGGTAGGGGAACATCCTCACAGAAGCAGGTTGGGATGGGATAGGGGATAACATTTGAAATGTAAATATAGAATCTACATACCTGGGCAAAAACCCCACCCAATGACATTCTTTCTCCTAAGAAACAGGTGACCTTGGCCTGGCCCCAGGGCCAGAGCCACAATGTTTCAGGAACTAGAAACGTTTGTGCAATTGACTTGTGACTAACTTAGAACCTTCTGTACTTCCCCATAACGCAAATTCCTTCCATTTCCCACCCCTTTGTGGTTTTTTCCTTTAAATACCCCTGACTTCAGCTGCTCGGGGTCGGATTCCTCTGGCCCTGCGTGGGTTATGAGCTCCACCCCAGTGCACTGGTCCCCGATTAAACCTCATGTGATTGCAGCAAAAAAAAAAAAAAAAAAAAAAAAAAAAGAAAAGAAAAAAAGAAAATACCCAGTAAAAATTTGGCTATAAATAGAAAAAAAAGAACACAATCAACAAAAGTCAGAGCAATATGGCACCACCAGAACCTAGGTATTCTACTACAGGAAGTCCTGGATGTCCTAACACTGTTAAAGCATGAGAAAATGACCTTAAATCCAATGTTATAAAGATGATAGAGGCCTTTAAAGAAAAAAAGAATAAATCCATATAGGAAAATACCATCAAACAGTTGAAGGAAATGAATAAAGCTGTGCAAGACCAGCAAATGGAAATAAAAGAAAAATAATTTTAAAAAATAAAAATAAAAACAACAAAAACAAACAGAAGCAGGGATGTCTCTGTCTCTATTGCCTACTTCTGGATACCTTCCCCCTAATTGAGTGACCTTGTCTAGCCTCAGTAGCAAAAGATGTACCTAGTCCTATTGCAATTTGATAGGCCAAGGTTTGGTTGATATTCAGGCATGGACTTCATTTCTAGGAGGAGAAAGTGATAGTAGGTTAAGTGGGAGGTGGGGGGGGAACAAGGAGGAGAAAGTGGAAGAATTAGTCAGGAAATAAGTGACTAAATTAATTAATGAAATAAATGCAATACCCTAAATTACTTCAACATGAAACCCTCTCATTACTCAATTTCTGACAAGTGCCAGCTGTAAAAGGTATGAGATACACAAGACTTGGCAAGAGGTATGAGCTTACGGTTAGTTATAACGTTAATGCTTCTAGTACTACATTTTCATTTAAAAGAGCTTCTAATTTATCTTCCTTATCAAGTTACTAGAGAAGCACAAAGAATACTTACATTGGTTAAGGTTTGGCTGAAGTTCTTCACATCTATCTGGAAGAAATTACCAATAATTGGGAGAGGAATGGGGCCAGGAGGGAGTGTCCCTCTCCCAGAGCTCTGTCTCCAGAGTGAGAGGAGAATGAGACAGGAGAGAGTGAACACCAGGAATGTGACCAGATCCATGGAGACCCTCCTCACTGATACAGTTGTGATCAGGCAGCACAGAGCTTTCTTTTATAACGCTGAAACAACATACTCCTCTTTGAGCTTCATTGACTAATCCATTAGGAAATCTTTAATCTCACTCTCTCTCTCAAGTAAACTTTGTCCCTTTGATAGAGATAAAAATAAGATGGTATTGACCCTTGACCTTTAGAGAGTGGCCATTTGAATTTCTGATTAATATTACAGATTGGTGTCCAAGTACCGCTAATAAAAGTAAACAAACATGTTTCTAATGTGCAGTAATTATTCAGAAAGAATAGATTAATTTTGAGATTCAAGAAAACTCCTCAACTTTTTTGTGTGTTAGTAGCCAGGTAGTCATACATGACTTATGCCATATATAAATTATAAATATTTGTATACTTTATGAAATATGTTTACTTTTTAACAAAGATGTGCTGTATAACATATTTTGGCCTCAAACTGACAATTCTCTGTTCCATTGTCCTAATAGCTAGAAATATATTTTATGTACCGCAATGATCATGCATGTACTGGCTAGTTTTGTGTGTCAACCTGACACGAGTTGAAGTTATCACAGAGAAAGGAATTTCAGTTGAGAAAATTCCTCCATGAGATCCAGGAGTAAGGCATGTACTCAATTAGTGACCAAGGGGGCAGGGCCCCTTGTGGGTGGTACCATCTGTGGGCTGGTAGTCTTGGGGTCTATAAGAAAGCAGGCTGAGTAAGCCAGGAGAAGCAAGCAAGCCAGTAAGCAGAATTCCTCCATGGTCTCTGCATCAGCTCCTGCTTCTTGACCTGCTTGAGTTCCAGTCCTGAGTTCCTTTCATGATGAATAGCAGCAGGACGTGTAAGCTTAATAAACTCTTTCCTCCCCAACTTGCATCTTGGTCATGATGTTTGTGCAGGAATAGAAACCCTGACTAAGACAAATTGGTACCAGTATAGTGGGATATTCCTGTGACAACCGGATCATGTTTGTGGAGGACTGTGGAAGGACTTTGGAACTTTGGGCTAGAAGATCCATTCAGTATTAAGAGCTTTGTGTGATGCTGTATAGAATTTTTGAAGACAATGTTGAGAACAGTGCAGAAGATGGAGGCCTGGATTGTGAAATTTCAGAGGGAAAATTAAAGACCCTTATCAGGGCCATTGCTAGTTTGATTTAAGATTCTTTAGTTTTGGTTATCTGGGACTGAAGAAATCAGCTGTGATTAACAAGATAACAGAACTACTAAAGCAAAACTATTGCATTACTGGGACTATTGATGCTGGTTAGCTGTAGCAGGAAATTGGCTGTTATTGGGAATAGACCGGCATCATTGGGATGAAATCTTCTGAGAAGTGTTTTCTGAGAGCACAGAGGCTGTGTTCCAGAAATAGCAAAGGTTGTACCTTGTGCCGTGGCTGGACTTGGTAATGTGTAAGAGTCACCCAGGTGGTACTGGTTTTGAAGGCATGAAGGAGTCATGAAGTACAGCTGAGGCCAGGACACTGTGAGACGCTGCAGAAGGCCATTGTTGAAGGTGCAGCCACAGTTGCAATTGACAGCCCAGGATTGAAGGGTTCATGCGAAGGAGTTGAGGCTCCGTACTGCAAGATGCCACAGAAGGCCATTAGTAAAGGTGCAGCTACAGTTGCAATTGATGGCCCAGGAATAAAGGGGTTTTACAAAGGAGGTGAGGCTTAGCACCATGGCAAAGACTAGTTGCAGTGGAAGACAGCAGTGTTTTGGAGATACCAGTACCATGAGATGACCATCAAGAACAGCAGCAGTAGTGGAGTATAGGCATCTGGAGCCATGAATGCTACAAAGGGTAGAGCGAGAGAAGTGACTCAAGTCCTTGGATGAATCTAGAAGATCGTGAGTAGATGGTTGGAATTTGATTTTGCTTTTGATTGTGACTGTGGCCTGATAAATTTCCTTCTTGAAGAAAGTAGGTATTTTAGTGGAGCCTACAGTTAAGAGACTTTGAATTTTTAAAAGACTTTGAATTTTAAGAGATTGGATGTTAAAAAGGGACTGAAATGTTGATATGTAAGAATTTTCAAAGACTTTGGGACATTTAAATTTATTTAGATCTTGGGAATGAATAAGGAAGTAATGGTCGAGGCTTATTGGTGATGTGTTTGTGTGTCAAATTGACAAGGGGTCAATTGTACTGGCTAGATTTGTGTGTCAACTTGAAACAAGCTGAAGTTATCACAGAGAAAGGAGTTTCAGTTGAGAAAATGCCTCCATGAGATCCAGGGGTAAGGCATTTACTCAATTAGTGACCAAGGGGGGAGGGCCCCTTGTGGGTGGTGCCATGTGTGGGCTGGTAGTTTTGGGGTCTATAAGAAAGCAGGCTGAGCAAACCAGGAGAAGCAAGCAAGCCAGTAAGCAGCATTCCTCCATGGTCTCTGCATCAACTCCTGCTCCTTGACCAGCTTGAGTTCCAGTCCTGACTTCCTTTCATGATGAACAGCAGCATGGAAGTGTAAGCTCAATAAACCCTTTCCTTGCCAACTTGCATCTTGGTCATGATGTTTGTGCAGGAATAGAAACCCTGACTAAGCAATGCATAATTAAAATATTTATTTTCTATATTAAACATTCCAACATATTTTGTTCAATAATCTATGCTTCATAGGTCTTTATTTCACTCTTGGCCCATATAAAACTAAGAAAACATAACATACTTATCAGTCACAAATCCTTTCTCAAACATGAAAGAACAGTATTCATTTTCTAAAGGTAGTGAAAAAAAGAACTGTCAGTGTCTCACAGCTCATTGCTGGAAGAATTTAAAGTCCACTGTGACTATCTAATGAGCATGCTTACTACCCTGACTTTACTATAGATTCTTAAAGAAAAGTATTAGAATTCTCCACTTTCCACTACTCCATATGTGAAACTGGCTACACAAAATTCTGTACAAGGAAAATAAAAATAATTGATACCAGCTAAACCTCCAAAACAGCAGCACCAACTGGGTATCAAGTGTCCAAATGCCTGAGGCTAAGGGAAGACATTTCTAACTTAAACTACATCTCTTGCATTTTGTACCCTTCTTTGCACAAAAGCATTCAGAACGATCATATCCACAATAACTTGACTACATACTATATCACCAAATTGATGATAACCACTATCATTAACAGTAAACATAAACCTAGTTAATAATTATATTGTTTTTACATAGAAGTCAAAAAAGTTTGCTTGTTTTGTAATGTTCAGAACTTCAGTGAACCAATGTTATAGTTATCTTCATTATTTATAACAGAGAAAGAAACAAATTGTTGTTTCCATATCAAATTTCTCTAAAATGCCAAAAAACCAGATTTGTATGAATCAATCTCAGATATCATTTTATACCTGGAGAGATATTTGTTCTGGTGCAATTTCACTTATGTATATAAGTCATTTTGATGCTTTGGATCATTTTTTACTTCATAAAATATAAGAATTATAGAACACTTAAAGAGAGATGGGCCTCTGAGCTCAACTAGTCTACATTTTGCCTTGATGTTTAAGGAAGGAGCTGCTACTGATGCATGGAGTATCAGCAATCACTACAACTCTATCAAAGATGAAAGGTCTCTGGTGGAAACTTTTCTTCACCCTATTTTTTTAATTTCATTTCATTTATTAGCTTGTATCTTCACTCATCATCACAGATTTTAAAAGTATTTTTATATTTTTATGAAAAAATTATTAGTGCATATTCATCACACAATTGAATAGAATTCATAACACCATTTTTTTCAAGTACATCATGACTTTGACATTATAAACACACTTTCTTTACAAGGTTGGTTCCTCTGCATTATGACTCCTAGTAATCTTTCTCTTCCAAAATAGTCCCTCTTCTGTGTCATGGCCTATATTCTCTATTTAAGAAATAATTCAAAGGGGAGGCCCCAGGGAATCTATGGGAGTGACTCTACCTGAGACTCCTAGCAGTGGGAGATGTGGCATCTGAAGTGGCCACTGCCTGCAGCCAGGTAAGACTCCCAGTGGAGGAATAAGGACAACAACTTACCTACAGAACTTTCTTCCTAAAACACTTCCTGCCTACAAGATGTGCGGGGACAAAGATAGAGAAAAGATGGAGGGAATGGCCAGCCAATGACTGGCCAGAATTGAGACCCATCCCAGGGACAAAACCCAATCTCTGAAACTATTAAGGTTACTCTCTTATGCTTGCAGGCATGAGCCTAACATAACTGTCCTCTGAGAGGTTCTACCCAGAATCCAATGGAAACGTATACAGAGACCTCCAGCCAAACATTAAATAGAGATTGGTAAGTCTTGTCAAAGAGTTGGGGGAAGGATTGAGGTTCCCAAGAGGATGGGGACTCTAACAGAGACAACTAACTTGGACCCCCTTGGGGATTTGCAGAGACTGAACCACCAAGCAAAGAACAAGCATAGGCTGAACATACTCCTACCCCTGAACACATACAGAAGATGTGCATCTTGGTCTTCATGTAGGACCCCAAACAACAAGGGAAGAGGCTGTTCTTGAACCTGTTCCCTGCCTGTGGATCCCATTCCCCTAATTGGGCTGCCTTGTTTGGTCTCAGTGGGAGATGTTGTGCCTAGTCCTACAGTAACTGGATTTGGTAAGGTTGATCCCCAAGCAGGACGAGGAGGACTTCCTCTTCTCTGAAAAGAAGAGTAGAGAAGAGAAGAGAAGAGAAGAGAAGAGAAGAGAAGAGAAGAGAAGAGAAGAGAAGAGAAGAGAAGAGAAGAGAAGAGGGGAACTTGGGAAGGAGCTGTGTGAAGGGGGACTGGGAGGAGAAGGGAGGATGACATTGGGGTGTAAAGTGAAGAAATAAATTAATCAATGAAAAAAAAGGAATAAAAATGGTTTATTCTGGTGCAAAATATGATGGACCATAGCTGAGAAAATGGAATCGTGTTTCCTCCAATAGCTTGTTCCAATGTGGGCACAATTTCATTAAGAATTATAGTATCATAGTCTACTATAGGGATATATATATATATATATATATATATATATATATATATATATATCCAAAAGGTACCCTAATAGACATAAAGAAGATAGGTCGCATCAGAGTTTGAAGCAAGTGAAAACAAGGGGATAAGATGGACTGAGGTCATTTAGTTCTAGACTTGCAACATTCTAACTTCTTCACAACATTAGAGTTATTTCTTTCTTAAAACAAACAAATATTTATTAAATAATCCCAGACTCAATAGTATTACTTCATAAATTAGACAGCATAAAATTTTTCCTGTGCCAACTATGTAGAGTGAGATAGATATGTACATAAATCAGAGCTATTTACTTATTGATTGATACTTTATTTACTTTTCAAATGTTTTCCCCTTTCCAGGTCTCCCTTTTGGAAAATTCCTATACCATTCCCCCTCCCCCTGCCTCTGTGAGGGTATTCCCCCTCCCACTCACCCACTCCTGTCTCCCGCCCCCCTGGCATTCCCCTATTCTGGGACATCTAACACCCTCAGGCAACAAAAGAATTAGAAAATAAGGGAGAAAAGAGAGTTTTCATATCATGTGGTAATTTCAGGCCAGCTGACAGGGGCTCATCAGTGGGAATGGGGAGGGTAAGCACCTGCAACCTGCATGTACTACTTGTTACAAAGGATGTCATGAGCTTTGTTTCCACACTCTGACAAGAATGGAGGTTGCCAAGTGGGTTTGTGTCTGACCAGGGAGGACCAGAAGCACCAGAAAGGCTCCTGCTCACTTCCTCTAAATCATATAGGTAAGACATCTATAACATAATCAGAGGACACTTTCCCACCAAACAACAGTATTTGGTTAGATTCAGGGCTGTGAGGTTCATAAGGCAGATTTTATGGGAACATTCTTTCAGGGAATTATCATTCCTAAGAACTCTCTAGAGAAGTATATTTTTGATATGGTGGGCTTTGATAACTAGCATTTAAAAAATGTTATACAAACAATATCTAGCTTGCTTTAACCCACAGAGCAATTTGAATCCAACATATTAAGAATGAAGAGAAGATGGAAGAGCAGAAGGAATTCAAAGACTTGAATATTTTATATGAATGTATGAATTGCATGTTTTCTTCTTTTATTTAACACTTCTATCAGTTTATTAAGCTGTGATACAATGATTAGTTGTTCATGTGACATGTTGAGACAACTTTTCACTGAGTGATGAATAAAGTTCTCCAGGGGTTTTATTCACACAGACAAACTATTTGAGCAGGTGTTCTTAGACCAAGGTTAAGAGCTAAGGAAACCAAGTGAGAATCTATAAGTCCTTATCTTAGCATAATAATAATAATTTTAAAAATTACAATAAAAAAATAAGAGTCAATGTTTGTCTCTGCTACATGGACTTCTGTTTTGTTAGTAATGAGCAGTGGATATATTTACAGGAAGAAGGAAATAAGTACCTTGGACTCTAAACCAGTATTGCGCCAACTGTGATAAAATTCCGTTGCCCTACTCCCTTTGCATGTCTGCATATTGACATTCTGGACCCAGATTAACTTGCCAGACACGAATTGTCCTCACTACCTTCCAGAATGGCCTGTAACCAGATAGGAGAGTTAGACTGAACCTGTTGGGTGGAGGTAGCACAGAATCTTGCTTTGATCTGATTGTTTGCTACAAATCATCAAGCCATAACAAGCAGGGATGGATGTACCCTGCACTTACAGCAGAGCCTGTAGAACTGGCACTAAGTCAAGTGGAAATATATATAGCCATAGAAAAGACATGCTTTGCATCATTGGCAGCTTTGTAAGTACTTGTGGCTACAAAAACTACAATATGTCTGAACTGTGTCTTGGTGTAGAAAGACTCTCAACAAGACATCCCAAACCATTCAGCCTCCGAAGCCAGGAAGCACAATTTAGTATAACTGTCCTTTGTGGGGAAAAAACAGCAAGTGGCAACAGTTGTTTTATTAAAGCCTTGCAGTAGTCCCTTTATGGTTATTAGGCCAAGACCCACAAAGAATCCTACAGTGCCTGGACACAAAATATTCATATAGAAAAATAAAATATTAAAATAAGATAAAAACACCAAGCATAAAAACAACAAAAGTCAGACTATGTGGCTTCATTTCATGTATGAGATAACAAGAAGGGCACATGAGTGATGCCACTTTTCATTTAGTAACGTTCCATGCTGTGGCAAGAAAGCATAGCAAGTAGAAATCAGAAGGTGATGTTTCCTGGATCTCTTATTTTTCTTGAGAGAGAAGAGAGCTACTCAGAAAACATAATTAGTATCAGGAATGCCAAATGAGTGCTCAGGTTTAAGCCGAAAAAACTAAAAGGTGGTGCCTAAAGACGAGGTAGGCCACCCTCCCAGGGACCTTCTCCACTCTCTCCATTCCCTCAAGCAGACATTCCCTGCCCAACCAAAAGCCACACCATATCTGCCAGAAGATAGTGTAGGCCACAATCCTGCAGAACTCTTCCACTCTCTTGGTGCTCAAAGACATACACTATCCCCAATCCTCCTCCCTTTTATATTACTATATCTCAGTTTGTAAATCAGCGGAGACTCACTGTTAGACCAGAGGCTATTTGGGCGGCCAAAAGAATAGCTAGGCCACTCACCCAAAGACTTCCTCCATTTTCTCTGTGTCCCGCAAATAACTCACCCCAATCCCCTGCCCTTTCTCATTGTCATACACCAGCCTCCAACTCAGGGGGAGAATTGTTTCAGATCAGAGGCTATGCAGGCCCACAGAACTCCTGCTCAAAACTTTGGATGAGATGGCCTGCGTAAGCACACATAACACAAGTTAGAAGACTAGAAAGAATCACAAATGAAGAGGCAATAGGCCAGAAGCTGGAAACAACACAAATTTCCCTCTACAGAGGAATGAATACAGAAAATGTGGTACATTTACACAATGGAGTAGTACTCAGCTATCAAAAACAATGACTTCATGAAATTTGGAGGCAAATGGACAGAACTAGAAAATATCATCCTGAGTAAGGCAACCCAATCACAAAAGAACACACAGGTATGTACTCACTGATAAGTGGATATTAGTCAAAAAATCTCGGAATACACATGATATAATTCACAGAGCATATGAAAGCCAAGAGGAAGGAAGACCAAAGAGTGGATGCTTCAGTCCTACTTGGAAGGGGGAAGAAAATAATCATGGGAGGTAGAGAGGAAGAGAGGGATTTGGGAGGGAAATGGGACAGGAAGGGAAAAAGGGAGACAGAATCAGATACAGGAGGAGATGTAGAGAAGTACAGAGGGTGAGGAAATGGAATGAAAATGTGAGGCATTAGTGGAGGAAAACTGGGGGTAGCCACTAGAAAGTTCTAGATGCTAGGGACCCAAGAGGTGACCAGGACCCAACAGGGATGATATTGGCCAAAATACACAACAAAGGGGAGAGAGAAGCTGTAGAGATCATATCCAATGGATAGGCACAGCCCTCAGTTGAGGGATGGGGCCACCCACCCATCTCAAAAATATTAATCCAGAATTGGCCCTCTCAAAAGGAAATGCAGGGACAGAGTGGAACAGAGACTGAAGGAAAAGCCATCCAGAGACTGCCCCACCAACCGATCCATTCTATCTGCAGACACCAAACCACTACACGATTGCTGATACCAAGAAGCACTTGCTGACAGAAAACTGCTATAGCTGTCCCCTGAGAGGCTCTGCCAGAGCCTGACCAATACAGATGCAGATGCATACAGCCAAATGTCAGACTGAGCATGGGTACCTCAGTGGAGGAGTTAGGGGAAGCACTGAAGGAGCTGAAGGTTTTTGCAACCCCATATAAAGAAAAATATCATCCAGTTAGACCCCCCCCCCCAAAGCTCCCAGGGACTAAACCACCAACTGAAAAGGAACCCATGCTCCAGCTGCAAATGTATTATAGTATTGTCTTATCTGGCATCAATGGATGGAGAAATCCCTGGTCATGTGGAGACTTGTTGACTCAGTGTAGGGGAATGCTAGGGCCCTGGGTTGGGAGTGAGTGAGTGGAGGCAGGAGCACCCACATAGAAGCAGGTAGAAGGGAGAGGGGATATGGGGTTTCTGGAGGAGAAACTGGAAAGGGGGATAACATTTAAAATGTAAATAAATTAATTAACCAATAAAAAAGAAATAAAATAGCCAATCAACAAAGACAAACCCAGAAATCTGTGCTTTGACCAATAATCATCCCAAACCCAGATGCATAGGTGCCAATATAAGAACACTAACAACAACCAGGACAATATGTCACCATCAGAGCCAAGCTATGTTCTGTACAGCAAGCTCTGCATATTCCAACACAGCTGAAGCAAAAGAAAAATGACCTTAAGACTTTATGAGATTGATAGAGGTCTTTACAGAGGATATTAATAAATGCTTTAAGTAATTCAAAGAGAAGACAAACAAAATAAAAAGAAATGGGTAAATCCCTTAAAGAAAGATGAGAAAAAACTGTTGAAAAAATGAATATAGGGAGACCTCTGCCTGGGCCACCAGGAGTCCATAGCCACTGAGTGCCAGGAGAAAGTTACCCTCCCAGGAGCTTGGAAAAGCTGTGAGTGGGGTTAAGGAGAACAATACCTCTCACCCAGACCAGCCCGGATAAGGCGGAATACAGGGCCTGAGAACCCGGGGGCAGGAAACCTCTGAACCTTCCGGTTTCCACCTGTGGGTGGAGACCTCTGCCTGGGCCACCAGGAGTCCTTAGCCAATGAGCCCCAGGAGAAAACTACCCTCCCACGAGCTTGGAAAAGCCATGAGTGGGGTTAAGGGGAGCAACACCTCTCACCGCGACCTGCACAGATCAGGCGGGATCCAGGGCCTGAGGAGAACTCGGGGACAGGAAATCTCTGAACCTTCTGGTTTCATCTGTGGGGGAAGACCTCTTCCTGGGCCACCAGGGGTCTGTGGCTGGGGACCTCAGCCTAGGCCACAGGGCTCCAGGAGAGAGTGGATATCCCAGGAGTGCTGACACACCTTTGAGCACAGGCAAAACCACTACTTCTGTTCAAACTCACTGGATCAAGAGGGACCCTTGCAGTAGCCATCAGGATATAGGAACCAAGGGACAGCTGGGGACAAGTTCTTTCTGATTTCTGTCTGCACACCAGAGCAGACCCTATGCCACAGCTCTGCAAACCAAAACACCTCTCAGGGAGAGCTGGTCTTCAAGGAGTATTGACACAAAGGCCTGCAGGAGGGGCAAGCCACAACCAGACAGAGTAAGATCAGCTAACATCAGAGTTAACAAGATGGCAAAAGGCAAGGGTAAGAACATAAGGAACAGAAACCAAGAGTACTTGGCACCATCAGAACCCAGCTCTCCCACCACAGCAAGCCCTGGATACCCCAACACACCAGAAAAGCAAGACTCAGATTTAAAATC
>CM052703.1:20516515-20547499 GCA_028551405.1 Uromys caudimaculatus
TTTTTAATCATACCCAATAATTTATAAGCCAATATACTCTATAACCAAGACATGCAAAACATTTTTATACTTTTAAAACCGGTCAAAAACAAAAATGGAGTAGCTACACATTTACTTATTTAAATCAGACAAAATTTAACTTTTTCTAGTTGTAATTTCAAGAGAGGAGCACCTTGTTACTTGTTGAACCCAACAATCGGAGAAATTTTTCTAGGAGAAACAGCCTTCAGCTCCCTTACCATAGAAGCCAAAACGCTGCTGGCCCCTTTAAGAGTGTCTTGTGCAGGTAATTAAGCCTCTGGCAGGGCTTTTCTAGCAGCGTCTGACTCCCCAGCACAGGTGCAGCCAATTGAGACTGCTTTTTAACACGAGTTAAGCTAAATCAATGGGTAGATAGCTAGCAGATAAAGTTTTAACCAATTTATCTTTTCTTTTCAACATGAAACACAGAACAACTTACATTCATACAACATAAGAACACAGACTTAACATAAAACAGTCAGTTTTGACAGATGGTTGGTGCACCAATAACATACAATAGACAGAGAGGAAAATGAATTAGATATTCCAAAGGGACTCGGATATCCTACCTAAAAGACCCAGAACTAAAACTAGGCATTTCTCCTGTAGGGGCCAGGAGGAAGTAGAATGTCTCCGGATCTCCTCCTGTCCCTAGGAGAGCTCTGAAAGAGTTTACATTCATTTTTCTTCCCCTGATAGGGGAGGATTGTTTTTCTTAAACCCATTCTCTCATGGATTTTTTCTACATTTGTCAGCTGCACGGACACCTTTTCTGGCCCAAATGTATCTTAATAATCTTGTAAACAATCTCTTACTCTATTTCATCTCTTCTCATTTATAGTGCCTTCTTGGGGAAACCAGAGACACACATCTTCTATAAATTCAAAGAACTGCATTAAGTCCTTCTTTTTTATCCAGTACCTTGTGCCTTGAGGGACTCCTTGAGACCCTGTAAAACAAACCGTGTTTGCTTTATGCTTGTCCCATGACATGCATCACTCTCCAAATCCACCGGATATGCTAACACAGGCTGTTCAAACAGCAACGATCTCAGTCTTTGTGCTTTCCCTTTGGGTGATCCCACAAAGGGCACCTGACCAGGCCTCCGTGAGCGATGTCCATCAGGGTACACTCCCCGTTCCTCAGGCCCCACGTAGGGCACCACTTGCACCAGCCTGCGGGGTTCTTCGTGAATCTAAGGAGGGGACTGACGGATGGGGATGAGATGAGAAGCAGAGATACCTCGGAGCAAGACAGAATCCCTCTGATCAAGCTCCAAAGATTAACTTTATTTGCAAGCTTTTATAAGGCATAAGGAGAAGGAAGTGCAAGGAATCTTAAACAATATAGAAGGACTCTTAAACAACGTAACCAGGGTTTAGACAATGCTATAGGGGTGGGGAAAATCCAAGAACTACAGGTTCCCAGCCACCAGGACATGTTACCAAGGCAACTATCTATGCTCTGCTGACCACCTAACCGCAAGGGGATCACCCTGACATGGGAAAGGGTCCATCTCCTAGGAGATAGAACCTGAACAGAAGACTAGTTCTCAGGAACCTGAAACTCAGACCTACATTTGTTTTCAAGCCTAACTTCTACACAAAATGGCTTTTCTCGGGCTAATAAGAAAGCTGTAAATCTGTTGGTTCCTGGCAAGAAAGAAACAGAACATCAGACCAATTTTGCTTATGAATATCGATACAAAATACACAATAAAGTTCTAGCAAACAGAATCCAAGAACACATCCCAATGATGACTCATCATTATCAAGTAGGTTTCATTCCAGGGATGCAATGTTGGTTCAATATATGAAAATCCATTAAAGTAATCCACTATATAAACAAACTCAAATTTTAAAAATATAACACAATCATCTCACAATCATCTAGATGCAAAAAAAAAGCATTTGACCAAATGCAACACCCCTTCATGTTAAAAGTATTGGAGATATCAGGAATTGAAGCCCCATACCTAAACATAATAAAATCAATATACAGCAAACCAACAGCCAAATTAAATCAAATTTAATGGAGAGATACTTGAATCAATTCCACTTAAATCAGGAATAAAACAAGGTTGCCCAGTCTCCCCATTTCTATTTAATATAGCACGTGAAATTCTAATTAGAGCATTAAGACAACCAAAGGAAAACAGGGATTAGAAATTGGAAAAGAAGAAGTTAAGGTGTCACTATTTGCAAATGATATGATAATATACATATTCAACCTAAAATAAATTATACCAGAGAACTTCTACAACTGATAAACAACTTCAGCAAAGTGGATGGATATAAAATTAACTCAAACAATCAATAGCCTTCCCTTATACAAATGATAAACAGGCTGAGAAAGAAAATAGGGAAACAATAACCTTCACAATACCCGTGAATAATATAAAATACCTTGGGGTACCTCTACCCAAGCAAGTGAAAGATCAGCATGACAAGAACTTCAAGTCTCTCAAGAAAGAAATCAAAGAAGACCTCAGAAAATGGAGAGATCTCTCATGCTCATGGGTTGGTAGAATTAAGATAATAAAAATGGCCATCCTACCAAAAGCAATCTACAGATTCAGTGCAAACCCCATCAAAATTACAACACAATTCTTCAAAGACATGGAAAGAGCAATTCTCAATTTCATATGGAAAAACAAAAAACACAGGATAGCAGAAACAATTCTTAACAATAAAAGAACATCTGGGGGAATCAGCATCCCTGACCTCAAGCTGTATTACAGAGCAATAATTATAAAAAAAAAAAAAAAAAAAAAAAGGAATGGTATTGGCACAAAGTCAGACAGACTGATCAATGGAATAGAATCAAAGACCCAGAAATCAAAACACTTGTAGACACTTGATTTTTGACAAACAAACCAAAAATATACAAAGGAAAAAAAGAAAGCATCTTCAAAATATGGTGCTGGTCTTTCTGGCAGTCAGTATGTAGAAAAATGAAAATGAATTCTTATTTGTCACCTTACAAAACGATCAAATCCACGTAGATCAAGGACCTCAACATAAAACCAGATACACTGAATCTAATAGAATAGAAAGTGGGAAAGAGCCTCAAACACATGGGAACAGGGGGAAATTTGCTGTTTAGAACTCCAAGATCAAGAATTGATAAATGGGACTTCATGAAACTGGAAAGATTCTGGAAAGCAAAGGACATAGTTAATAGAACAAATTTACACCCTACAGTTTGGGAAACAATCTTCACTAACCTCACATTTGGTAGAGGGCTAATATCCAAAATACATAAAGAACTCAAGAAGTTAACCTCAAAAAAAATCCCAATCAAAAAATGGTGTATAGAGCTAAACAATGAATTTACAACAGAGGAATCTCAAAAGGCCAAGAAGCACTAAAAGAAATGTTTAAAATCCTTAGTGATCAGAGAAATGCAAATCACAATGAACCTGAGTTTCCCCTTATACTGATCAGAATGGCTAAGATAAAAGAATTCAGGTCACTCTTACATTTTGGTTGTTTGCCTATCCCTTAACAACTGAGCCATCTCTCCAACCCTACAGGAAGAACAACAATATGAACCAACCAGAATACCCAGAGTTCCCAGGGACTAGACCACCAACCAAGGATTACACATTGAGAGACTCTTGGCTCCAGAGGCATTAGTAGCAGAGGATGGCCTTGTCAGGCATCAATGGGAGGAGAGGCCCTTGGTCCTGTATAGCCTTGATGTCCAGTGTGGGGGAATTCTAGGGCAGGGAAGTAGGAATGGGTGGGTTGGTAGGTGAATGCCTTCCTAGAAGCAGGGAGGGGGGATAGGATAGGAGCTTTCCAGGAGGGAACCAGGAAAGGGGATAACATTTGAAATGTAAATAAAGAAAATATCCAGTTAAATACTATTAAAAAAATAAACAAACTCAGGTCACAACATATGTTGGCAAGAATGAAAAGAAAATACACCTCTCCATTGCTGCCGAGATTGCAAATTGTACACTAACTCTGGGAGTCAATCTGGAGGTTCATCAGAAAATTGGAATTATATCCACTTGAAGACACAGCTATACCACTCCTAAGCATATGCCCAAAAGATATTCCACCATGCCACAATGGTCCACTCCATTCATAGCAGTCTTATTTGTCATAGCCAGAAGCTAGAAACTACCCAGATGTCCCACAACAGAAGGGTGGATACAGAAAATGTGGTTCACTTACACAATGGAATAGTACTCAGCTATTAAGAATGAGGATGTTTTGCAGGCAAATGGATGGAACTAGAAAATATCATGCTTAGTTAAGTAACTCAGACTGAAAAGGACATGTATGGTTTGTACTTACCAACAAGTGGATACTAGCCAAAAAAGTACAAAATACTAGGAACGCAATCCACAGAAGTTTAACAAGCCAAAAGGCCTAAGTAAGGATGCTTCAATCCCACTTGTGAGCGAGAAGAAAGCAGGTGGCAGAAAAAGGGAGGGAATTGGGTGGTAGAGGGGAAAGGGAAAGGCAGGTGAAAAGGCAAACATGGTCAGGTACTGGGGAATCACAATTGAAGCCCCAAGGGCCAGCAGAATTAATGGAAATACATAACATTGGGATATGTGAGATGGGGAAACCCTCTAGAGTGTACCAGCGATCTTGGGTGAGAGAGAACCTCAAGACTCTAAGGGAGGGACCTTAGATGAAATGCCCAACAGTGGGGAGAGGGAACTTGCAAAATCCACCTCCAGTAGAAAGACAGGGTATCAAGAGGATGAATGGGGTTGCCAACCCAGTCAAATCTCTGCCACAGAACTGTTCTTATCTAAAAGAACTACAAGGACAAAAATGGAGAAGAGAAAGACAGAAAGGAGGTTCGGTGACAGGGCCAAATTGGGACCTATCTCAAGGGGAGACTCCATGGCCTGACACTATTACTGACTCTATGATGTACTTACAAACAGAAACCTAGCATGGCTGCCCTCTGAGAGGTCCAAAACTCAGCTGAGACAGAAGCAGATGCTTACACCCAAACAATGATCTGAAGTTGGGGGTTCCATGGTTGATATACTGAATGGCTGGAAGAAGTTGAGGAGGAGGGCAATCCCATAGGAAGACTAGCACACTCAACAAACCTGGACTCCCAAGATCTCTCATAAACTGAGCCAAAACCAGGCAGCATACATTATCTGGTCCGAAGCCCACGACATATATACACCAGAGGACTGCTTGGTCTTGCCTCAGTGAGAGAATAAGCACTCTTGAGAGACTCAAGGCCCCAAGGAGTGTGGAGGCCTGGCAAGATGTGGGAGTATAGGGGGGATATCACCTTGGAGATGGGGGAGGAGGAATGGAATGGAAACTGTTGGAGGGTAGACCAGAAGGCGGATAATGACTGGACTGTAAACCAATTAAAGATAATAATAGAAATAAAATAAAATACCCTTTAAAATGAGGTCTCTTTTTACAGTAAATGAGGGACCATCACAGAAAGCCATAATTAGATACAATGAAAATACCTATGTGGGGGTGCCAGCTTCAACAGATACATCTAAATCACAACTTCTGCACATATAGCTCAGGGAACATACAGAAGAAGAGGAAAAATATTATAAGAACCAGAATATCGAGCAATCTATTATACAAAGTCTCTCTGAGAAATGGCTACAAAGAATATTGGAAAAATGACAAAATTAGTAGATTGTTAATGTGGGAAAAGTAAAATTTCAGAGGCCTACCCTTATTGAGGGAGCTACATATGAATCCTGGGGTAAGGACAATTGTCCTCTACAAATGATGAGCCTACTAATTGATTTTATAAATGGAGAATGGTCAGCCATGAAATCATATACACTACATCCAACAAGAAAGATATACTCATGAGGCTGTGTCTTTATGCATGCACATACATGTACATAATAATAGTACTAAGGATTATGTTGATGATGATTAAAGAAAAAGCTATCAACTTGAGAATGGGAGAGTCAAGTGATGGGGACAAGAGAAGACATCTATGAAGGAATGGAAGGAGGAAAGGGGAAGAATTACATAATTCTATTTCAATTAAAACATTTCTAAAGCAACTATAAAACTCTGCAAGCACTAATAAAATTTGGCTAAATTATCATTTATGTCAGGCACAAACTGGAGATGATGAACATAAAGTTGGGTAGACAGGAAAGTGGGGATGATCATTATAAATGTACATGCCAGATTCTCAAAATAGTCGCAATTTTTATATAAATAGCAATAACTTTTTGATATCATGCTATAGCACACACAATAATTACTGAAATCTTCAGCTATAAAATAAAAAACATTGATCACATCATGGATACCCAGACCAAAAACTTGGGCCTAGAAAACTCTCTATAGTGCTCGGTGAATGTGGGCAAACCTATGTAGTTTAAGAAAATGAAAACAAATATCTTCTGTCATCTTTATCACTAGCACTTACTCTCTGGTGAAATAATCCACAATTGGGAAACTCCATTTGTGCTAATAGGAATGTATAGTTCTACAACTAAGCAGATAATTAACATGAAATCTATATTGTTATTTTTGATTAAAAACAATGAAAATGTTTTATATCAAACATTATCAGCATGGCTTAAGCATGCATATCTAAACTAAGATGCAAATGTATGAATTTGTATTTACCGTTGGTTTTTCTCAGTTCTTCCACAAGGAACTGGGCTTCCTCTTGAATATGGTCCTCAATGTTCCTTTTCCTCATGCCCAAATTCTGCAGAGTCGTGAGGGTGAATCATCTTATCTTTTTCCATCTGTTTCCATTGCTAAAAACAATGCCTAAAGAAAGGAGAAGATAGTAGAAATAGAAGCTAGGAATAGGTGAGAGTGGAAAACATAAAGAGGTCCTACTATACCTAAGAAGGAAGCCCATCCCTTTTTTTCAATCTTATATCTTGCTGTAAACACTGTGCAGCACATGCATGTATATATACACTTACTTACCAAGGTCATTATTAATTTTTTCAAACATTGGAATATTTCCACTACCAGGAAACTCCTCCCCATGATCAATCAGAGCTTCCTTCACTGCTTCATACCCATGCAATATGACACTGGGCCGTGAGACCAAATACAGAGTGAACACAGGGCCATAGGCTTTTGAGAACTGGAAATGAGAAAGAAAAGACAAATACTAGCAACCATACTTAACTTTAATCTACATAGTGTAAACCTCATTCACACTGATATTATCTATGTATTTTAATGTTTTTTATTTAGGTAAACACACCTGCCAGGTTCCCTGGGGTCACCCAGCAAAACCAAACTGCACCCTGTTCCCTGTGCTCTAGTTTTCCCCAGTACCTCCTTTCTCTGATGCTGCAGGCACAAGGGACAATCAGGTAAAAATGCTCCCCACAATTTCCCTCTAAATCACAGACAAAACAGTTTTAAACTCCACCTGGTCTCTTGTGCCTCATTTTCCACCCACAACTCTGTCTGCATTCCTGGAGGCCTGACAGTACCTGGGACAACCACATGGATAAAAGACAGCCTAAGAACACAATCGACAAAAGCCTGGGGAATATGGACCACCAGAGCCTAGATATCCTACTACTGGAAGTCCTGGATATCCTAACACAGTTAAACCACAAGAAAATGACTTTAAGTCCAATATGATGAAGAAGATAGAGGCCTTTAAACAAAAAATGAATAAATCTATTAAAGAAATATAGGAAAATACAATCAAATGATGAAGGAAATGAATAAAACTGTGCAAGATGTGAAAACAGAAATAAAAACAAAAAACTGACAAACAAAAACCCACAAACAGAAAAAAATCTTGGAGTTTAAAACCTAGATAAGTGAATAAGAGCTATAGAATACAAGATAGATCAAAGAAAGAATCCCAAATATAAAAGGTATGGCTGAATAAATCAATACATCTGTCAAACAATGTGATAAATCTGAAAATTTCCTAACACAAAACATCCAGAAAATCTGGGACAATATGAAGAGACCAAAGCTAAGAATAATAGGAGTGGAAGGAGAAGATTGCCAGCTCCATGCCTGGAAAATATTATCAACTAAATCATAGAAGAAAAATTCCCCCAAGTTAAAGAAAGAGATGCCTATAAACACACAAGAAGCTTACAGAATGTCAACTAACTGAGTCAGAAAAGCAAATTCTCCTACCACATATTAATCAAAACCTAAAACCTAAAGAACAAACAAAGAATATTAAAAAATGCAAGGAAAAAATACCAAGTAACCTGCAAAGGCAGAACTATCTGAGTTAAATTGAATTCTCAAGAGAGACTCTAAAAATGAGATGGGCCCAGACAAATAACTTGTAGAATCTTTGAAACCACAGATACCAAAATAAACTACTATACACTGCAAAACACACAATTCCCATAGATGAAGAAAACAAGATATTCTGTGACAAAGTCAAATTTAAAACAATATCTTTCCACAAATCCAACCCTAGAGAAAAATATTTAGAAGTAAAACTTCAACTCAAGGAAGTTAACTATAACCAAGAAAACACAAGAAATAAATAATTCCCTCATCAGAAAAACTAAAACAAAGGACACACACATACATACATACACACAACACACACACACACACACACACGCACACCATTCTCTCTCATCAAAATAACAAGAATTCATAATCATTGGTCATTGATATCATTCAACATAAATGATTCAAGTTCCTAATAAAAAGACACAGGCTAAGAGAATGTGGCGGGCTCCAAGGAGACAGCCTTCTGTCTTGCTCTGGTAAGATGAGTACACTTTTGAAAGGCATGGCCCCAGAGACTTCATTCCAGGATTGTTTTTCTCTACATTGCTTTCTCATGTTTGTCATTAACATATTATTCATTTATTTGGCTTAGTGTGAGTGGGAACTGGAAGACTCTCACTGCTAATAGCGTGATATGATTACTTTCTAGGTAATAACCCAATCTGTTGGGCAAGTTTCCTGAAGAATAACAGGAATATGAACATTCTTGAGACAATGCTGTTTAGATGAATTGATAATTTTAAAGAATTCCTGATTTGGTTAAAGTAGTTTTAAGAAGCTAGTTTGGTTTAATTAATTTTTGAGAAATTTGGTTAGTTAATAGAAAGTTTAAAGCTAGAATCAAGAACAGAATGTGCCAACTCATCACAGACTGGCAAGAGCTACATGAGTAAGAGAAAGAAGTACAGTGAGCACTGTGCAGTATAAGGATGTAAGTGTAATAGCAAGAAAACATGCTTGTAATACATTAGTGATCAAGAAAAACATGCATTCTAGGTCAAGGCCAAGGATGAAGCCACATCTTTGCTCTATGATAAAGCAAGGCCGCGTAAAACTATTGCTTTGAACATATAATAAGTTTATAAAATGAATCACTGCTTTAAACTTATAATCTACATTCTGTTGTAACTTTTTTTTTCAGATCTGTAAACTTTTATTTTTTATACTTCACTTACATTTCAAATGTTTTCCCCATTCCAAGTCTTCCCTTTGGAAATCCCCTATCCACACCCACCTCCCCCTACCTCTATGAGAGTATTCCCCCAAGAGGTGTTTTTTTTTTTTTTTTTTTAACATAGAGACATTTAAAATCTAAAAGGCTGTAAAAATCTGAAAGCAAAAATACAAAACAAGCCTCAACAGGTACAAGAAGACTATAATAATCCTATGGATCCTATCAGATCACCACAGACTAAGGCTGGTTTTCAATTTTAAAAAAAGCTAGAAAGCCCATACACACATGGAAGCTGAAAAACTCTCTACTCAGTGATAATTTGGTCAGGGAAGAAATAAATAAATTAATTAATTAAAGACTTTTTAGAATTTAATGAATGAAGGCACAGCATACCCAAAACCTAGAAGACACAATGAAAGCAGTGCTAAGAGGAAAACTCATAGCTCTGAGTGCCTTCAAAAAGAAACTGGAGAGAGCATACACTAGCACCTTTACAGGACATCTGAAAGCTCTATAACAAAAAGAAGCAAATACACCCAAGAGGAGTAGATGGCAGGAAATAAGCAAACTTGGGGCTGAAAGCAAACAACTATACACAAAGAGAACTATACAAAGAACGACCAAACCAAAAGCTGATCCTTTGATAAAATCAACAAGACAGATAAACTCTTAGCTAGAATAACCAGATGACACAGAGAAACTGTCCAAATTAACAAAATCAGAAGTTGAAAGGGAGATATAAAGGAAAATGAAGAAATTGAAAAAATTATCAGATCCTACTACAAAAGCCTATACTCAACAAAATTGGAAAATCTGAATGAAACAGATAATTTTCAAGACAGATACCAGGTACCAAAGTTAAATCAGGATCAGATAAATCACCTAAATAGTCCCATAACCCCTAATGAAATAGAAGCAGTCATTAAAAGTGTCGCATTCAAAAAAAACCTAGGACCAGAAGGTTTTAGTGCAGAATTCTATCAGCCCTTCAAAGAATACCTAATACCAATATTCTTCAAACTATTCCACAGAATAGAAAAAGAAGGAACTCTACCCAATTCTTTTTATGAAGCCACAGTTGCACTGATACCAAATCTACACCAAGGCTCAACAAAGACAGAGAACTTCAGACTAATTTCCCTTATAAATATTGATGCAAAAATACTCGATAAAATTCTCGCAATCCAAATCCAAGAACACATCAAAATGATCATTCACCATGATCAAGTAGGCTTTATCTCAAGGATGGTTCAATATATGGAAATCTATCAATGTAATCCACTACATAAATAAACTCAAAGAAAAGAACCACATGATACTCTCATTGGATGCTGAGAAAGCATTTGACAGAATTCCACACTGCTTCATGTTAAAAGTCATGGAAAGAATAGGAATTCAAGGCCCATATCTAAACTTAGTAAAAGCAATATATAGCAAACTAGTAGCCAACATCAAAATAAATGGAGAGTAACTTCAAGCAATCCAACTAAAATCATGGAGTACAAAAGGCTGACCACTCTCTCCATATCTACACAATATACTACTCGATTTTCTAACCAGAGCAACTACACACACACATACACACACACACACACACACACACACACACACACACACACACACACACACACACACACACAAACAAAAACAAAAAAACAAGGAAGTCAATGGGAGACGTATTGGAATGAAAGAACTCAAAATATTACTATTTGCACATGATATGGTAATATGTTTAACTGGCCCCAAAAATTCCACCAATGGAATCCTAAACCTGATAAACAACTTCAGAAATGTGGCTGGATACAAAATTAACTCAAACAAATCAGAACCCTTCCTCTACTCAAAGGATAAACAAGCTGAATGAGAAAGAAATTAGGGAAATGACAACCTTCACAATTGCCACAAATAATATAAAATATCTTGGGAATCTAACCAAGCAAGGGAAAGACCTGTACAAAAAGAATTTCAAGTTTCTGAAGAAAGAAATTGAAGAAGCACTCAGAAGATGGAAGGATCTACCATGCTCATGGATTGGTAGGATTAACAGAGTAACAATGCCCAAATGGAATCCACAGATTCAATGCAATCCCTATCAAAATCCCAACTGAATTCTTCATAGAGGTAAAAAGAACAATTTTCAAATTCTTTTGGAACAACAAAAAGCCCAGGATAGTGAAAACTATTTCCAACAATTAATGAACTTCTGGGAAAATCACCATCCCTGACCTCAACATCTACTACAGAACAATAGAGATAAAAATTGAATGGTATTGGTGCAGAGATAGGAAGGTAGATCAAGGAAATATAATTGAAGACTGAGAAATCAACCCACACAACTATGGTCACTTGATCTTTGACAAAGAAGCTAAAATGATCCCGTGGAAAAAAAAGAGAGCTTATTCAACAAATGGTGCTGGCTTTAAGTGGCAGACTGAATGCAGAAGAATGCAAATTGACCCATTATTTTTTTTTACTGGATATTTTCTTTGTTTACATTTCAAACGTTATCCCCTTGCGTGGTCTCTTCCCCCAAATCCTCTATCTGCTCCCCCCCTTCCCCTGCTTCTGTCCAGGATTTACCCAACCACCCACCCATACACTCTTGCCCAACATGGAATTCCCCAACACTGGAATATTAAGCCTTCACAGGACCAAAGGCCTGTCCTCCCATTGATGCTCAACAAGGCCCTACTCTGCTACATATGTGGCTGGAGCCACGGGTTCATCCATGTTTACTCTTTGGTTGGTGGTTTAGTCCCAGGGAGCTCGGGGGGGGGGGGGTGTTATGTTGGATATTGTTGTTCATCCTATGGAGTTGAAAACCCCTTTAACTCCTTCAATCCTTTTTTTAACTCCTCCACTGGGAACCCCTTGCCCAGGACAATTTTTGCTGGGAGCATCCGCCTCTGTATGTATTAGGCTCTGGAAAAGCCTCTCAGGAGACAGCTATATCAGACTCTTGTCAACAAGCACATCTTCACATCCACAATAGTGTCTGAGTTTGGTGACTGTATATGGGATGGATCCTCAGGTGGGGCAGTCTCTGGATGGCCTTTCCTTCAGCCTCAACACCACACTTTGTCTACATTATTTCTTCCCATGAGTGTTTTGTTTCCCCTTCTATGAAAGACTTAAGCATCTACACTTTTGTCTCCCTTCTTCTTGAGCTTCATTTCATGTGGTCTGTGACTTGTTTTTTTGAGTATTCTGAACTTTGGGGCTAATATCCACTTATGAGTGAGTTCATACCATGTGTGGTTTTTTTGAATAGGTTACATCACTCAGGATGATATTTTCTAGTTCAATCCATCTGCCTGAGAATTTCATGAAGTCATTATTTGTAATAGCTTAGTAATATTCCGTTGTGTAAATGTACCACATTTTCTATATCCAGTCCTCTGTTGAAGGACAACTGGGTTCTTTCCAGCTTCTGGCTGTTATACATAAGGTTCCTATGAACATAGAGGAGCTTGTGCCCTTGTTATTGGAGCATCTTTTGGGTATAAGCCCAGGCTTGGTATAGATGGATACTCAGAAAATGTGCCCAATTTTCTGAGGAAGCAGCATACTGATTTCCAGAGTTGAACCAGTTTGCAACCCACCAACAATGGAGGAGTGTTCCTCTTTCTCCACATCCCTGCCAGCATCTGCTGTCACGTGATTTTTTGATCTTAGCCATTCTGACTGCTGTGAAGTGGAATCTCAGGGTTTTTTGATTTGAATTTGCCTGATGACTAAGGATACTGAACATTTCTTTAGGTGCTATTTGGACTTAGATATAACTCAATTGAGAATCCTTTGTTTTACACTGTACACCATTTACTTATTTATTTGTTTATTTATTTATTTACACTCCAGATTTTATTACCCCCCCACCCGTCCACTCTCTGACTGTTCCACATCCCATAGCTCCTCACCACCCCCTGTCTCCACAAGGATGTCTGCACCACCAACCACCCACCCAACCAGACCTCTAAACTCCCTGGGGCCTGCCAGATCTGGGTTCAGTCAGAGAAGATATATCCAATTTTTTATAGGGTTCTTTGGTTCTCTGGAGTCTAATTTCTTGAGTTCTTTGGATATATTGGATATTAGCCCTCTATCAGATGTAGGGTTGGTAAATACCTTTTCCCAATGAATGGCCTTATCTGGCATCAATGAGATGGGAAGCCCGTGGTCTTGTGAAGGTTTGATGCCCCAGCGTAGGAGAATGCTAGAGTGGTGAGGTGGGAGTGGGTGGGTATGTGGGAGACACCCTCATAGAAGCAGGGGGGAGGGAGCAGGATAGGACGGTTGTGGAGGAAGGGGGATAACATTTGAAATGTAAGTAAATATAATTACCAATAAAAAAGAAAGGAAAGAATGGAGAGGAAAGGAAAGGAAAGAAAGGCTGATGGTCTCCTGACAAGTTTGAAATTATGATGGTCTCCAGCCCTCTAGCTTCCTAATTATACTAAATGCTTTCTGAAAATTGAAAATATTCTAAACGTTTCCTTGATTGTTCTATGGTTAAAAATATGTTGGCTTCTTTTCTTTTTAACTCGGTGCTTTATTAAACATTATAACTGTGCTTCATTTAACGTTTTATGCTTAAAAAAGCACTAGGGAAACTTAAGCCTTTCTTCCTGTTCTGTGTTTCATTAAGTGCTAAAATCTTTCTTTTTTTTTTTTAAATCTTTTTTTTGTGCTTCATTAAGACTAAAACCTTAACTTTTTATTACTTATGTGTGAATAAGTGCTAACATCTGGCAATTAAGACACACTGTTTAACAGCAGGGAATTAAGAAAAATGATTTATTACTAGTGCTTCTAACTTTGGTGAGTTATCTACAAGCCTCTCTGGCTAAGATGGTTAACATTTTGTGAAACAGAGAGGAAGGAAAGGAAACGAGTTAAGATACTTTGAACAGGCAAATATGCACAGACACATATACATTCAAACATTCATACATCCACATTCTGGTCAGGATTGACCATCTGTCACAACCAACTCCACAATTCTTCATGGACACTTACCTACATACAATTATACATGCACACAAGCATATAGACAGATATTTACATTTGGATTGATGGATGGGTAGATGGAGCAAACTCCCCAAGCCAAACCATTCAACCAACAACTTTCTTTTCTCTATTCTTTATACCTTCTTAGACAAAATGTTTTAAGAAAATTACTTCAGAGACAAAATGTTACATACACTGGGAGTTACAGAAGGATGGTGATATTAAGTTTGAAGGAATGGTGCATTATAATATATTCATTAAAAGTTCAAAGCAACAGTTTTTAGAAGGCCTTGCCTTATCATAGTGCACAACTGTGATTTTATCCTTGGATCTAAATGTTTTTCCTTGAACACAAAATTATTTCATGTCTATTTCTCTTTTTACTGTGATTATGAAAGCTCATTGTATTTATTATGCAGCCTTTACCTACATTTCTGAGTGGGCACATTCTATTCTTGATTCTCACTTTATTACATCTTTCTAGCAACTATGACCATCTCTAAAATCTTTCTTCCTAAAGTTATTTTAATCAAATCAGGAATTCTATAGAATTATTATCTACTTGTCTATATAGCATCACTACAAGATAAGATATCTTCATAGGTCTGCACAGATCTGCTCTAAATGATGGGAAAATACCTAGTGATTGTTATATATGTTTAATAATAACAGGAAAAGCATATTAATAGCAGAAATTATTCCTAAAATGGATTTCTCCTGAGCCTTGCCTGATGAAGGAAATCCATCACAGATTTTAATCCAAGACAGATACATCTCTGGAAGATTACTTGCTAGTTTTTAGCTTCTCATAGTGATGGATCCTGACATTTCTTCCCTTTGAATGATATAAATGAAGCATATAAATATCCCTTTAAACAGACCTGAAAGCAGACTTTAAGTGCTTGAAGATGACTGGAGAAGAAACAAAAGCAGAACAACTAATCCTATAACAATTCCTAAATTTATAAGAAAATCCGCTAAATATTTGTCTTTAACAAAATTTATGACTGAATTTGAAAACTACTGAGCCAACTCTTCTGCTGAGGAACTCTGCAGTCTGGAGTGACTGATGACACTGATATGGGATTGTAAAGTATGCATATCAATGGCAAGTTGTTAATTGTTCCACATGCGATACAGATGTGCTTGTATCTGTATCCAGGACATTTCTGACCTGCTGTAGGTCAAAGTGTGGCAAAAATCTTTTTAAAATTGGCATGCTGTGGGGTCATTAAATGTGTATCGATATTTTGAACCTGGGTTCCTATGTAAAGGATGGTGTCCTCTAAAGCATTAATTCTATCTGTCAAGCTCTTTCAATCCTATCCTAAGTAATCAGTACTAAGGAAAGATTTTTTTTTTTTTTTTTTTTTTTTGTCAAGGAATATACATGATTATCTGTCTGTACTTGTTAGACTAGGGAAGCAACAGAATCTGCAACTGACCCTGCTGGGTGCCAAATCCATGTAATAACCCACTGTTCTGTGAAGCCTAGTCAGTGAAAGTGCAAGATTAAGAAAGAAAATTTGCAGTCTTGGGTCTCATGAACTGAAAGAACTTCTGGCATTTCCTGGAAGCCCATGTGTAACCTTCCTGCTTGTTTGCCTTTTTAAGCTACTGCCCTGAAATAAAATTTAAGAGCTTAATCAGAATACACAACTTGCTCTCCTTTTAGTGTTTCTTGTCCCCCATTCTTTCACCCCCTCCCCAGGTTCCCACTGAACCCCTGCAGGCTGGGTCGATTGGTGCCCAGTGTGGGGCCTGGGTACAGGGGTCTGACTGAATGTTTCTCACCCAGGGATGTCCCCCACCCATATTATCACCGCTTCCCCAAGGTTGCGAGGGAAGATCCACATTGTGATCTCTACAGAGCTGCCCTTCTGTGAGTCCAATCCATTGAGGTACGATAGAGCAATGCAAATATGGGATAACCATTGAGTAAGCATGACTTATTCTTACAGGGCCTCAAGGAGTCCATCAAGACATGAGGAACTCAGGTAAAGAAAAAAGATCTTATTAAGTTCTTTGAATTTGTTAATGATGTCTGTCCTTGGTTTCCTCAGGAAGGAACTATTGATGAAAAAAGATGGGCTAGGGTTGGGGACTGTTTAAAGGACTTTTATAGCCCTTTTGGTTGGAAAGAGTCCCTGTTCAGGCTTTTTCCTACTGGAATTTGATTAATGAGGTGTTAAAAGTTTATAAAAAAAAATGGTCAGACATTCAAGGAGTTGTTAAGGAGGGAGACAGGATCCTTAGCAACATTCCCAGGCTCCCTCCATTTGTGAATCTGTCTCTATTTCTATGCCAGATCCAGAGTCCCCAACTGCCAACATGGAGCCCATACCACTAATGGCAAAACGCCCATCCCTAGCTTTTATCCTTCCCTTGTGGGTCTTAAGACATAAACTCAACAAGACCCAAAAAAAACCATTTCCCCAGAAGAGGCATCCTCCCTGGAGGAAGAGGCTGCCAAATATTACAATCCTGACTGGCTGCCCTTACTGTCTTTCCAACATTGGCCACCTCCATATGTTTCTGCCACCCCACCCCCCCATTTTGTGCTCCTGTTCTTGATGTGGATATTACAGACTCCACTGAGAATGCTTTTGGGTTTTGGTTTTTTTTTTTTTTTTTTTTTTTTTTGGTTTACTTTGGTTTTTCAAGGCAGGGTTTCTCTGTGTAGCCCTGCCTGTCCTGGGAATCACTCTGTAGACTAGGCTGGCTTCGAACTCAGAAATACACCTGCCTCTGCCTCTGGAGTGCTGGCATTAAAGGTGTGTGCCACCACTGCCTGGCTCCACTGAGAATTTTAAGGCAAGACTATCAAGAGGTATCCTCCCTTAAAGAGCTACTCCAAAAGAAAAGGGAACACTTAACATTAATAAAAGAACTACAGGTGCTAGATCTTGGATTAATTAATTCTCCCCCAGCCCTTGCTCCTCTTAAGGTCAAAACAGAGGAAAAAACCCTCTAAACCCCTACAGGCATTACCTGTCACCCGAATTAAAATATCCACACTGTCTGAGGGAATAGCTGTGGAGGGCAAAATGTCCAATGACGAAGAAAATCACCCCTTGGCTGAAGAAGCCCCTGATAATGAAAATGAACCTTCTGGAGATTCAGACAGGGAAGAGGATGAGGTCAGAAACCAGCAATATCGTTGTCTTGAGTTTAAACATATAAAAGAATTGAAACCAAGTGGTGACGCTCTATGGCCTTGTAGCCCCGATCACTCTGTCTATAAATGAAACCCTAAGTGACTGATGGCTTACACCCAATGATTGGTATCTTTTGGTATGTGCCACACTGTCAGGAGGTGATTATGTTCTTTGGAAGACTGAGTTTGTTGAAAATTGCAGAGAAGTGGCGATCCGAAATTCTGAATGCCAAACCTCTAAAACATGGACTAAAGATAAACTCTTGGGCCAGAGCCCCTATGACACCAATGACAAGCAGGCTAAATTTCCTCCTGGCCTCTTTTCCCAAATACAGAATGCAGGCCTTAAGGCTTGGAAGTGACTCCCTCCCAAGGGATCGGCAACTACCTCATTGGCCAAGATTCAGCAGGGTCCTGATGAGCCTTATAGTAATTTCATCAGCTGCCTCACTGATGCAGCTGAAAGACTTGTTGGGCGAGATGAAAATGAGAGTGAGTTCATTAAACACATTGCTTTTGAATATGCAAACCCTGCTTGTCAGGCCACCATATGGCCTCACTGTAGTGGCAAAGACATTTCTGACTATATCAGACTTTGTGCAGGCATCGGCTCAGCCCATTCCATTATACTCTTCTTCGGAGCCATCCTTAAAATTTTCACTAAAAGCCAGGCAATGATGGCTCACACCTTTAATACCAGCACTTGAGAGGCAGAGACAGGCAGATTTCTGAGTTCAAGGCCAGCCTGGTCTACAGAGTGTGTTCCAGGACAGCCAGGGCTACACAGAGAAACCCTGTCTTGAAAAACCAAAATAAAGTAAAATAAAATAAAATAAAATAAAATAAAATAAAATAAAATAAAATAAAATAAAATAAAATAAAATAAAATAAAATAAAATAAAATAAAAAATTCACTCAAGACAGCCATCCCAAGACTTGTTTTAACTACAAACAACTGGGACATTTCTCTAGAGAGTGGAAAGCCCCTGAGGCTGAACATCTGCCTCCCTCCTCCCTGTGCCCTCAGTGCAAGAGAGGAAAGCACTGGGCCTCAGAGTGCTGCTCTAAGACATACCCCCATGACAATACTCTACCCCCAAAACGGGGAAACTTCCAGAGGGGTCAGCCCCTGGTCCCAAACATGAGATAAACACCTAGGTCTGTCAGGATTGTCCCTCAAACATCAACTCCTCAGACTCAAATGTTGCTTCTCTCCCCCAAGACACCACAGGCAAGGCAGGATTGGACCTCTGTTCTTCCACCAACACAATACTAGCACCTGAAATGGGAACTCAGGTCCTACATAATGGAGTCTTTGGCCCCCTGCCTCCTGGTACTTTTGGACTCCTTCTTGGTCATGCTAGCTCAACTCTCCAGGGTCTAAATGTTTCACGTGGAGTAATTGATAATGATTATACAGGAGAAATAAAAATTCTGACCTCATCCACTTCTGGTCCCCAACTATAAAATCAGGACAGAGAATTGCTCAGCTGCTAATGATTCCCCTCAGCCTTCCTAATCAAAACTTTTTTCAAAAATCCAGGGGCATCAATAATTTTGGCTCCTCAGTGCTTACTGGGTCCAACAAATCATTCACGATAGACCCCTCCTTAAATTAAAACTAGATGGTAAAAGCTTTGAAGGACCTGTAGACACTGGAGCCAATGCCACAGTAATTTCAGACAAAGATTGGCCTTCTTCCTGGTCCTTTATGGCTTCCGTGACTCATCTCAAAGGCATTGGACAAACCTCCAATCCCTAACAGTGTTGCAAGGTCTTCACGTTGACAGATGAAGAAGGTAATGCCAGTACTGTTCAACATCACATTGTGCCTGGCCTACCCATTAACCTTTGGGGTAGAGATATATTTGCTCAGTTAAATCTTATCATGTGTAGCCCAAATGAAATCATTACCCATCAAATGTTAAATCAGGGCTTACACACTGGACAGGGATTAGGAAAATATTCACAAGGGATAAAAGAACCTATCCCCATGGTTAAAAAATTCGACTATTCAGGATTAGGTATAAAAAATTTCCCCTAAAGGCTGTTGACATTCCTGTACCCCATGCTGTGGACAAATTCAATTGGAATTCTAATGAGGCTGTGTGGGTTGATCAATGGTCATTGACTTCAGAAAAATTGGCCTTGGCAACGACATTAGTACAGGAACAGCTTGCCACTGGCCACATTGAACCCACCACTTCCCCTTGGAATACACCTATTTTTGTTATTAAGAAAATATCTGGCAAATGGAGATTATTATATGATTTAAGAGGGATTAATAAGACTATGCTTACCATGGGTGCCTTACAACCAGGACTGCACACCTCTGTAACCATTTCTGATGGATATTATAAAATAGTGATAGACCTTAAAGACTGTTTTTTTACCATCCTCCTATATCCAAAGGATAAAGAGCACTTTTCGTTTAGTCTACCAGTGACAAATTTTAAAGGACCTATGCCTCGTTTCCACTAGAAAGTCCTGTCTCAAGGCATGGCCAACAGCCCCACCTTGTGTCAAAAATTTGTGGCTCAGATTATTGATCCATTTAGGATACTTTGGCTGTCGATTTACATTGTCCATTACATGGATGATATTCTTTTGGCGGGATCTGATGGCTCTCAACTGCTCCATTGCTGCCAATAACTTTCACAAAATCTAAAAGATAATGGTCTCCAAATTGCACCAGATAAAACCTAGCTAAAGGATCCCTATTTTTATCTAGGGTTTGAACTTTATCACCAGAAAATTGTTACACAAAAAATCCAGTTAAAAACTAGCCATTAAAAATCTTAAATGATTTTCAAAAGCCCCTGGGAGATATTAATTGGATCAGGCCCTACCTCAAACTCACCACAGGAGAACTTAAGCCCCTCTTTGATATTCTCAAGGAGACTCTGATCCCTCTTCCTGTGGTTCCTTAACTCCCGCAGTGGCCACAGCTCTGTGAGCTGTTGAGATAGCTATTCAGAATCAAGGAGTTACCTTTATTTCTTATGAGAAGCCCCTCCTATTTCTTGTTTGCGCCACATCTCATACACCCACCTGGGTGTTTTGGCAGCATGGCCTCCTTTTGTGGATTCACCTTCCTGCCTCCCCCACCAAAGTTCTTGCCTCTTATACCATATTAGATGCTAAGCTTATTTCCTGGGAGAAGGAGCCGAGCCGACAATATTTTAGCAAAGATCCTGATAAAATAATTTTACCCTTTTCCAAAGACCAGTTACATTGGCTTATGCAGACTACAGATGAATGGCCTATAGTTTGTTCATCCTTTTCAGGAATAATTGATCATCATTACCCTGCTGATATTTTACTTCAATTTGTAAAATTCATCCCTTTATTTTTCCAAAAGTACTTCTCCTCACCCGCTGCCAGAGGCATGCCTAGGGTTTACTGATGGCTCCCCTAATGGGATTGCAGTCTATAATATTAATGGACAAACCACCATTATTTAGTATCCCTTTAAATCAGCACAGCTTTTGGAACTTTGCACAGTAGTTAAAGTTTTCCAGGCTCTGATAAATTGCCCCTCAATTTGTATACTGATAGTGCTTATGTTGCCCAGTCTGTTCCGATTCTTGAAACATTTCCCTATATTAGACCCTCTACCAATACTGTTCCTCTATTTACTCAACTTCAAATATTAATTACCTCCAGATGTTATGCTTTCTATCTTGGACATCTCTGAGTACATTCTGACCTTCCTGGTCCTCTTTCTACAGGAAATGCTTGCAATGAAGCCGTCACACATTTGTTTTTTCCAGTTTCTATAGATCCCATTGAAGAAGCCTGGGAGAGCCACCCTCTACACCATTTAAATGCTCTGACACTTCCACAACTCTTCAAAATTACTCAAGAACAGGCATGCCAGATTGTTAAACAATGCCCAGCCTGTGTTACACTTCTGCCTATTCCTCATCTGGGAGTTAGTCCCAGGGGTTTGATCCCAAATGATATATGGCAAATGGATGTTACCCATATTCTTGAATTCAGCAATATTAAATATCTTCATATGACAATAGATACCTTTAGTGGATTCATTTATGCCAGGTTACACACTGGAGAAGGCTCAAAAAAATAATAGACCGTGTTTTAAATTGCCTATCAGTTATGGGCAAATCTAAGGTTGTTAAGACACATAATGGTCCTGGCTTTTGTTGCCAATTACAGATCAAACACATTATTGGTATTCCTTACAATCCTTAAGAACAGGGCATTGTTGAACACACCTATCAAACTATTAAAAATGCTCTTCATAAATTAAAAAAGGGAGAGTTATATTCCACAAAAGGGTCCCCAAGAAATATCCTTTCATTAAGCCTCCTTTGTCCTTAATTTCCTCAATTTAGATACCCATGGCAGATCTGCCACTGATTGCGTCTGGCATCCAGAAACAAATAAAAAGTATGCCACATCTATGTGGAAGAACCCTCTCACTTCTCAATGGAATGGCCCAGACCCAGTTCATATCTGGGGCCAAGGAACAGTGTGTCTGTTTGACACTAAAGAGGGTGTGGTCAGAAGGTTACCAGAAAGACTGGTAAAACAAATAGATGCCCCCATAAAGACGAGTCCACCCATAGATGTGCCAGGCAATAGTTAAATCTAGAGAAAAAACTTTCCTGAGATCCCTTTCCTTCTCCTTTTCCTTGCAAGTTGCAAGAATGAATTGCTTGAGGGACAGAACTATGGAAGAAGCAGAGAGGGTTGGTTTCAAAATTGATTTTCTGCCTCTCCTTGGCTTATCACCCTCCTTCCCTCTACTTTGGGATCCCTGTTTGGTTTCTTTCTTCTCCTAGCCTTTGGCACCTGAGCCTTTAATAGGTTTACAGGTTTATTAAACAACAGATTGACTCTCTGGCATCCAAACCTCTGCAAGTTCATTAACATAAACTTGATTTGGCTGATAAAGGCCTGGCTGAGCCCTACAGTGATGTGTCTCCTTTGGGAGTTGCATAAAACTCAGATTTATGCTCACCTGTCTTGGTGTGGATACCTGCAAGGGGTGCGAGACTATGTACCACAGGGGCAGAACCCAAATATCCATTTCTGGGTCCCCTGTGAAACAAACCTGGCTGCAAAGAAGTTGGTGTCTTCCCTTCCTTTGATCATACTCTGTGGTGATACCTACAGAAATTGAATAAGGCTAACTTCTCCTCCTCAAAAGATACAGATGACATATAAAGTGCTTGGAGGATCAGGTCAATACTTCCTTCCTTTGGTCAATGCCTATTCATCTTCATAATGCAATCATCCCTAACTACTCACTGGCATCATAAAAATTGTTAAAAGTGAGGAGATGCTGGGAACTAAATCCATGAAATTACTTGCTGTTCTATGAAGCCTAGTCAGTTAAAGTACAAGGTTAAGAAAGAACGTTTGTGGTCTCAAGTCCCAGGAACTGAAAGAATATCTGGTATTTCCCAGAAGCTGGTTACAATAGTAGGTTAGCCTTGCATCACATGTAACCTTCCTACTTGCTTGCCTTTTTTAGCTACTGCCCTGAAATAAAATTTGAGAGCTTGATCAGAATACGCGACTTTCTCTCCATCGCATCTCTTGTCCCCCATTCTTTTGACCCCTCCACAGGTTCTCGCTGAACTCCCACAGGCCAGGGCATGACCCTAAGATAGCAATTAAGGCTGTGATGCCTAAGATTACCTCAGCTATAAATCCCTTAGGGCATGGAAGAGAATTCACCATATGTACCAATTGCAAACATAGCAGGAGCATTATGTCAAGGCTGTGAGAAAGTAATTGATAACAAACATAAGGTAGTTAGGATATGATGAAAGAAATAATCTATGACACATGGTGAAATTATACAATTATTCAAATATCACTCTGGTAGAAAATATTACATATAGACTTATATTTAACAATTTTATACCCCTGAATAGAGAATTAAAACTCCACTCAAATGCAATCAAGAACCATGTTTTCAGTATCTTATTTTGGCAGGATCTCTGGCATGGGTTGAGAGTCTGCAAATGAAGATGGCTGAAGTGGGCATGAAGGAAGTGGCAAGGGTAGAAGGCCTGGCACAATCAATTGGTCTGGCATCTGTAAGGTCCAGGTCTTGTAAATATATAAAAAAAATTCCCCCAGATGCTGAGAGCCTCCTGGCCTACCGAAGGTAATGGTGGAGTGTACAGAGTAGGACTCTGGTGATGGTTTTAAAGTCTGAGGGTCTCAGGACTTTCTAACTCTCTAACTATACTGAAATGCTAATGATAACTTGTAAAAAATCCTAAAAACTTTCTTGCTCCTTCTGAGGGTAAAAGGCTGCTGGTTTAGGAGATTGGCACCTGCAGCCTAAGGAGCAGGGGATTAAGGATTGTGGCTTTGTTCTATCTCACCAGGAATTGCTGGGCTCTAACTTTCAGCCTGCTAGGCCAAAGTCACAGGAAGAAAAAAGGACACTTAGAAAGTGATTATAGCATTTATTACTAAGTTGTAAAAAGTTTCCCAGGAAAGCTATCTAAGGGGGAAAGCAGAAAGATCCTAAGTAGGGAAAGGGAAAACTTCTAGTAATGGAAAAATTCTTCCAGAAAGGGAAAAAGAAAGGATTGTACTCTAAGGGAAAAAAAGGAAAGATTTCGCTGCCCAATCCTCTTTGTCTTCAGTACTTATACGTCTTTCAGAACACATGATCACATGTTACAAAGTTCATCAGAAGTTCACACAAAAAAATCAAATCATAAATTGAAATAAAAGGTTACAACAGAGAATGTTTACATGCATACTATTAGGAGTAATTATCTGGCTAAACATACATTACCTGTCTCAGTTCCACAGGTTCACTGAAGGTTTAAAGCCATATCTAAGTTATTAGTGAAGTTTTATATGGATAAACCCAGTCAATATTTTATCTCCTGTTCTAGTACCTACATTAAATATTTAGTTCCCTTTTTATGACCTTTGGTTAATTGTTTTACAACTTCTTTGAATGTGTTCTGAGTAGGAGAATGTCTGGTTACTATCTAAGAGCAATTAACTGGTGACACTCAGAAGATTGGCAGAGTTCTCATTCCAATTTTGACTATCATAAAAGGACCTAATAGCAGTCCCAGTATAAAAGAGTCTAATAATCACTGATATAATTTTAGGGATTCTTATAGAATCATCATAAAGACTTAAGTCATCTATTTGTCTATATAGCATCACTACAAGACAGTACATCTTTGTGGATCTGCAGAAATCTGCTCCAGTGGGGCGTGCTACTACTTAGTGATTGTTTAATAATAACATTTAATAATAACAGGAAAATCATATTAATAGCAGGAATCTTTCATAAAATGAATCCCTTACAGCCTTGCTTAATAAGAGCTCACCTGTCAGACATTATATAATAATCCGAAGCAGACCATTTCAGGATGATCACCTGCTAACTATTAGCTTGTCCCATTATGGCTCCTGACACCCAGAAAAACATCCAGTCATTTTGATTGTCCAGTTAGTAGGTCTTAATTTAATTAGCAGATTGAAATGTTTAAAGGGGGATTTATATTTTGTTCTATAAAGTTTGATAAGGAGATGAATAATTATAATTTTACTTTTTATTTAAATGTCTATGCCTTTAAAGTACTGATGAGCTCATTCCACAATTGCATGTCCCTGTGAACTATAGAGAATATTAGTAGAGTATGAGAAATTAAGAGTCAAACACCAATTTTTAAAGACTTTTCAAGATTAAATAAGTGCATTTTCTGATTTTTAAAATCCCTTGGCATATCCAGAAGTATAAGATAGTAAATAATACAAATGTTTCATTGTATCAGTTGACAGAAAACATAAAGTTAGGAAATTAAAACATCTGATATAAAGCTTTAAATTAAGATTAAGAATAAAATGTGCCATTTTCTGATAGAATGGCAAAGGTAGCTAGAGCTAGAAAAAAGGAGTACAGTGAGCATTTATGAATTATGAGTACATAGTTGTAGACATAGGAAGAACAAAGTTGGGACAAGCTAATGATCAAAGTAAGCATACATTCTATGTTGGGCCTGAATTCTTTGATATTAGGATCTAGGGACAAAATGACAGTTTTTGTTTTGTACCAGGATATAATAGGTTATCACAGAGATCAAATAATTCAGTATAAGAACAGAAAACAAATAATTAGCCAGCTTAGCTGACCAGAAGTTAAAAATGAGACAAAGAGAGATATCTTTGCTCCTTAGTAAATATAGGTTGTTGTCTATCAAAAATAGGCAAAAACTTGCTACTCTAGACTTGACTTGTTTAAATTTTCTTAATTGATGATCAAAAATTACTGCTTTGAGGTCACTATATCTTTTTGAAAAAAATTAGATGAGAATTGTTTAGTTAGATATGAGTTTCAAATAAGAAATATTTAATAAATATCTTATTGTAATTTTCTTTTTTATACTGATTTTGATCTGTTTTTGAAGTATGTTTCTTATGAAGATTATCTCTGGAAAATGTGTAATTTGTGGCTATGAGGTAATTTTCTTCCTATAGAAAAGAACTTTGTCTCAAGGGGTATAAAATATATTAAAGGAAGAAATAAATCACTAGAGCTTGTCCTTGCTTCAGCCATTCTCTTTCTCTCTCTCTCTCTCTCTATCTCTCTCTCTCTCTCTCTTGTTTGTGTGTGTGTGTGTGTGTGTGTGTGTGTGTGTGTGTGTGTGTGTGTGTGTGTGTTTGATTTCCCTACCCTCTGCAGCCCCTGTAAGTATCTGGATCCACCCGCATAAGCTGCTCTCAATAGTGAGCCTTCATCGGCTTCAAGCCTCAGTTTACCCTCTAGTGCCAAAGCTGGTATTTGTCATAGATGAATCTCAACATATGTTAAACAGAAGTAAATATAAAAAAAAATCATACAGCTTAACAGTTAAAGAAAGAAATTAATCTGGGACAATAACCAAAACAGCATATGTCAGAGAAGCATGAAGAATGGCTAAAAAGGGTACATGGAAAATTCCTGGGGTTATACATTTGTTGCAATCAATAAATTATATGCTTAAGGTTTACATATTTTTGTTTGGTTGCTATCTCTAGGAGGTCTGGCCTTTTGTTAAAGGAAAGGGAGGAGTATATGGGAGATGTGAGGGAGGTAGGAGGGGGAGAAGGAAGGAAAAACTTCAGTCAGGATGTAATACATGAGAAAATAAATTAAAAACTTATAAAAGAAATTCATGGATTTTAACTTATGTATATTACATCTCAATAAGTCTGGATTTTTATATTCCTCAATATTTTGTTAAATTTTTATCTTCAAATAATGAAATCACCTTGAGAATACATAATCATGGATGAAATTTATGTAAACTAAAACAATAGTTGATACTTAAGCAAATTATATATTTATCAAATCTCTTAATTATTGCAAGTGGAAAAAAAATTGTGAAAATCAATTGCATTTTACTCTGAAATTTTGAACTACAATTTACATTTTCCATCAAGTCAAATTGTGTCTCAAATATAATCAGTTTTTCCCTTAAAACCAGGTATTAGGATCAATGTGAGACTGAAGATCTAAATTCAGCCTATAGAACCCACATAATGGGAGGGGGAGATCTAATTCACAAAATAATAATGATTATAAAGTTAAAAATGATAATAAGCAAGATACCATAAAGAGGTATGTGCACGTAGAAGAGTATTATAAAAACCAATAAGAAGTGATTTTACACATTATTTTTAGGATCATCTTTCTCTTATTTCTCTAGATGAAGAGAAACAATTTCATCTTTTCTTTAGGTTGCTACTGAGCTACTTAATCAATTAAAATTTTATATAAATGAGCAAAAAGAAATCTGGGTGAACAGAACATGAAGCTCCTCACTCATTTTCCTCCTTCAAATAATTTTTCAACTATCTACAGAATTTGAAAGTATTAATATGATACACTATTAGCATTTGCTATCTAGTATATAGTGAACACTTAAGTTTTAAAATTTTTGGTAAACATCATACTATGGACTAGATGTGGTAGCTTATGCATTTAATTCCAGCACTTGGGATAAAGGGGCAGGCAGATCTCTGAGTATGAAAGAAGTTGGTCTACATAATTTATTCCAAGATAGCCATGGCTACACAGAGAAACTATCTATTAAAAATAAGGCTAGAGGATCAGGAACCACCCCGAACCTGCGAGACACAGGGACTGAGGTAGGCAGGCATAAAAACCCTCTGGATCCCATCGGATCCAGGAGACCTCTGCCTGGGCCACCAGGGCTCCATAGCCAATCAGCACCGGGAGAAAGTTACTCTCCCAGGAGCGTGGAAAAAACACCTCTCAGAGAGAGCTGGTCTTTAAGGAGTATTGACACAGAGACCTGCAGGAGGGAAACCAATAGCCAGACAGAGTAAGATCAGCTAACATCAGAGTTAACAAGATGGCAAAAGGCAAGGGTAAGAACATAAGGAACAGAAACCAAGGCTACTTGGCATCATCAGAACCCAGCTCTTCCACCACAGCAAACCATGGATTCCCCAATACACCAGAAAAGCAGGACTCAGATTTAAAACTATTTCTCATGATGATGATAGAAGACTTTAAGAAAGAAATTAACACTCTTAAAGAAACACAAGAGAACAGAGGTAAAGATCTAGAAGCCCTTAAAGAGGAAACACAGAAATCCATTAAAGAATTACAGGAAAACACAAACAAACAGACAAAGGAAATGAACAAAACCAACCAGGAGCTAAAAATAGAAATAGAAACAATAAAGAAATCACAAAAAGAGACAACCCTGGAGTTAGAAAACCTAGGAAAGAGATCAGGAGTCATAGATGCAAGCATAACCAACAGAATACAAGAGATAGAAGAGAGAATCTCAGGAGCGGAAGATACCATTGACAACATCGACACAACAGTAAAAGAACACACAAAATGCAAAAAGCTCCTAAACCAAAACATCCATGAAATCCAGGACACAATGAGAAGACAGAACCTAAGGATAATAGGTATAGAAGAGAGTGAAGATTCCCAACTTAAAGTAACAGTAAATATCTTCAACAAAATCATAGAAGAAAACTTCCCTAACTTAAAGAAAGAGATGAACATAAATATAAAAGAAGCTTACAGAACCCCAAACAGATTGTACCAGAAAAGAAATTCGTCCCGTCATATTATAGTGAAAACACCAAATACACAAAACAAGGAAAGAATATTAAAAGCAGTAAGGGAAAAAGGTCAAGTAACATATAAAGGCAGACCTACCAGAATTACACCAGACTTCTCACCAGAGACTATGAAAGCTAGGAGAACCTAGGCAGAACTCATATAGACCCTAAGAGAAAACAACTGCCAGCCCAGGCACCTATACCCAGCAAACTCTCAATTAACATAGATGGTGAAACCAAAATATTCCATGACAAAACCAAATTTATACAATATGTTTCCACAAACCCTGCCCTACAAAGGATAGTAAACGGTAAACGTCAACTCAACGAGGGAAACCATATTCTAGAAAACACAAGAAAGTAATCTTTCAACAAACTGAAAAGATAGCCGCACAAACCTAAAAGTTACATCGAAAATAACAGGAACCAATAATCACTATTTCTTAATATCTCTTAACATCAATGGGCTCATTACCCAATAAAAAGACAGAGACTGACAAACTGGATCCATAAAGAGGACCCAGCATTTTGCTGCATTCAAGAAACACACCTCCGTGATACAGACAAACACTACCTCAGAGTAAAGGGCTGGAAAAAAATCTTGCAGGCAAATGGTCCCAAGAAACAGGCTGGAGTAGCCATTTTAATATCAGATAAAATTGACTTTCACCCAAAAGTCATCAAAAAAGATAAGGAAGGACACTTCATACTCATTAAAGGAAAAATTTACCAAGAAGAACTCTCAATTCTAAACATCTATGCTCCAAGTGCAAGAGCACCCACATTCATAAAAGAAACCTTATGAAAGCATAAAGCACACATCGCACCTCACACAATAATAGTAGGAGACTTCAACACTCCACTATCATCAATGGACAGATCTTGGAATCACAAACTAAAGAGAGATACAGTGAAACTAACAGAGGTTATGAACCAAATGGATTTAACAGATATCTATAGAACATTTCATCCAAAATCAAACGAATATACCTTCTTCTCAGCACCTCATGGTACCTTCTCCAAAACTGACCATATAATCAGTCACAAAACAAACCTCCACAGATACAAGAAGATTGAAAAAATCCCATGCCTCCTATCAGATCACTACTGATTAAAGTTGGTCTTCAATGGCAACAACAACAACAGAAAGCCCACATACACATGGAAGCTGAACAATGCTCTACTCAGTGTCAACTTGGCCAAGGAAGAAATAAAGAAAGAAATCAAAGACTTCCTAGAAATTAATGAAAATGAAAGTACAACATGCCCAAACTTATGGGACACATTGAAAGCAGTGTGAAGAGGAAAACTCATAGCTTTGAGTGCCTCCAAAAAGAAACTGGAGAGAGCATACACTAGCAGCTTAAAAACACACCTGAAAGTCCTAGAACAAAAAGAAGCTAATACACCCAAGAGGAGTAGAAGGCAGGAAATAATCAAGCTCAGGGCTGAAATCAAGCAAGTAGAAACAAAAAGAACTATACAAAGAATCAACAAAACCAGGAGTTGGTTCTTTGAGAAAATCAACAAGATAGACAAACCCTTAGCCAAACTAACCAGAGGGCACAGAGACAGAGTCCAAACTAATAAAATTAGAAATGAAAAGGTAGACATGACAACAGATTCTGAGGAAATTCAAAAAATCATCAGATCCTACTACAAAGGCCTATACTCAAAAAAACTGCAAAATTTGGATGAAATGGACAATTTTCTAGACAGATATCAAATACCAAAGTTAAATCAGGATCAGATAAACCATCTAAACAGTCCCATAATGCCTAAAGAAATAGAGGCAGTCATTAAAAGTCTCCCAACCAAAAAAAGCCCAGGTCCAGATGGATTCACTGCAGAATTCTATCAGACCTTCAAAGAAGACCTAATACCAATACTCTTCAATCTATTCCACAAAATAGAAACAGAAGGGACACTATCCAATTCCTTCTATGAGGCCACAATCACACTGATACCAAAACCTCACAAAGACCCAACAAAGAAAGAAAACTTCAGACCAATTTCCCTTATGAATATCGATGCAAAAATACTCAATAAAATTCTTACAAACTCAATCCAAGAACACATCAAAATGATCATTCACCATGATCAAATACGCTTCATCCCAGGGATGCAGGGATGGTTCAATACACGGAAATCCGTCAATGTAATCCACTACATAAACAAACTCAAAGAAAAAAACCACATTGTCATTTCAGTAGATGCTGAAAAAGCATTTGACAAAATTCAACATCCCTTCATGATAAAAGTCTTGGAAAGATCAGAAATTCAAGGCCCAT
>CM052703.1:20547999-20565383 GCA_028551405.1 Uromys caudimaculatus
CTCGTTATTTATCCCTGTTCTCTTACATTTCTTTAAGGGTGTTATTCATTTCTTTCTTAAAGTCTTCTATCATTCTCATGAGAAATGATTTTAAATCTGAGTCTTGCTTTTCTGGTGTGTTGGGGTATCCAGGGCTTGCTGTGGTGGGAGAGCTGGGTTCTGATGGAGCAGAGTACTCTTGGTTTCTGTTCTTTATGTTCTTGCCCTTGCCTTTCGCCATCTTGTTGACTCTGACGTTAGCTGATCTTACTCTGTCTGGTTGTGGCTTGCCTCTCCTGCAGGTCTCTGTGTCAGTACTCCTTGAAGACCAGCTCTCTCTGATAGGTGTTTGGGTTTGGAGAGCTGTGGCACCGGGTCTGATCTCAGTCCCCGTGTCTTGCGTGTTCAGGGCAGTTCCTGGTGAGCTGTGGGGCATGTCTTTGGCCCTCTCCTGGCTTTTCCGAGCTCCTGAGAGGGATCTTTGTCCTGGTGCTAATTTGCTATGGAGCCCTGTGGCCCAAGCTGAGGTTCCCAGCCACTGCCAAAAGTTGCTGTCCGTCAGTCTCTGTGGCCCGTGGAAACCGGGCAGAATCAGTGAGCTCTGGCGCTCGTTTTGCCCCCGTTCAGGGCTTTTTCGCGTTCCTGGGAGAGAAAATTTTCTCCCGGAGCTGCTTGACTATGGAATCCTAGTGTCCCAGGCAAAAGTTTCCTGCCTCAGCTGCCCCTTGTTGGGTTCCGGGAGGTTTTCTAAGCCCGCCTACCTCGGTCCCTGTGTCTCGCGGGTTCGGGGCAGTTCCTGGTGAGCTGAGTGGAGTGTCTTTGGCTCTCTCCCGGCTTTTCTAAGCTCCTGAGAGGGATCTTTGTCCCGGCGCTAATTTGCTATCGAGCCCTGTGGACCAAGCTGAGGTTCCCGTCCGCCGCTGGAAGTTGCTGTCCGTCAGTCTCTGTGGCCCGCGGAAACCGGGGGAATCAGTGAGCTCTGGGGCTCATGGTGCCCCCGCTCGGGGCTTTTCCGCATTCCTGGGAGAGAAAATTTTCTCCCCAAGCTGCTTGACTATCGAATCCTAGTGTCCCAGGCAAAAGTTTCCTGCCTCAGCCTCCCGCTGTTGGGATCCCAAGTAAAGTTTTAACACTCTATTATGAAGCTGTTGCTGTGCTAATACAGAAATATAGAATAGAATCAAGAAAATATTTTGGAAAAGAACTTGAAAAAATAATTTATTCCTCATTTCAAACAGCAATTAAATTGGTTATTTCAAAACACCGATATTTAGCCTATTGTATGCACAAACTTTCCAGGTAAAATTGATAATCATTATCCAAAAGATAAGTTGTTACAATTTTCCTCTATGGATACTCTTGTATTTTCTGTAAATTTATGCATGCAGCCCATAAGAAATGCCTTTATTGTATTTACAGATGGCTCCTCTAATGGGAAGACAGCATATATGACTGGATTACGTGTTTATTCTCTTGAGTTTCCCCTACTTCAGCACAAATGATTGAATTGCACACTGTAGCTATTGTTTTAGAAATATTAAAAATTAAGCTTTTAATTTATGATAGGCAATATATAGCTCATAGTTTATATTTATTTAAAATAGTTCCCTTTTTAGTTATTGCTAATTTTTAAATTTTACAATTATTTATGCAAATATAATTCAGTTTAAGAGAATGTATAGTCCCTTATTTTGTAGGATATTTAAGAGCTCATACTAGATTGCCCAGACTCCTTAGTGAGGGCAATGCCATAACATATTTGTATACCAAGAAGGTTATAGGCCTTATATAAGAACAATTGGCCAAAGAATCTCATTTTTTACATGATCAAAATAGTAATAGCTTGAGACAATAATTTGATATTTCTAGACTTGTCCTCAGTATCCTTAATTTCTTCCTGTACCACATAATGGTGTTAATCCTTGAGGACTTGTACCTGATTAATTATGAAAAATAGATGTTACTTATATTTCTGAATAAAAAATATATTAAAAATATATTTTACCCTTGATACCTTTTCAGGCCTTCTAGTTGCAACTGTTTTAATAGGAGAAGCAACTAAAAATAAAATTAGTCATTGCTTACATTTTTTTTTATGTCGGGTCTTCCAAATAAGATTAAGACAGATAATGGAACTGGCTACTACAGTCACACATTTGAGATGTTTTGTTAACAATTTTATATTCGTCATATTACTGAAATTCCTTATTATTCTCAAGGACAAGGTATTGTGGAACAGGCCCATGGAACTTTAAAACAATATCTTTGAAAAACAAAAAAGGGGGAATCATATCCCCATACACCACCACCATAAAAATTTTAAAATTGGCACCCTACAACTAGGCATACTTATGCCTAGGTGAAATGGAAGGATCCACTTACAGGCATATGGCATGATCCAGATCAGGTATTTAAAATGGGGAAGAGGGCATGTTTGTGTTTTTTCTACAGGATGCTAAAGAAGCATGCCAACTGCCGAGGGATTGGTGAGACATGCTGATGTTGGGATAAAAAATGATGCCTACTGTGAGCTTGCTGAATGCCCTGACAATGGTGACAGAAAAGCTGTATTGGACATCTGTTCCTGACCTACCTTTGCTTGCCTATATCCCAGATTGGACAAGCTGCCTTGCCTCAAGCTTTTAGACCTTGTGGAACAGAAAACATGGAATGACAGTCTTCATTGGGAAGGCTGGTTCTGGACATTTTCAAAGATATATTTGGAAGTTAGCCACAGTTTTCTATGATGTTATGTTAGCAAGAGATAAAGTTGGAACAGGATCTGTATTTTGAACAAGTGTTAGTACATGTGCTAAGGCTCCTAATTTTTTATTAATTGGTCATGTTAAAATTTTGTTTCTTCTACAGAATTTAATGTAAGTTGTATTGATTGTACACTTTCTAATTGTGTTAGAGTGTTGAAATCTGGCATGTCTGTTATGGTGTTCTATCAACTAGCCTTTGTTTTATTGCCTGTGAGTTTTCCAGGACCTTGGTATTCTGAAAAAGGCTTACAAGTACTGGAAGAAGTGAGTCAGATTCTAAAAAAGAAGCAAGAATGTAGTGGGCTCGATTATTACTGATATAGCAGCCATAATTACATTAATGGCTAGCACCACTGCTTCTACAATTGTTTTGACACAAGATGTTAAGACAGCTACTTTTGTTAATCATTTAGCAAAAAATGTTACTAATGTTCTGAATATTTAAGAGGATTTAGATTGACATTTAAAACAACAGATTGACTCCTTGGCATCTCGACCTATTCAAGTACATTACCATTGCCTTGATTTGATTGACCAAGGCATTGAGTTGCCTAAGGCTAGTGAGACTCCTATGGGAGCTGCACAAAACTCAGATTTGTGTACGCCTGCTTGAGAGCAGCGTGGGTATCAGGAGAGGTGCAAGGCTGAGCACTGCAAAGGGAGGACCATGCATTCTGCCTCTGAGTCTCCTGTGGAGCAAACCTGATTGCATAGAGGTTGGTATCCAGAGGTGTTCCTTAATCATCAAGGCACCTAGAACCTCTCCTCTCAAAAAGACACCATTTTGGGGTTATCTAAAAGACATAAGAGATTTCCTAGAGGAATCAGGGTCAATACTCCCATTCCCTGGTTAGTGCCCACCTGTCTTTAAGACAGATCCTTGTTTGCTCACTAGTTATTGATCTTAAAATAAATAAAAAGGGATGAGATGCTGGGAATCAATGGATTTACAGCTTTCCTATTAGCCTGAGAAAAGCCATTTTGTGTAGAAGTTAGGCTTGAAAGTAAATGTAAGCCTGAGTTTCAGGTTCCTGAGAACTGGGCTTTTGTTTAGGTTATGTCTCCTGGAAGATGGATCCTTTCCAGGTCAGGGTGACCCCCTTGCAGTCAGGTGGTCAGCAGAGCATAGATGGTTGCCTTGGTACCATGTCCTGGTGGCTGGGACCCTGTACTCCTTGGAATCTTCCCACCCCTATAGCATTGTCTAAAGCCCTGATTACATTGTTTTAGAGTCCTTCTATATTGTTTAAGATTCTTATACTTCTACTTGTACCTTACCAAAGCTGGAAATAAAGTTAATCTCTGGAGCCTGATCAGAGAGATTCTATCTTGCTCCCAGGTATCTCTGCTTCTTGTCTCATTCCCACCCATCAGTCCCCTCCTTAGGTTCACGATGAACCCCACAGGCAAGAGCACACTACAAAATCACAAACATGACTAAAATTAATATTTTAATATATGAGGAGATAGCTGTAAACAGCCTAGGAGATTCTCAAATTTACTGGGGCAAAATATGAGGTTCTAGAAAAACAAAGAAAAGGATAGATCATATTGAAGCATAAAAGTGTGATGAATACACATGCATTAAGAAAAACAAATTATGGATCTATATCTTCAGACACATAAAAACTAGTATTGAATAGTAATAAAAGTTTAAATAAACAACAAAAGTATATCACCTTGCAGACAGTTCCTTCCTACTCCCATTCATCAGGGGTTTAACGTACAGATAACCCAAAATCTCAAAAAAAAAAAAAAAAAAAAAAAGGGCAGGGGTGTCTAAGAAGCCTTTTACCTGGGACATCAATGGTTAACAAGGAATGAGCAGTGAAAGGCATATGAAATGGGAGACTGGCAACATTTGATTCTTGAATTCTGCTTCTCTGCACCCCTTCTCTGCCTTGTTCCATGAATATAAGCAATAGGCTCAATCCTCCAGACACAAAGAGGTAATAGTTCTCCATTTAATAGATTTGGGAAGTTAAGGTAGTTGATAGAAAACATACAGTTAGGAAATTAAGACAGTTGATTGAAAGTTTTAAGTTGGAGTTAAGAATAGAGTGTGCCTTTTCCTGATAGAATGGCAAAATCTACTTGAGTTAGAGAAAGAAGTACAGTGAGTATTCATGGATTACAGGCATGTAATTGTAGAGGTAGGAAGAATAGGCTTAGGACAATCTAATGATCAAAGTAAGCTTACACTCTGAGTTGGGCCTGAGATCCTTGATCTAGGGATGTGGTAACAGGATTTTAGTGTGTATCAGGTAATAGTAATGTTATAATAAAGAACAAATAATTCCAGCAGGAATATAAGAACAGAAAACATGGTTATCCAGTTTATTTGATCAAAACCTCAAAAAATAAGATATAAAAAAGACAATTTGCTTCTTAGTAAGTACAGGTTGTTGTCAAGCAAGCATAGGAAAAAAATTGCTACCATAGAAATTGGCTTTTAAAACTTTGTTAATCAATGAATAAAATGTAATGCTTTCAGGGCACTTTGAGGTTTTAGAAAGAAAGATAGGTGAGAATTGCTTAGTTATATATAATTTCTATATAAGAAATGCATAATGAATATCCCATTGTAACTTTCTTTTGTATAATGATTTTGATCTGTTTTTGAAGAATGTTTTTATGTTGATTGTCTCTGGAAAATTGTAACTTGTGGCTATGATTTCATTTTTTTCCCAACAGGGAAAAAAAAAAAAAAAAAAAAAGCATGGTCTCTAAGGGGATAAAAAGAGAAGGAATAAATCACTGAAAATTGTTCTTGCTTTAAGCTCTCCCTCTCTCTCTCTCTCTCTCTCTCTCTCTCTCTCTCTCTCTCTCGTGTGTGTGTCTGTTATTTTGATTTCCCTAACCACTGTAGACCTTGTAGTTATCCGGATCTACCCCCATCATTTGCTGCCAACACTGACCCCTCATTGGGCACTTCTCTCAGTTTACCCTCTGGTGTTAAAACTGGTGTTTGAAGACAGAGACAGAAACACAGAGGGACAAAGACAGTGAGACATGACAAAGAGAGAAAAAGACAGAGAGAGACAGAGAAACAAAGAGAGACAAAGAGACAGAGAGAGAAATCTGGAGTGGCTGGATGGTCCTTTTATCTGAATTATATACCTGGTGGACTTGTGGCTATTAGGTGCTGACATAGCAATTGCTAAGTCTTTGAGAGCAGGGAAGATGGAATGGGTTTTGATTTTAAACCTAACACTTATGACCTTAAATAATGACTAAAGTATGTTGACCAATTATACTGTTTTATTTGATATTTTTAATTAGCAATATTTTATTTGCTATGGCTACCAAATAATAAGTATATGGTAATCCTTCATAATATCTATGTAGAAGGAATGTGATTTAATCCATAACACATCATTCTGAATAAATGCACATATATATATATATATATATATATATATATATATATATATATATATACTTTTTTGTGAATATAAAATTCACATTTATAATTCTTTTAGAATACCTATATTAAGCTGTATGTGGCTTGACATTTTTCCTGTTTCCCCATTTTTCACTGTGACCAACCAGCTAAAGTCCAGGAAGAGATTGACTGCATGTTTGGCAGACACAGCAGCCCGTGCATGCAGGACAGGAGCCACATGCCCTACACAAATGCCATGATTCATGAAGTTGAGAGATTTATTGACATCCCAAACAACCTGCCCCATGCAGTGACCTGTGACATTAAATTCAGAAACTATCTCATCTCCAATGTAAGCTTGTATTTTTGTTCACCTCTGTGCTCTTAATGCTGCCAGGTTCATGGTGTGGTTCCAGTCCTCTGATATACATTGTAATACAGGTGGTTTATGTTGCTTCATTAGCCATAGGGCAGCTCTACTTCAGGCACAGATATATCTTGTATTGACACTTCCATATTTGCTTAGCCTTCCAAATACTATTTGGCTAAGCTTAAGTATTTCTGTGTGAAAATGTTTCAGTATTTTGTCAATTTTCCAAATATCTTTTCTGAAATTTTTATTATTGTGAGAGTAAAATTTTCCAAATTGGAAAGAACTGATATCTTGAATTTTTAAACTTGTTAATATGGTTATGTCATTAATTCATTTACTGGGGATTTTTATTTTCTCTATGCCATGTTTCTTTTCAATAATGAAGCCCATACATGCCTTCTTAGAGTTTTTATGAATGGTGAGTATCTTTTTGTTATTATTTCTCTACTGTTTCTGACATTCTTCTGATCTGTTTAATGGAAACAATCATTTACTCACTCTGATTTCATGTTTATCTCAAGTTTATTGCTTCCAATGATATGAATGTAAATGTATGTGAAATTTAAAGGTGTTATGTGAGCTAATTATTTTCTAAGTATTTTTTGTATCCTGTATTCTTAGTTTTTCTTCAGTGTGATGAATTGCTGATAGTGATGAACAGAACTCATCCTAATTGGCATGGTTTGTTTCATTTCTCATTAGGATAAAGTATCATAATTTTAACATCTCCCTATCAAATTGATGGTTTAGGAATGTATAGTCATGTTGATCAGATGAACCTTTCTAGACTGACTGATTTGAGACTATAAGAGACACTTTATCCCAGAACCCATTTTATATGAGTATGACCAAGATGTACATATCTTTACCTTGAGATGATAATTTTTATTCATAAGAGTCTGTAAATTATTTTCAAATTTGATTTCTGCACCCACTTTAATGGTTTAGGTATTATGTTGTATTTTACCTCTGAGTGTATAGGCTAGAAACACATATGTATATTGATATTTTCTGCCACACATTGCCTTTGGCTTCTCTGGCCATACTTTTTCTTCCTCAAACTTGTTAGAGTTTTGATACTAAAACTGAGCTGTCTGCTTAAAACTAAGTTGAAAATGTTCTCTTATTTGGTTCTGGTTTTACTTATTTAATTTTTGTGGTTACTTAGTGTTACTTTCTTTTTTAATATTTATTTCTTTTTCTTTTCTTTTCTTTTCTTTTTTTTGACTCCAGATTTTATTCCCCCTTCTGGTCTAACCTCCAACTGTTCCACATCCTATACTTCCTTCATGCCCCCTGTCTCCACAAGGATTTCCCCTACCCCTCCTGACCTTTAAACTCCCTATGGCCTCCAGTCTCTTGAGGGTTAGGAACATCTTCTCTGATTGAACACATACTTGACAGTCCTCTGATGTATATGTGTTGGGAGTCTCAAATCAGCTAATGTATGCTGGCTAGTTGGTGGTCCAGTATTTGAGAGGTCTCAGGGGTCCAGGTTAATTGAGACTACTGGTTCTCCTACAGGGTCATCCTCTTCCTCAGCTTCTTCTAATTTTTCCCTAATTCAATTGCGGGGCTAGCAGCTTCTGTCCATTAGTTGGGTGCAAATATCTGCATCTGACTCTTTCAGAGGCTTGTTGGGTCTTTCAGAGGACAGTCATGCTAAGTCCCTTTTTTGTGAGTGCTCCCTAGCCTCAATAATAGTATCAGGCCTTGGGGCCTCTCCTTGAGCTAGATACCATTTTGGGCCTGTCGTTGAACTTTCTCTTCCTCAGGTACTTCTCCATTTCCATCCCTTCAGTTCTTTCAGACAGGAGCAATTATGGGTCAGAGTTTTGACTGTAGGATAGTAACCCCATCCCCGACTAGTTGCCCTGTCTTTCTGCTGGATGTGATCTCTACAAGTTCCTTCTCTCCCCTGTAGGGCATTTCATCTAGGGCCCCCCCCCCCCCATTGAGTCCTGACAGTCTCTCACCTCCCAGGTCTCTGGTACATCCTGGTGGGACCCCCAACTTCCTTTGTCCTGAGGTTGCCTGTTTCCAATCTTTCTACTAGCCCTAAGGGCATCATTCCTGTTCCCTGAATCAATACCAGTTTATGTTTCCCTTTCTTTCTCCCCAGTCTCATTTCCCTCGCAGGTCCTTCCCTTCCTTCCCCCTTTTGCTTGCTTTCTTTCTCTCCCATCCTTAGTGGGGCATAGGCATCCTAACTTGGGACCTTCAGCTTGTTGAGCTTTTTGAGTTCTGTGGACTGTATCTTGGGTATTCTGTACTGTTTTTTCAGGGGGGATTTCCACTCATTAGTGAGTACATATCATACAAGTCCTTTTGTGTCTGAGTTACCTCACTCAAGATGATATTTTCTAGTTCCATCCATTTGCCTGCAAAACTCAGGATGTTCTCATTCTTAATAGCTGAGTAGTATTCCCTTGTGTAAATGAATTACATTTTTTGTATCAATTCTTCTGTCGTGGGACATCTGGGTTGTTTCCAGCTTCTGGCTATTACAAATAAGGCCACTATGAACATAGGGGAACTCATGTCCCTGTGGCATGGTGGGTAATCTTTTGGCTATATTCCCAAGAATAATATGGCTGGGTCTTCAGGTAGATCTATTTCCCATTTTCTGAGGAACCTCCAGATTGATTTCCATAGTGGTTTTATCAGTTTGCAATCCCAGCAGCAATGAAGGAATGTTCTTTCTCCACATCCTTGCCAACATGTGTTGTCACCTGAGGTTTTGATCTTAGCCATTCTGATTGGTTTAAGGTGGAATCTCAGAGTCATTTTGATTTGCATTTCTCTGATCACTAAGAACTTTGCACATTTCTTTAGGTGCTTCTAAGCCTATTGAGATTCCTCTGTTGTGAATCCTTGGTTTAGTTCTATACCCCATTTTTTGATTGATTTGTTTGGTTTTTTGATTGTTAGCTTCTTGATTTCTTTGTATATTTTGGATGTCAGCCCTCCATCAGTTGTGGTCTTAGTGAAAGTTTGTTCCCAGTCTTTAGGTTGCCAATTTGTCTTATTGACTATGTCCTCTCCCTTACAGAATCTTTTCAGTTCCATGAGGTTGCATTTATCAATTCTTGACGTTAGAGCATGAGCCATTGGAGTTCTGTTTAGAATATTTCCCCCTGTGCCAGTGAACTCAAGCCTCTTTCTCACATTTTCTTCTATTATATTGAATGTATCTGGTTTTATGTTGAGGTCCTGGATCCACTTGAACTTGAGACTCATATCTGTCATGAGTCTTTTTTTCATTTTCTACATTTAGATAGCTGTTTAGACCAGCACTATTTATTGAACATGATTTTTTTCCCTTGTGTATTTTTGGCTTCTTTGTCAAAGATCAAGTGTGTGTAAATGTGTGGTTTTATATCTGGGCCTTTAATTCTATTCAGTTGATCAACATTTCTGTCTCTGTGTCTCCAACACAATGCAGTTTTTGTCACAATCAAGGAGATACAAATTGGTGAGAAAGAAATAAAGATTGGGAAAAGATCTGATAGAGGGCTAATATCCAATATATACATAGAACTCAAGAAGTTAGACTCCAGAGAACCAAATAATCTTAAAAACAAAGCAAAATAAAACAAAACAAAACAAAACAAAGCAAAAGAAAATGGGAAACAGAGCTAAACAGAGAATTCCAACTGAGGAAATTCAAAGGGTTGAGAACCATCTAAAGAAATGTTCAACATCCTTAGTTATCAGGGAAATGCAAATCAAAACAACACTGAGATTCCACCTCACACCAGTCAGAATGGCTAAGATAAAAAAACTCAGGTGATAGCAGATGCTGGCGAGGATGTGGAGAAAGAGGAACACTTCTCCATTGTTGGTGGGATTGCAAGCTGGTACAACCACTCTGGAAATCAGTTTGGCAGGCCTCAGAAAATTGTACACAATACTACCTGAGGACCCAGCTATACCACTCCTGTGCATATACCCAGAAGATGCTCTAACATCTAATAAGGTCACATGCTCCACTATGTTCATGGCAGCAATATTTATAATAGCCAGAAGCTGGAAACAACCCAGATGTCCCTCAATAGAAGAATGGATACAGATAATATGGTACATTTATACAGTGGAATACTGCTCAGCTATTAAAAATAAAGACTTCATGAAATTCACAGACAAATCGATAGAACTTGAAAATACCATCCTGAGTGAGGTAACTCAATCAAAAAAGAACAAACATGGTATGTACTCACTGATAAGTGGATATTAGCCCAAAATTTTGGAATACCGAAGATTCAATTCACAGCAACTCTTGAACTGAGCATGAGGTCCCAGATGGAGGAGTTGGAGAAGGGACTGAAGTAGCTGAGGGAATTTGCAGCGCCATGGAGGGAGCAACAGTATCAATTGGCTAGATCCCCCAGTGCTCTTGGAGACTGGACCACCAACCAAAGAATATACATGGAGGGATCCATGGTGCTGGCCACATATGTGGCAGAGGAGGGCCTTGTTGCCCATCACTGGGAGGAGAGTCCCTTGGTCCTGAGGTTGTTTGATGCTCCAGTATAGGTGAATGCCAGGGAGGGAAGACAGGAGTCATTGGGTGGGTGGGGGAATACCCTCATAGAGGCATGGGAAAGGGGGCTGGGATAGGGGATTTTCAAACGGAAGACCTGGAAAGGGGAAGACATTTGAAATATAAGTAGATTATCAAAAAGAAAAAAGAAAAAGAAATAAAGATGTGGGGTAGTGGCCTGTGGCAGGCAATCTGACACCCAGTTGAGCACAGGCTAAAAATTCTGGGAGACTCTGTGAAATATCCACAAGCAGTGAAATTTCCACAAGGGACCAGATTATGTTTTTGGCCAACACTCCCAGAAGACTCCTGTAAAAACAGCTACAACTTTCACAACCCCTGTATATAGAGAGGCCTGGCATGTAAGATTTGACATGTAGAAAGCAACTCTGAGTCCTCTCACAAGCAAATGAGGCACTACAAATTCCCCAGACAAAGCCAATGGGAAGTATTGGTTGCCAAACACCTGACCCCTCCCAAACAGTACTCTCTGTTCCACTTGCCTGCCCTGCCCAATTCAGATGCACCTGCCACCCACAATCCAGAAGGAATAAAGGTGCAAAACTGCTCCAGTGTCTAAAAGCCTTTTGTGTAACGAGCTGTAACACTTTTGGCCCGAAAAGAGATCCGCTCTCTGGGGCAAGCAGCAGAGCATGCACCTACAGGCAGGTCTAGCAGGGATCACGCTGCAGCCAGGACCTGACTCAACACAGGGAGTGCACTGACAGCAGCTGGTCTTGTGGGGATCACACTGCAGCCTGGACTCTGCTTGGAGCAGGAGAGTAGCCAAGGTGATTCACACTCCCATCCCCGCTCACACTCCCTCCCCTTGCTGCGGCCCAACAACTGGTGCGACCAATGTGGGGCTTGAACAGCAACCTGACTGCACTGAATGGACACTGTGGAAGGGAAAGCCCCCAAAACCAGACCTGTCCTTTCCTGCTGTGCTTTCAGCTGGCACCACCGTGTGAATTTAGACAATCTAAAGGGACAATTGAGGTCTTCTGGCCAGAGCTACTCTCTGGTGTTGGCTGAAGGTTCCTCTAGCCTTTGTCTGGATCCTGACAGCCCGAATGGGCATTGGCAAAGGCTAACTGTCTAACTTCTCTAAAAAACAAGAAAAACTGGTAACGTAGCAACCAGTTAAAGGCCAAAGGGCGGTTGCCAGATCTCAAATCTGCAGAAAGGCTTAGCTTTTTGGGCCTCTGTGGAATCTCTCAAAGCCAATAGTCCAAGGGAACATTCCCATTAGACAAAGCATTTCTCCTCTTTAATGTCATGGGCAGCTCACAATCACACAAAAAATCTCCTCAGGCCAGGAAAATTCATACCCTTCTAAAATCCCATGGAATAAAAGTAGCCAAAAAACAAGCCTCCTGGCTTTGGGAAGAAGTCCTTAAGATAGCGCCAAGCATGGCCAATGATAACATCTATAGTGCGGACTCATGGGCCGAGTAGCTTCTCTTATCAAAAACAGAGATACCCAAGAAGGAAAAACACCCTCCCATGATTTTCTGCCAATCTTAGCTGCAATTCCGCAATGCATAGGACTGTCACCTAAAGTAGGGCAGGCTGATAGCAACACAGCTCCTGAGTCTCCTCAATCACATGAACCCAAGAATCAAGGACCTAAGATCTACCCTATCTCAGGTCTCAAAGCCCTTACCCAACTGATAAAGGAAATAAAATCTATTTACCCACCCCTTCCCCTTTATGCTCTGGAGGAAGCAATGAACAAACCTTCTGCTCCTCCAGCCCCTCACTCTCCCACTCAAGGGCAATGCTCCATTAACAAAACAAAGAAGCTTCTGCTTGCCTCTCCTCCTACTGCACTACCCCCCATCCGACCTGAGAGAGATTTCTCTCCTCCTTTTTCTACCACCCAACAGTTTTGTAATGTCTGAGACTCTCTTTCAAATACTAACCCCACCTCCCATGCTACTCAGCAGTCTGATACAGAGCTAGAAATCCATAATGCTTAAGCATTCCCACTTAATATTAACCCCAGTCAAGCTAAACCACTCAATTGGTGCCCACTCCAAGCCTCAGACTTAAAAGAACTCAGGCAGGCAGTGAAGAAAGAGGGCATCCATGCACCCTGGACAAAATTCCTCCTACAGAGCCATGTTGCTAACTTACACCTCTCCCCCAAGACTGATTTTATTCTTAGAACTAAAATGAGTTTAGAAAGAAAAATTCCTAATTCCGTGGCCAGAGAGCTCCTTCTTAAAACAATTGTATGGGAAGGCATGACTTCTGAATCCAGGCTGGCTTTCCAGGGTCTCTGGGAGGAGCATCACGATAGGTGGATTGTGGCTACTCGAGATATAGGGACAACGTCACACCAGACAGTATCTATGGCTCAGGCATTTGTAGCAGCAATAAAAACAGAAGGAATCTGCTTCAATTGTGGAGAGGCAGGGCATTGGAAGAATGAAAGCCCATAGAACTCTCCCCCCATAACAGACTCTAACCCCCCTAAGTATATCTGTCCCCACTGCAGAAAAGGTTTCCATTGGAGGAGACACTGTACTGCTAAACATGATAAGGATGGTAAGCCACTAAAGCCTTTAAACTCCAGGCGGGGCAGGCCTCAGCCCCGACGGTAAGTGGGACAGATACTCCCATAGAAGCTTTATGGGTGCCCAGCAGTTCAGAAGGCTCCCATCCAAAACTAACCATTAAATAGATAATAAACCATTCAAATGTTTTATTGATATGGGAGCACACAGGACAATTTTAAGATAGCAAGAGATCCCATATGACTGGCAACTAATCCCTGGGCCCCCGATCCTAGGAGTAGGGGGTACCTCCCATGCATTTATCACCAAGCAGGCCTACAGGTGGGAAGATCCGGATGGAGCTACTGGCCTCATATGCCCGCTGGTGGCTCAGGTGACTACCAATCTCCTAGAGAGAGATATCTTACAGGTCTTAGAGGTGGTTCTTACTACCCAACCAGAAAGAGATCACATTATAATAGAGGATATTACCTATAAAGAAAATAATACCCAAGGAGATCCTAAATATCCTCCTCCAAATCACCCCCAATTCTAGTGGCTGCTGTTAAATTTAATACATCTTGTCACGACTGGCTCTTCAATGAAGCCATCTGGGTCCCACAGTGACCTCTATCAAGGGAGAAGCTTAGAGCCCTCACACAGCTGGTAGAAGAACAGCTATTGCTGCAGCACATCTGCCCCTCCCGCAGTCCATGGAACACCCCTGTATTTGCTATAAAAAAGAGCTCAGGGGGATGGAGAATATTACAAGATTTGAGGGCAATTAACAAAACCATGCAAATCAGGGGCTCCCCACAAAGAGGGCTACCCCACATCTCAGCCATCCCTGCCAATGTACCCTTATTGGCAATAGACAAAAAAGATTTTTTCTCCATCCCTCTCCAACCCAGAGACTGTGAACATTTTGCATTCTCAGTAGCCCCCATTAACAATTCTGGCCCAGCCTCACGATATGAATGGACTGTCCTCCCACAGGGAATGGCTAACAGAACGACCATTTGTTAGGAGGCTGTAGCCACTGCTCAAACCTTGTATTTTAAAATCACAACGTGGAGCTACATTTTGGTAAATTACTTCCTAGCTGCCTTAGGACATGGATAATAAAAAAATTAGAAGAAGAAACCACTCATCAATAAGGAACCATTAGATCAGGATGTTTTTATGAAGTTTGAAGGCCAGAAACTTCAAGATCATCATGAGATGATGGTGACATTGGTTTTTTTTTTTTTGTGGCAGGATGTCTACAGTAATCACTGGGAACTTGGCTTCTCACTATTCAAGATGAAAGTAATGTATTTTGAGTGTACATTTCTAATTTCTATACTGCCTTTGGGTATGTAGTTTTTTTCCTTGGTTTTGTTATTTTGATAGTGAACACAGAATCTTTCTTCTTCAGTCTCCCACGCAGTTTGATAACAAATGTGAAGAACTACAGCCGGCTAAAAAGCATTTTTTGAATAATGTATTACTTAAAATTATATGTCAGTTTGAAAAAAATGTATTTCATTTCTGTCTGGGTGTCTGGTTGTCCTTACAGCCATCCATCCATCTAACCACCTATCCAATAACTCACCATTCATTCATAATCTCTTGTGTCAGTTACAAGTACCGTGTTTCACACATTTATGAATAAGAGATAGTAATGTTGTTTGGTTTTCTTTTTTCTAGGAAAACTGATTTGTGTTGGAGAGAGCCTGGCCCACATGGAGCTGTTTCCATTCCTGACCACCATTTTACAGAAATTTAAACTAAAGTCTCTGGTTCACCAAAAGCATATTGATATGATCCCAGTGGTGAATGGACTTGTCTCTCTGCCACCCCCTTACCACCTCTGCTTCATTCCTCACTAAAGAGGTCAGACTTTTTAACCCCTCCTGTGTTGCCTTCTTCAATCCCCTTCAGGTCTTTATCACCTCCTTTCCTATTAGGGATAAGGCACCCTCCACCCTGGCTCACAGAACTTCCTTCTCTCAAGAACCAGCAAGCACATTCAGTTTCTGGAGACCTAAATACAATCTTTAGCATATATCTAAAAGAACAGGTATGGTATTTTGTATTTGTTATAGAAACATTGGTGGGACAGAAACAAGAGAGCCCTGGTGCTTGCTCAACTCCCAGACAGGCTTCATTAGTGAGCCTCATGTTCAAGAGTTATCATGTCCTAACAAAATAAACTTGCAACCTCCCAATAAACAATATCCAAAATTCACCTCTGACTTACACCAATGTGTATATACATGTACCTTCATTCTTTCACATGCATGCAACTGATTATGTACACCTATCCACACACCCACATTTATTCAAGTAAAACAGAACGCTAAAAGGAAATTTGTATCACAACTCTTTGACTAAGTGACATTAGAGTCATTGGAAATTTGAAGCACATAAACAATAACTAGTAACAGCTCCATTCTGTAGAGGACCAATTACAGGGAGGAATACTCATGCAGGGTGGAAGTCAAATCTTGCTTTACTGATTCTGTTATCTAAAGGTAGAATTGCCTTTGACTTGATGTTCACAGCTTACAATAGCACGCATTTTGCTTTCCTATTGCTAACAATATACTCTGTGTGCCTCTGTTCTTTCCCCACAAGAATAATGGTCCCAGTAATTCACGTTTATATTATTTCTAGGTGCTCCATTTCATTCACACTGCATTCAAGATTTTTAAATTAGCACTGATATCACTGAATACCCTGTCAGGTCTCAGTCTCAAAGGAAGCCCCTCTGTCTGTTATTGCCAAGTCCCTACTTTGGAACTTACTGAAGAGATATGTCTTCTCAAATGTTAGTGCAATGTCATACATCCACATATTATATATGATCTATACACAGATGGCTGTGGTATTAAATGCAGCCCTTTGTAAAATTGGTATAAATATAGTTACAGTTTGTACAATTGTGTATTTTTTTTTAAACAAAGATATGCTCCATACTTTACTTCATTTTGCTCAGGGCTTTACACTTGAATTCTCAGTACTAAGAAAATACAAACCGATTGTGTTTTCAAATAAACTCATCCATCTATATCTATCTCTATCTTTCTATCTATCTATCTATCTATCTATCTATCTATCTATCTATCTATCATGAACCATCCATCTATCTATGTATCTATCATCTATCAAAATCTATTTTCTCTCCCTTTTCAATGTTTTTCTAACTATCAAGCTGTGGTGTCTTCAGAGGAGGAGACAAGATGTTGATCAGTTGTTCAGTTACCCTGTGTGCTGTGGATGTCCTGGGAGACCTTCAGGCTATGGTGTCAGTTGCTCTGAGTACAGCTGATCTCCTGGGTTGTCTTAGGCTGTGATGTCTTCAGGGAAGCAGATTAGCATGAAGTCTGTTTCAACAGAAAGGAACAACCGGAAGGGGAATGGAATTCGGTGGGTGATGGTCTTGGGGTGATGGGTCCTGAGTACATTGGGTTTCTAGTGACGGCTGTGAGACCTTAGGAGAGTACTTACTAGATGCTCTGAGAGCAGTAGATCTCCTGGTAGGGCTTAGGGTGTGGTATCTTCAGGGGAGCATACTAGCTAGCAGTCTGTCCCAGCAGAAAGTACTGGCCGGAAGGGCACATGCTTGAGCTTTCAAAGAAGATGTAGAAAATAACTAGGTATTGATCTGGAAACTTTATATTTATTGCTGAAGGTGCTATGCATATGTAATCATTAGTCATATTCATGTGTATATGTTATGAGCTATAATAATGACCATTTGGAAAGATATGCCTGCTGGGTCAAGAGTGGCACAGATGTCATTTGAGTATCTAACTACTTTATAACTGGATTTATGGCTCCCTCCACAAGATGG
>CM052703.1:20565883-20586714 GCA_028551405.1 Uromys caudimaculatus
TGGAGTCAAGATTATTAATTTTTCATAAAGATCATAAAGTTAAGAAAGGGAGCTCTCTCTCCAGGTAGCACATATATTGCACATATGCATCCTATATCCACTGCTAATATCCTACATTTGGGAAGGGTACCCTGAGACCACTGCAGAGCATCATGGCATATCTACAATATCTTTATCATTCCAAGGTGATCTGGAAAATTTTGAACCAAGAGAAATGTCCTTTTCTAGTGGTAAGGCACTTCTGTGAAATGATACACATTTTGTTTTGAATATTTTTGTGACCTATGAACATTTGTGGATGCTAGACATCTTCTGTGAGAATGCTGCTCTATGGTTCATTCAAAATGTGATGTATGAAAGTACAAGGTATGAAGTTCTTCCCATGAACCCTCTGGCCACGGGATATATGGTGATCTTACAAACATTTGTCCAACTGCATTAACATGAAATATTCACTCATCTATGTCCCAAACATGTTTCAGACCCCTTGGTGCTTTTCTGTGTTTTTGAAGACATAGCTACTTAGATCATCCTGGAGGTGAGTAAGAGCAAAGACATGAGCTTAAATTATGAAAAGGTCTTCATTTCCATGGAAATCAAGTAAAATACAGGAGAAGTTGGTTTCTAGGATGATACCTTTGGTGTTTCTGTGATGTACCTAAAGGAAGAAAATAAATTCTCTACACTCTAGCTTTCTAAATTTTGAACATGGATGAACAAGCAAAAGCTTTATATATATAACCTGGCAGAGAGGGTAGTCTTTCCAAGAAGTGTACATGAGCTAAGAAATTCATGCTCTTGATAATGCACAAACTGAAAATCTATCAGTCACTGTGGAGTCACTTTGTAAGCCCCCACAGATCTGCACACCACTGGATCAATGGTAATGAGTTTATATTACCTGCTGAGAAAGGCATGAAATAGTCACTTTTCTTAATATTTCCATTCCCATCTAAAAAGTGTCCAGGGTCAAACATCTCTGGGTTGGCAAATTCATTGCTGTCATGCAGCAGTGATGAGAGTGATGTTATTACTTTTGTTCCCTGGAATGACACACAGAAGGGTAACAAGCAAGTTACAAAGAAATCAAGGCATGTACAGTAAATGTGAAATAACATAGTTCAATCTCCTGCTCCATAAATAGGATTAACCATAAAGAATATCAGGGAAATTTCTGGCAGACAGAGCATAGGAAGAGTGTGAGGCCAGTCACAGTGATGTTGGTAAAATGCAATTAGTCCAATTTTAGGTCAGTACTTGAGTACTGAAGTCATCATCTGTAGAGGAATATTAATCTAGCAACGTGGCTGCTCTGGCAAGAGATAATTTCCAAAGAACTTCTAGGTCTGAGTGATCTAGCTGGAATACAGATATACCTTTAATCCCAGGAGACAGAAGCAACCAAATCTCTTAGTTCAAGGCCAGTTTCTTATAGAGCAAGTTTCAGGTAAACAGAAGCTTAGGCTCTGGCATGGTGGCATACACCTTTAATCCCAGTACACAGGAGACAGAAACATGCAGACCTCTGAGTTCTAGTCAATCAGATTGGTTGAGTCATTGAGTTGACAGACAGTTCAGTGGAGGGGAGTTGGTTACATTTCTGTTTGTGGAGTTCAGGGGCAGTTTTTACAGAGTCAGATTTAGAGAAGCAGGTTATAGTGAGAACAAGTTAGACATGGGCAACGTCAGAATTAGTCAGAGAATGTGAAAGAGCCAGATTGGAAAAGATTACCAGAGTTAGTTTGAGGCCAAGCAGAGCAATTCAGTGAAAATATGAGAGAAGTCGGATTAAATCATTCAGCTCAAAGAAAAGTTTGGGCAGGAAGAACTGAGTTGAACCAGACAGTTAGTTCAGAAAGAACTAGAAGGGGTGAGCTTATTCAGCAGTAAGCCGAGATGACAATTACATAAGGTGAATAAAAGTTAAACTTACAAAGATCATATTAAAAACATTATTCATCAAACCAAGCTGGCTTAGTTCCAGAGATGCCGGGATGGCTGTACCCAAAAGATGAAAAGACTTCTCATACACATGAGGGGGAATAATCACGCTCAGTGAGGTCACTCATTTCAAAGATACAAGTGCTACATGTTTTATCTCACTTGAGAGTGTTAGTTTAAACATTTGTTTGTTTTGTGTATTTAACTTTTGGTATATGTGGAAGGTAGGTAGCTAAATGCAGATCATTTTCAGTGGAGAATGAATGGGGGTAGTAGAATATGGGTAAAATGAAAGTAGAAGAAAAGGGGAAACATCGGAAATGTAAATAAAGTATCAAAAAAAAAAAAAGAAAGTAGAAAGGATGATACTGGATTCAGGATTCAAGCAGGTAGAGAAGAGATATGAATGGGAAAAGAGGCAGCAAGATAAAAGTTTAAACAAAATACAAGAAATATAAGTTATGTGGGAACCTACATAGCTTCCCTAATGTGAATCTGACAGTGAGAAATATATAAAAAAGGGGGAGTGTTGAACATGTGTACTATCAAAGAACAGGATGAGTATACTAGGAGTGAAAAGTTTAAGAATGGATAGACGATAAGGAAAAAATGAAGGTGTATTGAATTATACCTTAAATCCTAAGGGGAGCATCATGAGAGAGTGTAAGAGTCAAAGAGAAGGTAACACAGAAGACTTGAGCACAGAACACAGAGATGCAGCAAAGAAAAGCTTACCTTGGGAATGAGGTAATTCCTGAACTTAATGTCACAGGTCACTGCATGTGGGAGGTTGGTAGGGAGGAGGTCAATGAATCTCTGGACCTCGTGAATCATAGCATCTGTGTAGGGCATGTGACTCCTGTCCTGTATGCAAGGGCTGCAATGTTTGCCGATCACATGATCAATCTCTTCCTGGACTTTAGCTGGTTGGTCAAAGTAAAAAGCAGGGAGATGGGAAGAAGTAAAATGCTTATCACAATACATGATGCACAAAAAAGTGCCTCAATAGCGTTGTAAATGCATTTTATATCGAGAAGTTCATTAAGACATGCAGAGATGCTACATATAGATTTATGCCACTATCTTACAAATAGCTGTTATGATATATCAGTATATACTTGTTATAATAGCAAATAAAATAGGATTAAGTAAATATTTCAAATGGCAAAACAACAAAATTAACCATAATATCACAGTCTGATGAAGGACAATTAGAAATAAAACACTCAATTTTTGTCAAAATACAATATTTTCTTTAAAATCTTCTGTGTGTCTGTTTGTGCATTTGTAAACTTTAACGTGATATGGTGCTCAAAACAGGTGAGGTTCAAAGTTAACAGTTGCTTATGAAATATAACAATATTTGTAAGTAAGGAATGTTTCATCTATATATCCATTTATATAAAATATCTATTATTTTCTGTAATGAAAAATGAAAATGTGAGTTATAGTTATGTCTATATCCTATAAATAGATAACATAAACATCACACACACACACACACACACACACACACACACACACACACTTCCTGTTACTTCATTAACAACAAGTGTTGGATTTCAGGATTTAGTTATTCAAGTTTTCATTGTGAGACTCATTGAAGGTATATTTTATTTTGACTGATGGCTTTTCTATTTAGTTGATATTCTTACATTTCATGAGTTACAATTCTAAGTATTTCAATTCATAACTCTTGGGATAAAACTTAGTTGATGTGGGTTTCAGACCACACATAACTTTGCATTTATTCCTCAATCTCTCTTCATGCATGCAGCATCCATATGGAAAATACAGAATTTGAAGCTCTATAGGTTGTGTGCCCAGAAACCTATCCTATAATTTTTTCCTCCTATGTGGGCTGTTAAGATTCTTGGAGACCAGGACATCCTTGACACTGCTTCAGAGTAGTAGATAAAATTATTCTCAAGTGTTTCATGAAGAAAGGAAAAGTGGATACAACACTGGGGTCCAGGCATGCATTTTTGCTTAGCAGTCTCAGGGCAAATATTTACATGTGACTCAGGGGTCTCTCTAAAGGATGCTATGCTTGTATTCAGTCCTGGTTCTGAAACTCCATGACAGTTTCTTAGGTTGCTGGTTTAATTCTCTTCACTCTGCAGAGTAATTAGAACCTTTTACTAAGAAAATAGCATGTAGATATCTTTATACTTACTAACTTATCTAAAAGGTAGATTTTGCCACTGAAATTCATAAGCATATTGGAGAAAGTTGCTCTTATCCTCTGAATTCTGGGACTGGAATACAGTCCTTCTTCCCCTTTCATCCCTATATATTGTTCTTTCTCTGTCGACCACTGGAGATCTTTGTACTCAGGGCTTCTTATACACATTTTTTAAAGAGTAATTCTATAGGAGAGTTTGAGGTCAGGATGGTGATTCCCCCAGAAGTTCTTTTATTGTTGAGAATTGTTTTCACTATCCTGGGTTTTTTTGTTATTTCAGATGAATTTGAGGATTGCTCTTTCTATCTCTGTTGTACATTGAGTTGGAATTTTGCCGATCCTTGAGCATATAAGATCTTTCCATCTTCTGAAGGAAAGGCAATCCAGAGACCACCTCTCCTTGGGATCTATCACATCTGCAGACACCAAACCCTTACACTATTGCTGATGCCAAGAAGTGCTCCCAGACAGGAGCCTAATATGACTTTCTTCTGAGAGGCTCCACCAGCATCTGACTAAGAGAGATGCAGATAATCACAGCAAACCATTAGACTAAACCAAAGGACCCCATAAATGAGTTAGGGGAAGGAGCTGAAGGTTATTGCAACCCCATAGGAAGACTAAGGATATCAACTAACAGGACTCACCAGAGCTTCTAGGGATTGAACCGCCAACCAAACACAGTACCATCACTCCAGCTACATGTGTAGCAGAGGATTGTCTTATCTGGCATTAATTGGAGGGGAGGGCGTAGGTCCTGAGGAGGTTTGTCCAGGTAGGGGTATGCAAGAGGGGTGAGGTGGGAGTGGGTGGGTGGGTGGGATAGTATGGAGGGGTTATTGAGAGAACACCAGGAAGGAGGACAAGAAGGACAAGATTTGAAATGTAAATAAATAAAATAACCAATTAACTTTTTAAAGGAGAAATTCTGTCTTCTTCCATGGGGAAAACTCAGTCACTGTAGGATTGTGGGAAGGAAGGGGACCCTGGTAAGAAGAAACTCCTTCTAGAACCCTATGTTGATTCCTTCTTGTTTTCAACTGAGATCCAGACTGTGATCGTATAAATACAACTTTCATGTTCTTCTAACATCTATGTTACAGTGTCATCTTCCCTGTCCCATTTTTCCTCAAGGCTCATTCCACTATTGTATTTCAGTATTTTTGTGAAACCCTCTTGGTCGTTTACTACTTTTCTTTTCTCCTAGCTTTTAATTACTAATTGTCATTCATGTTTATGCTAGTGTCACTTCTATGTAAATTAGGCACAAGTGAAAGGTGAATATCATGTATATTAAAACATTGAATGTATTTAAAGTAACTTTCAGACTTGTACATTCAGATGCTGTCTCCCTCTCAAGAGGAAACAGAGTGGATCGCCTCTTCATTGGAAGAAATTAAGACAGTTCTCAGGATTGCTGTATTTATTCTGGTGCCAATCATATAAGAACAAAATCTGCCCAACTTCTTTATTTTCTTTGTTTCTATATCCAGATGTTATACTGATAAAAAAAATGAAAACTGTATACATACCATGCATACTTATGTAATATTTGAAGTTAACTGGTCATATGAGTGTCATAGGAAAACTTTTGTTTGAACAGTAATACATTATTTCTTAATTGTTAAGTGAACAAATATTCATAAACATAATAAATAATTTAATAAATACTGCTAATATGAAAAATAAGTGTACATTTTTAAAATAATATCATTTATAAAAGAAAGTGCTGTTGGTACAACTGGAAAAAACGTGTTCAATAGAAATTGCGTGGAAATGGAGTTTTGAAATAATATCATTCCTTTTTCTACAACTTCTGCCTGCATGGAAATAACTTTCTAATGGATTGACTTATTTTCACTCCTTCTCAGATTGGACCTTAACTCAGATAGACTCAGAAAATTCCAGGACTCATGCTTATGCTTCAGTGAAGTAACCAGAATTATAAGTACCAGGGGGAAAAAGGAAGTGCAAGAATTTGCCTGCTCTGAAAACCTAGTTTGGGGATTAAATGTATAGGTAAAACAAGCCTAAGAAGACTGGCAGTGCCTGTCACAGATTATCTACAAAGGAACTCAGACACTGATCAGCATTTGATTGTTTTTCTTGCACCCACAGTCCCTTCATTCCTCTCATTTATCCTACTCTCTGTGACCAGAAGCACAGAAGGTTAAGGACTGAGTCTTCTCTAACAATAACACACAATCCTAGTATCCTGCAAATTAAAACTGTGATTCACCAACTATGTCCTTACCTGTGACTTCAGGATACTTCATCAGGAGCAAGAGTGCATATCTCAGTGTTGTGCTTGTCTCTGTCCCAGCGCAAACAAATCAGCCACAGTGGTTGATAAGTTTTCAAGTGTAAACTCTGAGTAATGGCTGTGGCTTTCCTAAGAATTGTTTGATATAATTATCTGAGAAACTGTTTATTAGCACCTAGGATAACAATTACTTTACAATATCACATCACTTTCTATTGCTACCAATACAGACCTTAAAAACATAGTTCCAGAAGAAATTAAGATAACATTACATACATTATGCAGATGATCTAGATTTCATTTTCTTACACCTTTACTTATTTTTTATTTGGCTTGGATTCATGGATACTCTGCACCAAAATGTGGATAGTACAGGACCTTTAAGTCTTAAATAAATGTAAGCAAGATTTTTTCTATCATTCGTTAAAAAGAAGTGACCATATGCTAAGTACAGTGAGAAAAAAATCAAAGGCATTTGACTCTAACAATTTGGCATTCTCTGTTATGTTATGACAGGACTAAAAGCCAGACTGGTTGGACCAGGACCCGAGAGATCTCTCAGAAATTGGAACACCGACCAGGCAGCATACACCAGTTGATATGGGGCCTCTGGCACATATACAGTGGAGGACTGCTGGGCATAGGTTTAGTCATCATGGATGCACCTAACCCTCAAGAGACTGGAGGTCCCCAGGGAGTTTAGAGTTCTTGTGGGTTGTGGGTGGAGGGTGAGGCCATCCTCATGGAGACTGAGATGGAGGGAGGGAGAAGAGGAGATATGGGATGTAGAAGAGTCATTGGGAGGACTGAGGGGAATAAAATCCGGTTATAAATAAATAAATAAATAAATAAATAAATAAATAAATAAATAAATAAATAATAAATGAATAAAAAAAGATAAAAGTACAAATGTCTAAAAGGAATAAATATGACAATGTTAAATTGTATATATGAATGAAATTCCCAAAAATAAAGAAAATTCATTTTAAAAAGGAAAAATAAAAGGGTCCATATCAATATACCTGCCATAAAACACATGTAACATACACTCAATATTTAAGTAAATTTGAGAATAAGTCAATGGCATGTTAAAAAATAAAAATCTCCATTAAGAATAAGCTAAAATGTAAAATCAAAAATAACATTCTATTTTTATATTAAATCCCCTTTTCTGTTTGAAAATATTTAAAGCACAAAGCTGTAATTATAAATGAGTACTTTGCTTTGCCAATGTATTAAATAAATAATAAATGAAAATCACATAATGGGGTAGATTTGGAGAAGCAGTGAATGACAGAGAATACAGTGCTTCTTGGACACAATAGCTTACACTCTATGACATGATTATAGTTGGTTTCCATCATGCCTGCCCTTTGTATGGTCTTTCTCCTGAGTTATATTGCTTTTTCATGTGAAGATAAATTTCAATTTGTTCTAATTAACCAATTATCCCATTATATGTTGTTGCAAGAATAGTGCAAGAATATTCTGAGTGACTAGATATCTTTCTCAAAATGGATGAATTACTTTATAGAAAAAGCTCTCCTAAAGATAATGATTTAAAAACAAAACAAAACCTCAGTCAGGGAGCTAAGCAGCTTGAGCCATCTTGGCATTTGTCCTTTGTTTTTTTGTTTTTTTTGTTTTTAATTGTTTGGCAAAGTACTTAGTCCTCCTTCCAGATGACCTTCCCTTAATACTCTAGGCAGGACATGGGTACCATCACATCACTATTAGTCCTTGTAGAATTTGACCTGTGAGAAAAAAATGCCATAACTTTCTTCTCAGGAGGAGAGGAATTTTCTTCACTTGTATCCAGGGAGTGCTCACAATCTTGGTGTTCTCATTGAGTTTTTCCATCAAGCTAAGGAAATCCTGATCTTTATAATCAAAGTGATAATGGAAAATAATGGAGCAGATGACATTGCAAGGAGCACAGCCCAGGATGAAGGTGGGATCACAGGGTGAGCCTGAGGAATGAGAAACAATTGTAATATGTTATTAAAATTTAACAAGAGAGCACTTTATCCTTGTTAATAGGTAAAGTCACTTTAGAAATTTATGCATTATTTTATCTACAAATTTCTCTAAGAGCTAAATATTCTGAATACATGGAAACAGCAATAACTTTTAACTGAAATCTTAATTAACTTCACTAAAATATGATTTTCAATCTTGTTTCATTTTATTTTGAAGAAAGAACTTAAGAACAGGTTTTTCAAAATTTGAGCAGATAACCTGTGTTTTCTGTGATAGGTACTTCCTTAGGGAGTAGTATTCCCAATGGCAGCAAATTAAGATCTGATCATCCCCTAATGCAAAACAGTGACTGCAGAGAGAAATGGCTTACAGAACAGAAGACAGATCTATACTATATTTAGAGAAAAATGAGATACTGTTAATGAAAATAGTTCAAGTTTAGTTGAACAAGTCAGTTTGTTAACTTTGTGGATTTTGCCTATTAATGCTGTTGTGTCTAATTTTTTCATTTTTTATTAGTTATTTTATTTATTTACATTTTAAATATTATTCCCTCTTTCCATTTTCCCCTGAACAAACCCCTATCGCCTACCCATAGCCCTAGCCTCTGCCTCTATGAGGATGCTCCTCCACCTGCCCACCCACTCCTGCCTCAGTGTCCTAGCATTCCCCTACCCTGGGTCATCAAGCCTCCACAGGACCAAAGGGCTCCCCTCTCAGTAATGCCAGATAAGGCCATCCTCTGCTACATATGCAGCTGGAGCCATGGGTACCTCCATGTGTACTCTTTGGTTGGTGGTTAAGTCCCTTGGAGCTTTGGGGGTCTTGTTTGTTGATATTGTTGTTCTTCCTCTGGGGTTGCAAACCACTTCAGGTCCTTCAGTCCTTTATCTAACTTCTCCATTGTGGTCCTTGCGCTCATTCCAGTGTTCCAGCTGCATGCATCCAGATCTGTTTTGGTCAGGCTCTGCCACAGCCTTTCAGGGTTAAAACACACAAATCATAATAAAAGTCATGATAATTTTCCAAATCATGATAAAATTCCATTACACACAGCAAAAGAATGAAAAATATACTTTTACTCATAAGCTCCCAGGACTATGAAAATTAGCATTTAAGACACCTTGATATGTCAGTAAAGTTGGGGAAAACAAAATAGTTCAACAAAATGAAAACAAACATTATCTGGTTTAGGATCAATAAATGTAGATCAAGTTGCTGCCACCATTATTACTAGCAATTATTCTCTGATAAAATGATCAGCAATAAATAAAGTATGTTTCAGTTAAGGATAGAACTTATTAGAAATTAAATAAAAGCTGTGTTCAGACTTTCTGGGCTGCACATTTCACCTGGCCAGACCATCATCATGTCAGCCCCTCTGAAGACCCAACAGACTAAAGACCCCCAGGATGTGTGCTACAGCCAGGGCCACAGGTAAGGGACCATCCCAAATAACTGAAGCAGCTAGGAACCTTGAGGAGCCCAGTAGACTCAGGACCCATCTGCACATCAACCCCCAACCCTGTGCAAACTCCACTCACATTCCAGGCTGGAACTTCCCCTGCGAAAACCACAACATGTCTGCTCTTCTGAAGAGCCCACAGTATGAAGGGCCCACAATAGGTCTGCCATGTGCAGGGACACAGACCATACAGTGTGAAGGCATCCCAAAAGGTCTCCTATAGCCAGGGCCAAAGGCCTCCCAGGAAACTAATAGCAATCATGGGACACAGGAGGCAGGATTCTGACAGAGACACCCATACCAGTTACCACCAGAGATAACCAGGTTGCAAGCACAAGAGCATAAACAACAGAAGCAAATATACAGCAGCAGCATCAGAACCCAGTTCCCCAAACTCAGCAAGCACTGGATACACTAACATACCTGAGAACAAGGATACTGACCTAAAATCCTATCTCATGAAGATAATAGAGTCCTTTAAGGAGGATATAAATAACTCACTGAAAGAAATATGGGAAAACACAGGTAATGAACAGAAGCCCTCAACAAGGAAAAAAATCTCTTAAAGAATATAGGAAAATACAATAAAACAGGTAAAGGAATTGAACAAAGCAGTCCAAGACCTAAAAATGGAAATAGAAACAATAAAGAAAATAAAAATGGTGGCAACCCTAGAAAAAGAAAACCTAGGAAATAGGTCAGGAACTAAAGATGCAAGCATCAACAACAGAATACAAATTATAAAAGAGAGACTCTCAGGTTTAAAAATGCCCTAGAAAATATTGACACAACAGTCAAAGAAAATTCAAAACAGAAAAAACTTCTAACCCAAAACATCCAGGAGATCCAGGATACAATGAAAAGACCAAACCTAAGAATAATAGGAATAGATGAGAGTGAAGATTCACAGCTCAAAGAACACAAAAATATCTTCAACAAAATCATAGAAGAAAATTTCCCCAATCTAAAGAAATAAATGGACAAAAATGTACAAGAAGCCTATAAAACACCTAATAGATTGGGCCAGAAAATAAAACTCCTTGTTACATAATAATCAAAGGTCAAATGCACAGAGCAAAGAAAGAATATTAAAAGCTGTAAGAGGAAAGTCTAATAACATATACAATCTGATCTACCAGAATTTCACCAACAGAGACCCTGAATGCCAGAAAAGCCTGAACAGTAGTCAGTCAGACCCTAAGAGAACACAAATGCCAACCCAGGATACTATAACCTGTAAAACTCTAAATCAACATAGATGGAGAAACCAGAATATTCCAGGACTAAACGAAATTTAAATAATACTCATCTACATATCCAGCCTTACAGAGGATTCAATAAGGAAAACACCAACACAAGGAGGATTCCTATAACAATGAAAAACAGATATTAACCATCTCACAACAAAACCAAAAGGAGAGAATCACATCACATAATGCCACCTACAACAAACATAACAGGAACTAACAATCATTTGTCTTTACAGATTAACATATTATATATATATATATATATATATATATATATATATATATATATACACACACACACACATATACATATATACATATATACATATATACACACATATATATACATGTATAATATACATATTTATACATATTATGTATATATAACAATATTAACAGACTCAATCCCCAATTTTAAAAAGGCATACGATAACAGACTGTATACACAAGCAGGATCCAGCAGTTTGCTGCATACAAGAACACACCTCAATGGCAAAGACAGTTACTACATCAAAGTTAAAGGCTGGAAAAAGTCTTCCAAGCAAATGGTTCCAAGAAAGGAGCTAGAATTGCTGTACTACTATTCTATTAAATAGACTTTCAACCAAAAGTTGTTCAGGTTGATGGGGAAGAACACTTCATATTCATCAAAGGAAAAATCCTTTTCTTTTTTGATAACTTTTTGGACTAAGACTGGTACTCAATAAAACAAAAGCAATGGAAATCCCACATACACATAGAAGTTTAACTATGCTGTATTGAATGATACTTTGGTCAAGGAAGAAATAAAGAAAGAAATTAAAGACTAATTAGAATTTAATGGAAATGAAGGCACATCATACCAAACCTTATGGGACACAATGAAAGCAGTGCTAAGAGGAAAACTCAGCTCTAAGTGCCTCCAAAAAGAAAATGGAGAGAGCATACAATACCATCTTGACCACACAAAAGACTCAAGAAGTTAGACTCCAGAGAACCAAATAACCATATCAAAAATTGGGAATAGAACTAAACAGAGAATTCTCAACTGAAAAATCTCGAGTGGCTGAGAAGCACTTAAAGAAATGTTCAAATTCCTTAGTTATCAGGGAAATACAAATGAAAACTATCCTGAGACACCACTTTATATCAATGAGAATGGCTAAGATCAAAAACTCAGGTGACAGTATATGTTGTCACCTGAATACAGAGAAAGAGGAACCCTCCCTCATTGGTGGTGGGATTGAAAACTGGTACAACCACTCTGTTAATCAATCTGGAGGTTCCTCAGAAACATCTTAATAAATCTACCTGAAAACCCAGCTATATCACTCCTGAGAATATACCCAAAAGATACCCCAACATGCCACAAGGGCACATGCTCTACTAAGTACATAGTAGCCTTGTTTGTAATAACCAGAAGCTGGAAACAACCCAGATGTCCCAAAATGGAATAATGGATATAGAAAATGTGGTTCATTTTCCCAATGGCATACGATTCAGCTATTAAGAACAAGGACATTGTCAGTTTTTTTAGGCAACAGGATGGAACTAGAAAATATCATCCTAAGTGAGGTATCTCAGACCCATAAAGAAATGCATGGTATGTGCACACTAATAAGTGTATATTGATAAAAATGCACAGAATACCTAAGATACAATACATAGAATTCAAGAAGGTTAACAAGCAGTAAATCCCAAATGGGGATGCTTAAATCTCACTTGGGAGGGAGAAGAATTTAGAGGGAAGAGATAGTGAGAGACCTGTGTGGGAGATGGGAGGGGAAAGGGCAGGTAAAAAGGGGAACAAGATCAAATATGGGGCTGGGGGACAAGTAGAAATGCACTGACGGACAGCAGAATGAATGGAAATATACAACCTTAGGATATTGGAGATAGGAGGACACTCTGAATGTGTCAGAGACGCAGGAGGTGAGAGAATCTCAATACTCAAAGGAAGGGACCTTAGATGAAATGCCCAACAGTAAGGAGAGGTAACTTGTAGAGTCCACATCCAGTAGAAAGACAGAGCATCAAGTGGAGGGATGGAGTTGCCATCCCATAGTCAAAACTCTGACCCATAATTGTTCCTATCTAAAGAACTGAAGGGACAAAGTTGAGAAGAGACTGAGAGAAAGGAGGTCTGGTGACTAGCCCAAATTGGGAACCATCTCAAGGAGAGGCTCCAAAGCCTGACTGTTATTGATGCTATGATTTACTTACTGACCAGAGGCTAGCATTGCTGCCCTCTAAGAGGCCCAACAAGCACCTGACTGAGACTGTAGCAGATACTTACACCCAACCAATGGACAGAAGCCAGGGACACCTGTGGTTGAATAAAGGAAAGGCTGGAAGAAGCTAAGGAGGACAATGACCTCATAGGAAGACCAGCAGTCTCAACTCACCTGGACCTTGAGCTTTCTCAGACACTGAGCTACCAACCAGGCAGCATATATGAGCTGGTCCAAGCCCCCTAACACATATACAGCATAGAACTCCCTAGTCTGACTTCAATAACAGAAGACACACCTAACTCTTGAGAGACTTGAGGGCTCAGGGAATGGGGAAGTCTGCAGGTTGTGGGGGAGTTGTGGTATGGGGACAGTGGAGATGGGGGAAGAATAATGGGATGAGGAACTGTCAGAGGGCAGAATAAGAGGGATATTATGACTGGAATGTAAAAAAAGATTAAAGATTTATTTTTTTACAAAAGCTGTTTTCATGAAATCTGATTCAAAAACAGCAGAGAAAAAAAAATACATTTGAAATAGAATAATACCAATAGATCTTTTGTACTTAAACTATAACAGGATGGAAAAGGCAAAACACGAATCTTTGCCCATCATTAGTTTTCCTCAGTTCTTCCACATGAAAATGTGCTTCCTCTTGGACACGGTCCTAAATGTTCCTTTTCCCCATGCCCAAATTCCGCAGGGTCATGAGTGTGAAGTGTCTTGTCTCTTTCCATCTGCTTCCATGGATAAAAACAATTCCTAAAAAAATGGGAACAGAAACTACAGTGTGATCCCATAAAGAAAAAGGGTGTCTGAGAAGACACAACCATAGAGAGGCCCAGTCTGAGCCACAGGATCAAGACTGACCTTTGTTTTTTGTCTTTTTTCTCACTGTGAATGCTGCCCAGCTCACACATGAACATGCATACTTGCTTACCAAGGCTCTATTAACTTTTTCAGCTAGTGGGAAGCTTCCTCTTTCAGCAAACTTTCCCCCATGATCAATCAAGGCTTCTTTCACTGCTTCATACTTATGCAACACCATAGTGGACTTCATGCCAAAGTAAAGAGTGAACACAGGGCCACACTCTTTTGAGAGCTAGAAATTGGAAAGCAAAACAATGGTTAATTGTTACTTGTCAGTGGGTACATGTACCCTGTGATGGCCCAGGCAGTTGATATTTAGAATACTGTGAATTGTCACATCAAAATATTCAGCAGGTCTCTTGATCATGTTTCAATAAATAACTGAGGTAAGAGTTTTCCAGATTCAATTTGGGGCTGAATTGCTCATGAATAAAAGCCTCTATTCCATGTGTAGGCACCAAACCCTGACACTGTTACTGATGCTATATTAGGCTTATAGATAGCAGTCTCTCATGGCTGTTCTTTGAAGAGCTCTCCCAGCAGCTGATTGAATTAGGTGCAGATACTCACAGCCAAGCATTGGATTGAGGTCAGAGACTTCTACTGAAGAGTAAGAGAAGGAGTGAAGGAACTGAAAGGGATGGTGACCCCATAGGAAGACCAACATTATCAACTAACCTGGACCCCTGAGAGCTCCCAGCGAGTAAGCCACCAACTGAAAAGCATGCCTTCAGGTAGGTTCAACCCCCCACACGCACCCATCCCCCACAACCACCTACCCACCCACCCTCACATATGTAGCAGAGAACTGCCTTGTCTTGCCTCAGTGGGAGAGGATGTGCTTAATTCTGTAGAAACTTGATACCCCAAGGAAGGGGGTTCTTGAGGGGACCCTCTCAGAAACAAAAGGGAGAGATGATGGGAAATAACTCTGCAAGGGGTGTAAGTGCAACATTTTGGGTGTGAATAAATAATTAATAATAATAATGATAATAATATTTTTTTTAAAAGAACTCAACATTGGTATTCTGCTCTTTTATCACTTGATGCCTGGGCAATCTAATTACATGTTCATTCATACTAAAGTAAGTATCAATGCTCAGATGACTTTCAGAAACAACTGTGAAGTTTTTCCTGTGGAGCTTAGCCCCATGAAGAAGAGTAGAAATCCATAGTGTGGACCCCAAGTTCATTCTATCATTACTACAAGCTGTACACAGTATGGACATCTGCTAAGAGAAGAGTTTCTTATCCTGGGATAATCATGGTCCTGGTCACAGAATAAAAGTCACTTTGGATAGTATCAAATATGTTTACTTCTATTATTTCCTGCTTTATGCCACATCTATGGATATTTTCTGAATAACTTCAGTACCAAAGGGTAAGTAAAACCAATAAAAACACATCTCTAAAGTGCTACCTCACTTGGTGTATGATGTAATGTGTTCTCTACCAGAGGCCTTTAGCAAAAAAATTGCTAATAAAGATCAGAAGAAGTATATACAACCTCTGCAATTTTGCAAATGTTATTATAATATGCAAAGACCCAAAATTTCTTTAATTCATAATAGAAATCACCATTTCCTCAATTTCTGATGGGGACAAGAAATGCAACTTACAGGTTTTTAACTGTAGAATCAATGATTACAATACTATTTTGGCCAATTCTGAAAATATGCACAAAATAACATTATACAAACTACATAGGTTATATTTAGGAATATGTATATATAGATGTACATGCATGTAATAACAACTAATTTAAAATATGGCATAGATTTTTAAAAAGAATAAATAGTAGTATATGGAAGGGCTTGAAAAATTGCAAAATCTGTATATACTTCTTCCCATTTTTATTTTACTGCCATTTCTAACAATTTTTTGATAAAGGTCTCTGTAAGGGACTATCACATCATCCACCAAGTTAAGGGAAGGGAGAATATATTATAATTTCAAATAATAATAATGTAATTATGATCTCAAAATGAAAAGAAAATTTTAAAAGAACAGTTCAACTTATCTTTCTTTTCAAGGTGCTAGAGAAGCATAAGGCATACATATACATATTTACATTTGTTAAGGATTGGCTGATGTTCTTCACATCTAGCTGGGATAATTTGCCAGTAATTGTAAGAGGGGTGGGGCCAGGAGGGAGTTTCCTTCTCCCAGAACTCTATCTCCAGAGTAAGAGGAGAATGAGACCTGAGAGGGTAAGTACCATGAATGATGGCCAGATACATTGAGTTCCTCCTCACTGATAAAGTTGTGATCAGGCAGCATGGAGCTTTTGTCATGTGGCTGCAGAATTAATAGGATATCATAGTTGAATAATCACCTCGCTGCTGCCCTTTGACCTGTTTTTTATGTAGACTTTATCCTAGTGATAAACACAAAAATAAGAAGTCCTTCCTGCTTAAACAAAGTCTCCTGATATAGCTCAAACTATCTACTCATCTACTTTATCTTCCCAAGGTTAGAAGACTATGCATGAGCAACTATGCTCAGGTTTAACTGTATATGTAAAATATTTATTTGTTACCTTAAAATTTTACATGCATTCTCAATAAGTGTAGCTTTATAAGTATTTAAGAGACTCTGACAAATACAACTAAGTAAATAAAGTGTGTCTGGTGTTATTCAGATATCTTGAATAAAACATGATGCATTATCCTGTCTTTGACCACTATATAACACAAGTCATAGAAAATCAAGATTGCTGTTACTTGTTTTAATGGTGATAAGACAAACAGAAGAGCTTTCAGTATCACATAGATCATAGAAAGAAAAAGAAATTGAAGTCAATGAGATTTTCTTATGGCCATAGTTATTCACTGTAGTTTTATTACAAATTATTTTTTATTAAAAATAGATTCTTGTCTAATACCATACATCCAGGCCACTCCTCCCTCCACTCCTTCCAGGTCCTCCCACCTCTCTTTTTCCCCAGATTTACTGCCACTCTGTTTTCTGTTCATAATAGTGAAGGCCTCCAATAGATGACAGCCAAACTGCGCGAATCAAGATACAGTAAGACAGAGCCCTCATATTGAGGCTGGACAAGACAACACAGTAGGAAGGAAAAGATTTTTAAGAACAGGCAAAAGAGCCACTCCCATTGTTAAGAGTACCACAAAAACACCAACCTAACAGCTAAATGACTACTTAAGAAAAAGATTGGAATTGCCCCCTTCATATCACTCTAGAAGTGAATCTAGCTCAGTATAAGTGACCACAGAGACATCAGATAACTGAGCAGAAAGTACTTGAGGAACTCTGAATCCGTGACTGTATTGTCTCCCCCAGAAAAGGTGTTTTGTATTTTTTTATTCTTGTCTAAATTGGAATTACTATTACTGTGATGAAATATCATAACCACAATCAAAATGGGGAGGAAAGGCTTTAATTGGTTTACAATGTCAAAGCATCATTTGTCATTAGAAGAAGTCAAAACAGGGAATCAAGCAGGGCAGGGTTCAGGCAGAAGGAGCTGATGCAGAGGTCATAGAGGGGTGGCATTTACTGGTTTGTTTCCTATGGCTTACTCACCCTGATTTCTCCTAAAACCCAGGTGCACCATTCCATGGTTGACCCCACCCATCAAGAGCTGAGCCCTCCTCAATCAATCACTCATTAAGAATCTGCCTACATCCAGATATTAGGGAGACATTTTTTCAGTGGAGGTTCCCTTTTTCCAAATGACTCTATCTTGTTTCAATTTGATATAAACTTCATCAGCATAATTGTGTAATTTCTAAGGATAAAAGAAATTTCTGTGGAATAAGGGAAGTTGAATAAAGAGAAGTTTCTGTGACTTTAATAAATCATAGGTGTGTGTGGAAGTTAGAAATCATAGTATAAAATGACCAGAATGCTCAGAATAGAATGTGATGACACAGATATTATAAAGATTCAAATATCATTAGAATGATATGTATTATCCTAATTATAAGAGCAAAGCTCAAGCAAAGGCTTGATTTGTAAAGATGGCTTCATAAGTGTTTTAAATTGACTAAGCAGATGTTGCTAAGCTCTCTTACCACAGGAAATTGTCTTTTAAGGCTATGTTAAACAGTATTTCATAATTCATATTATACAAATTAAGCGGATTGCCTTAAAATGCTCACATCAGTATTTCTTCTCATTCTCTCCACTTTCTTTGTCTAAGCCAAAATTATTCCCAGTGTGGACTAAAAGCTGAGCCTTGGAGGTTCTGTCTTTTGGCGAGGCAGACAGAGACTATGGGTAGTAGAGCCAGGGTTTGAGGCCTTCCTTTGCCCTTTTTTCCTCCATATAGACATGCAGTTCTGTTGAATTCACCAACCTTTACTGACTGTGGACTGTGATTCAATATTGACCTTACTCAGTCTTATTCAAAACAAGCATGAGTTTAGTTAATAATTACATTGTCTTTTTTGACATAGAGGTCAGAAAATTTGATCTTAATGATCTTTTGAAACTAGATGATGATTAGATCATCATTTTCTGAGAAGGAGGTCAGAAAAGTTCTATTTTAATAATCTTTAGACCTGTGGTGACCCAAAGTCATCTTGCCCTGTTGTCTTGTGCTAGGTAAACAGAATTTGTTGCCTCACTCATGCTGATCTAAAATCCCAAAGAAACAAGCTCCATTTACTGGACATAGGCTAGACTAAAATTGAAAGTTGGTAAAATCTTAAGTTGGTGAGATCCTAAGGGCCTGAGTGCCCAGAGTACTAGCTGAGGACAGAACCTATGGAATAGTTAGGGACATATGCCCTAACCTGCTGTATTTCTTACCAGAAAATTTGTGGGTGACTGATCAAATCAGGAGCTACATGTCACCCTCAGAAGTATCAGTACATGAGCAGTATGACCTTGGTCCTTCTCCTTTTCTGAACTGGTCTCAGAACTGGTCTGAGCTGTGGGTTTAGGATGGGGTCCAACATACAACATTGATTTCAAAAGGGCTGCCCACACCATAGCTCCCCCAATATCAGGAAGCTCAGTGGAGAGTAATTGTCTTTGTAGAAGAGGAGAATATGGGAAGGAGGTAACGAGTTGTAACATAAAAGATTACTTTGAAGGGTACCCACGAAGGACTACTGCTCAGACATATGTTTAAAACAATAGATAGTCTTTTAGCCAGCTGGTGCTACCAGTGTTCTGGATTCCAGTGTATCCTGTGTCTTTCTCATGTTGTGCTTTAAACACACACACACACACACACACACACACAGTTCCTATGTTGACATACTTCAGTTAACAATTGCTAGCCAGAAGCAGAACTACAGTAGCCAAAAAAGCAAAGTTAATACATGTAGAGACTTTCCCAGAACTATACTTTGATGACTAAGGACTTTTGGGGGTTTTGGTTTTTTGTTTTGGTATTTGTTGTTGTTATTGTTTGTTTGTTTGTTTGATTGATTTCATTTTGGTGAGTAGTATTGTCTGTGTGCTGAGTTTTATGACCTGAATGGTATGTCCATCCTGAAGTCATTTGTGCTAAGATCTGGGGGCCCATTACAATTATAACTGGTCCAATCATAGTTACTGTGATGTTACTATGTCTGTTGCCAGGCAAAATCATACAATGTGTGATCACAGATAAATGACTACTCCAAACCAGGGGACAGATTATTCTTTTATAGATATTTTAATTCTTTTATAATTTTATACATAATTTGATGATATGCTCTTTCCCATGTTCTCTTAAATCTGCTCTTTGTCCACAAAATATCCAACTTTGTTTTTAGCACATAGAGTCCAATTAATGTTGCCTTTATAGGTCTGAGTGTGTGACAACCCCCTGTTGTGTGTTCGACCTACCAGGGCCCACACTCTTAAAGAAAATTATCTCTCCTTCTTAGAGAAGCTATCAATTTCCAAAGCTTCTCAGGTATAAGTGGGGCTTCATGCCTATTGCTCAGCTCAATGTTGAGACTTTGTCTGGTTGAGTTTGGTCAGGTCTTATCTATGTTAGTACAGCTGCTTGAGCTGATATGTGCAACTGCCTTATTGTGTCAGCAAAACATTGCTTCATGGTAGTCATCTACCACCTCTGACTATTAAACTATTTCTATTAACTTTGTCCAATGATCTCTGAGGAGTTTGTGAGTGTGTGTGTGTGTGTGTGTGTGTGTGTGTGTGTGTGTGTGTGTGTGTGTTTTCTGTGGGGGGAGGAGAGAAAGAGAGAGAGAGAGAGAGAGAGAGAGAGAGAGAGAGAGAGAGATCCCATTTAGGGACACTGTCATTTATTCTCTGTATTTTTACCAGTTATAAATCTCTATATTTACTGATGTCTTCTGCAAAAAGAAGTTTCTCTGATGAGGGTTGAGATATTCACTTGTGATACGATAAAATGAGAAGTTGTTAGGAACTGGGTTAATACTATGTCCCACTAGCAGAGTAATAGTAATGAGTTCTCCAGTTGTCCTATGACCTGTCTAAGTCACAGGTTCTTAGTACTAACAGCTGTGCCAGGTATTGGCTCCATCTTGTGGAGGGAGCCATAAATCCAGTTATAAAGTAGTTAGATACTCAAATGACATCTGTGCCACTCTTGACCCAGCAGGCATATCTTTCCAAATGGTCATTATTATAGCTCATAACATATACACATGAATATGACTAATGATTACATATGCATAGCACCTTCAGCAATAAATATAAAGTTTCCAGATCAATACCT
>CM052703.1:20587214-20620819 GCA_028551405.1 Uromys caudimaculatus
CCATCTTGTGGAGGGAGCCATAAATCCAGTTATAAAGTAGTTAGATACTCAAATGACATCTGTGCCACTCTTGACCCAGCAGGCATATCTTTCCAAATGGTCATTATTATAGCTCATAACATATACACATGAATATGACTAATGATTACATATGCATAGCACCTTCAGCAATAAATATAAAGTTTCCAGATCAATACCTGGTTATTTTCTGCATCTTCTTTGAAAGCTCAAGCATGTGCCCTTCTGGCCAGTACTTTCTGCTGGGACAGACTGCTAGCTAGTATGCTCCCCTGGAGATACCACACCCTGAGCCCTACCAGGAGATCTACTGCTCTCAGAGCATCTAGTAAGTACACTCCCAAGGTCTCACAGCCGTCACTAGAAACCCAATGTACTCGGGACTCATCACCCCAAGACCATCACCCACCGAATTCCACTCCCCTTCTGGTTCTTCCTTTCTGTTGAAACAGACTTTAAGTTAATCTGCTTCCCTGAAGACACCACAGCCTAACACACCCCAGGAGATCAGCTGCACTCAGAGCAACTGACACCATAGCCTGAAGGCCTCCCAGGAGATCCAGTGCACACAGGGCAACTGAACAACTGATCAACATCTTGTCTCCTCCTCTGAAGACACCGCAGCTTGATAGTTAGAAAAACATTGAAAAGGGAGAGAAAATAGATTTTGATAGATGATAGATACATAGATAGATGGATGATAGATAGATAGATAGATAGATAGATAGATAGATAGATAGATAGAAAGATAGAGATCCATAGAGATGGATGAGAGTTTATTTGAAAACACAATTGGTTTGTATTTTCTTAAAACTGAGAATTCAAGTGTAAAGCCCTGAGCAAAATGAAGTAAAGTATGGAGCATATCTTTGCTAAAAAAAATACACAATTGCACAAACTCTAACTATATTTATACTAATTTTACAAAGGACTGCATTTAATACCACAGCCATCTGTGTATAGATCATATAGAATGTATGGATGCATGACATTGCACTAACATTTGTGAAGACATATCTCTTCAGTAAGTTCCAAAGTAGGGACTTGGCAATAACAGACACAGGGGCTTCCTTTGAGACTGAAACCTGACAGGGTATTGAGTGATGTCTGTGCTAATTTAATAATCTTTAATGCAGTGGGAATGAAATGGAGCACCTAGAAATAATAGAAATGTGAATTACTGGGACCATTATTCTTGTGGGGAAAGAACAGAGGCACACAGAGTATATTGTTAGCAATAGGAAAGCAAAATGCATGCTCTTGTAAGCTGTGAACATCAAGTCAAAGGCAATTCTACCTTTAGATGACAGAATCAGTAAAGCAAGATTTGATTTCCAACCTGTATGAGTATTCCTCCCTGTAATTGGTCCTCTACAGAATGGAACTGCTACTAGTTATTGTTTATGTGCTTCAAATTTTCAAATGACTCGAATGTCACTTAGTCAAAGAACTTTGATACCAATTTTCTTTTCACATTCTGTTTTACTTGAATAAATGTGGGTGTGTGGATAGGTGTACATAATCAGGTGCATGTACATGAAAGAATGAAGGAACATGTATATACACATTGGTGTAAGTCAGAGGTGAATTTTGGATATTGTTTATTGGGAGCATGAAAGTTATTTTGTTAGGACAGGATAACTCTGGCACATGAGGCTCACTAATCAAGCCTGTCTGGGTGTTGAGCAAGCACCGGGGCTCTCTTGTTTCTGTCCCACCAATGTTTCTATAACAAATACAAATACAAATACCATATCTGTTATTTTAGATATATGCTAAAGATTATATTTAGGTCTCCAGAAACTGAATGTGCTTGCTGGGTCTTGAGAGAAGGGGGTTCTGTGAGCCAGGGTGGAGGATACCTTATCCCTAATAGGAAAGGAGGTGATTGTGGGACAGTAATCTATAATGCCCAGTTGAGCATAAGCTAGAAGCTCTGGAAGACCCGGTGGTACATACACCAGGGACCAGAATTTATGCTTCTGGCCAATGCTCCCAGGAAATTCTTCATAACTATCCCGACCCCTGTATGGAGAGAGGCCTGGGGTGTGAAACTTGTGTAGAGGCAAATGAGGCAACGATTAGGGCTCCCAAGCTGGCCAATGGAAAGTATCAACTACCTAGCCCCGTCCCCCTCTCTCAGAACTATAAATAGAACACCTTGACCCAAGTAGCTCTCTCTCTCCCCTCCTTCTCCACATGCCTGCCCTGGGAGCACTGCCCACCATCCAGAACGAATTAAGATAGAAACTATTTTGGCATCGGAGAACTTTTGTCTAAGGGAGCTGTGACTCTTGGGTTTAACGGCGGGGGTGCAGGGCGGTGAGTGCTCTGAGCACAATGGAGCTGGTGGATGCTCATGGCTGATTTCTGTCCACTCCCTCCCTATACCCCGGCCAAGTGGCTGGCTGAGACGGGCACCGAGTCAGCGGACTCCATCAGCACCAGGGGTGATCGACCCCGGCGTCTCACACCCGTGGCGTCAGGCCCCGCGGCATATATGACGAAGAGGGCTATGGCGGTGATCCTTGAAGCCTAGGGCACGTACTCTGTGGACTCAACCCCTGGCGGTACCAGGACTGGAGACTCTGCCCGCCCTGCACTTCCCCCAATGGGAGAGAGCACACGACAGGTGATAAAGACCTGAAGGGGATTGAAGAAGGCAACACAGCAGGGGTTAAAAAGTCTGATCTCTTTAGAGAGGAACGAAGGAGAGCTGGTAAGGGGATGGCAGAGAGACAAGTCCATTCACCACTGGGATCATATCAATATGCTTTTGGTGAACCAGAGATTTCAGTTTAAATTTCTGTGAAATGGTGGTCAGGAATAGAAACAGCTCCATGTGGGCGAGGCTCTCTCCAACACACATCCTAGAAAACAGAAAACCAAACAACATTGCTATCTCTTATTCATAAATGTGTGAAACACGGTACTTGTAACTGACACAAGAGATTGTGAATGAATGGTGAGTTATTGGATAGGTGGTTAGATAGATGGATGGCTGTAAGGACAACCAGACACCCAGACAGAGATGGAATACATTTTTGTCAAACTGACATATACTTTTAAGTAATACATTTTTCAAAAAATGCTTTTTAGCCAGCTGTGGTTCTTTACACTTCAAACTGCATGGGAGACTGAAGAAGAAAGATTCTGTGTTCACTATCAAAATAACAAAACCAAGGAAAAAAACTACATATCCAAAGGCAGTATAGATACACTCAAAATACATTACTTTCATCTTGAATAGGGAGAAGCCAAGTTCCCAGTGATCACTGTAGACATCCTGCCACAAAAAAAGCAATGTCACCATCATCTCATGATGATCTTTCTGGCATACAAATTTTATAGAAACTTCCTGATCTAGTGGTTCCTTATTGATAAGTGGTTTCTTCTTCTAATTCTTTATTATCCATGTCCTAAGGCAGCTAGGAAGTCATTTACCAAAATGTAACTCCACTTTGTGATTTTAATATACAAGGTTTGAGCAGTGGCTACAGCCTCCTGACAAATGGTTGTACTGTTAGCCATTCCCTGTGGGAGGACAGTCCATTCGTATTGTGAGGCTGGGCCGGAATTGTTAATGGGGGGTACTGAGAATGCAAAATGTTCACAGTCTCTGGGTTGGAGAAGGATGGAGAAAAAACAATCTTTTATGTCTATTGCCAAGAAGGGTACATTGGCAGAGATGGCTGAGATGTGGGGTAGCCCTCTTTGTGGGGAGCCCCTGACTCGCATGGTTTTGTTAATTGCCCTCAAATCTTGTAATATTCTCCATCCCCCTGAGCTCTTTTTCATAGCAAATACAGGGGTTTTCCATGGACTGTGGGAGGGGCGGATGTGCTGCAGCAATAGCTGTTCTTCTACGAGCTGTGTGAGGGCTCTAAGCTTCTCCCTTGATAGAGGCCACTGTGGGACCCAGATGGCTTCATTGAAGAGCCAGTCAAGACAGGGAGTATTAAATTTAACAGTGGCCACTAGAATTGGGGGTGATTTGAAGGAAGGCATTTAGGATCTCCTTGGGAATTTTCTTTATAGGTAATATCCTCTCTTGTAATGTGGTCTCTTTCTGGTTGGGTAGTAAGAGCTACCTCTAAGGCCTGTAAGATATCTCTCCCTAGGAGAGTGGTAGTCACCTGAGCCACCAGGGGGCATATGAGGCCAGTAGCCCCATCCGGATCTTCCCACCTGTAGGCCTGCTTGGTGATAAATGCATGGGAGGTACCCCCTACTCCTAGGATCGGGGGCCCAGGGATTAGTTACCAGTCACGTGGGATCTCTTGCTATCTTAAAATTGTCCTGTGTGCTCCCGTATCAATAAAACATTTGAATGGTTTATTATCAATTTAATGGTTACTTTTGGATGGGAGCCTTCTGAAATGCCGGGCACCCATAAAGCTTCTATGGGAGTATCTGTCCCTTTTACTCTCGGGGCTGAGGGCTGCCCCGTCTGGAGTTTAAAGGCTTTAGTGGCTTACCGTCCTTATCATGTTTAGCAGTACAGTGTCTCCTCCAGTGGAAACCTTTTCTGCAGTGGGGACAGATATACTTAGGGGGGTTAGAGTCTGTTTTGGGGGGAGAGTTCTGTGGGCTTTCATTCTTCCAATGCCCTGCCTCTCCACAATTGAAGCAGATTCCTTCTGTTTTTACTGCTGATACAAATGCCTGAGCCACAGATGCTGTCTGGTGTGACATTGTCCCTATATCTCGAGTAGCCACAATCCACCTATCGTGATGCTCCTCCCAGAGACCCTGGAAAGCCAGCCTGGATTCAGAAGTCATGCCTTCCCATACAATTGTTTTAAGAAGGAGATCTCTGACCGCAGAATTAGGAATTTTTCTTTCTAGACTCATTTTAGTTCTAAGAATAAAATCAGTCTTGGGGGAGGGGTGTAAGTTAGCAACATGGCTCTGTAGGAGCAATTTTGTCCAGGGTGCATGGATGCCATCTGCCTTCACTGCCTGCCTGAGTTCTTTTAAGTCTGAGGCTTGGAGTGGGCACCAATTGAGGGGTTTAGCTCGACTGGGGTTAATATTAAGTGGGAATGCTTAAGCATTATGGATTTCTAGCTCCCTATCAGACTGCCAAGTAGCATGGGAGGCAGGGTTAGTATTTGCAAGAGAGTCTCAGACATTACAAAGCTGTTGGGTGGTAGAAAGAGGAGGAGGGAAATCTCTCTCAGGTTGGATGAGGGGTGGTGCAGTAGGGGGAGAGTCAAGCAGAAGCTCCTTTGTTTTGTTAATGGAGCCTTGCCCTTGAGTGGGAAAGCTAGGTGCTGGGGGAGCAGAAGGTTTGTATATTGCTTCTTCCAGGGCATAAGGGGGAAGGGGTGGGTAAATGGATTTTATTTCCTTTATCAGTTTGGCAAGGGCTGCGAGATCTGAGATAGGGTGGATCTTAGGTCCTTGATTCTTGGGTTCATCTGATTGAGGAGACTCAGGAGCTATGTTGCTATCAGCCTGTCCTACTTTAGGTGACAGACCTATGCATTGTGGAATCACAGCTAAGATTGGCAGAAAATCATGGGAGGGTGTTTTTCCTTCTTGAGTATCTCTGTTTTTGATGAGAGAAGCTACTGGGCCCATGAGTCCGGGCTATAGATGTTATCATTGGCCATGCTTGGCACTATCTTAAGGACTTTGTCCCAAAACCAGGAGGCTTGTTTTTTGGCTACTTTTATTCCATGGGATTTTAGAAAGGCACGAATTTCCCTGGTCTGGGGAGATTTTTTGTGTGATTGTGAGCTGCCCATGACATTAAAGAGGAGAAATGCTTTGTCCAATGGGAATGTTCCCTTGGACTATTGGCTTTGGGAGATTTTACAGAGGCCCAAAATGCTAAGCCTTTCCACAGATTTGAGATCTGGCAACCACCCTTCGGCCTTTAACTGGTTGCTGCGTTACCAGTTTTTCTTGTTTTTAAGAGAAGTTAGACAGTTAGCCTTTCCCAATGCCCATTTGGGCTGTCAGAATCCAGACAGAGGCTAGATGGACCTTCAGCCAACACCAGAGAGTAGCTCTGGCCAGAAGACCTCAATTGTCCCTTTAGCTTGTCTAAATTCACGTGATGGCGCCTGCTGAAAGCACAGCAGGAAAGGACAGGTCTGATTTTGGGGCTTACCCTTCTGCAGTGTCCGTTCAGTGCAGTCAGGTTGCTCTTCAAGTCCCACATTGGTCATGCCAGTTGTTGGGCTGCAGCAAGGGGAGGGAGTACGAGCGGGGATGGGAGTGCGAACCACCTCGGCTACTCTCCTGCTCCAAGCAGAGTCCTGGCGGCAGTGCGATCCCTGTGAGACCAGCTACTGTCGGTGGATGCCCTGTGTTGAGTCAGGTCCTGGCTGCAGCATGATCCCCACGAGACCTGCCTGTAGGTGCACGCCCCACCGCTCAGCCTAGAGAGTGGATCTCTTTTCGGGCCAAAAGTGATACAGCTCGTTGCACAAAAGACTCTTAGACACTGGAAAAGTTTTGCACCTTTATTCCTTCTGGATGGTGGGCGGCAGGTGCACGCGAAAGTGGGCAGGGCAGGCAAGTGGAGCAGAGAGAGAGAGGGCTACTCAGGTTGGGATGGTCAGATATACTGTTTGGGAAGGGTCAGGGGGTTGGGCAACCAATACTTCCCATTGGCTTTTTCTGGGGAATTTGTAGTGCCTCATTTGCTTGTGGGAGGACTCAGAGTTGTTTTCTACATGACAAATCTTACATGGCAGGCCTCTCTCTATACAGGGGTTGTGAAAGCTGTAGCTGTTTTTACAGGAGTCTTCTGGGACTGTTGGCCAAAAACATAATGTGGTCCCATGTGGAAATTTCAATGCTCGTGGATATTTCACGGGGTCTCCCAGAATTTTTAGCCTGTGCTCAACCGGGTGTCAGATTGCCTGCCACAGGCCACTACCCCACATCTTTCTTTCTTTTTCTTTTTTCTTTTTGATAATCTACTTAAATTTCAAATGTTTTCCCCTTTCCAGGTCTAACGTTTGAAAATCCCCTGTCCCAGCCCCCTTTCCCCTACCTCTATGAGGGTATTCCCCCACCCACCCAATGACACCCGTCTTCCCTCCCTGGCATTCCCCTATACTGGAGCATCAAACAACCTCAGGTCCAAGGGACTCTCCTCCCAGTGATGGCCAACAAGGCCCTCCTCTGCCACATATGTGCCCAGCACCATGGGTCCCTCCATGTATATTCTTTGGCTGGTGGTCCAGTCTCCAAGAGCACTGGGAGATCTGACCAATTGACACTGTTGCTCCCTCCATGGAACTGCAAATTCCCTCAGCTACTTCAGTCCCTTCTCCAACTCCTCCATCTGGGACCTCATGCTCAGTCCAAAAGTTGCTGTGAATTGAATCTTGGGCATTCCAAAATTTTGGGCTAATATCCACTTATCAGTGAGTACATACCATGTTTGTTCTTTTTTGACTGAGTTACCTCACTCAGGATGATATTTTCAAGTTCTATCCATTTGTCTGTGAATTTCATGAAGTCATTGTTTTTAATAGCTGAGTAGTATTCCATTGTGTAAATGTACCACATTTTCTGTATCCATTCCTCTGATGAGGGACATCTGGGTTGTTTCCAGCTTCTGGCTATTTTAAATATTGCTGCTATGAACATAGTGGAGCATGTGTCCTTATTAGATGTTAGAGCATCTTCTGGGTATATGCCCAGGAGTGGTATAGCTGGGTCCTCAGGTATTATTATGTCCACTTTTCTGAGGGTCTGCCAAAATGATTTCCAGAGTGATTGTACCAGCTTGCAATCCCACCAGCATTGGAGAAGTGTTTCTCTTTCTCCACATACTCGCAAGCATCTGCTATCACCTGAGTTTTTGATCTTAGCCATTCTGACTGGTGTGAGGTAGAATCTCAGTGTTGTTTTGATTTGCATTTCCCTGATAACTAAGGATATTGAACATTTCTTTAGGTGGTTCTCAACCCTTTGAATTTCCTCAGTTGAGAATTCTCTGTTTAGCTCTGTTCCCTGTTTTGTTTTGTTTTGTTTTGTTTTGTTTTGTTTTGTTTTGGTTTGGTTTGGTTTGGTTTGGTTTGGTTTGGTTTGGTTTGGTTTGGTTTGGTTTGGTTTGGTTTGGTTTTAGGATTATTTGGTTCTCTAAAGTCTAACTTCTTGAGTTCTTTGTATATATTGGATATTAGCCCTCTAACAGACGTAGGATTGATAAAGATCTTTTCCCAATCTTTATTTCTTTCTCACCAATTTATATCTCCTTGATTGTGAAAAAAAATGCATGGTGTTGGTACAGAGACAGAAACGTTGATCAACTGAATAGAATTAAAGACACAGATATAAAACCACACATTTACACACACTTGATCTTTGACAAAGAAGCCAAAAATACACAATGGAAAAAATCATGTTCAATAAATAGTGCTGGTCTAAATGGCTATCTAAATGTAGAAAATGGAAAAAAGACTCATATCTGTTATCTTGAACAAATCTCAAGTCCAAGTGGATCCAGGACCTCAACATAAAACCAGATACATTCAATATAATAGAAGAAAATGTGAGAAAGAGGCTTGAGTTCACTGGCACAGGGGGAAATATCCTAAACAGAACTCCAATGCCTCATGCTCTAACATCAAGAAGTGATAAATGTGACCTCATGAAACTGAAAAGATTCTGTAAGGGAGAGGACATAGTCAATAAAACAAATTGCAGACCTAAAGACTGGGAACAAACCTTCACTAAGGCCACAACTGATGGAGGGCTAATGTCCAAAATATACAAAGAAATCAAGAAGCTAACAATCAAAAAACCAAACAAATCAATCAAAAAATGTGGTATAGAACTAAACCAAGGATTCACAACAGAGGAATCTCAATTGGCTTAGAAGCACCTAAAGAAATATGCAAAGTCCTTAGTGATCAGAGAAATGCAAATCAAAATGACCCTGAGTTTCCACCTTAATCCAATCCGAATGGCTAAGATCAAAACCTCAGGTGACAACACATGTTGGCAAGGATGTGGAGAAAGAACATTCCTTCATTGCTGCTGGGATTTCAAACTGGTACAACCACTATGGAAATCAATCTGGAGGTTCCTCAGAAAATGGGAAATAGATCTACCTGAACACCCAGCCATACTATTCTTGGGAATATAGCCAAAAGATTACCCACCATGCCACAGGGACATGAGTTCCACTATGTTCATAGTGGCCTTATTTGTAATAGCCAGAAGCTGGAAACAACCCAGATGTCCCACGACAGAAGAATTGATACAAAAAATGTAATTCATTTACACAAGGGAGTACTACTCAGCTATTAAGAATGAGGACATCCTGAGTTTTGCAGGCAAATGGATGGAACTAGAAAATATCATCCTGAGTGAGGTAACTCAGACACAAAAGGACTTGTATGATATGTACTCACTAATGAGTGGAAATCCCCCCTGAAAAAACAGTACAGAATACCCAAGATACAGTCCACAGAACTCAAAAAGCTCAACAAGCTGAAGGTCCCAAGTTAGGATGCCTATGCCCCACTGAGGGTGGGAGAGGAAGAAAGCAAGCATAAGGGGGAAGGAAGGGAAGGACCTGCGAGGGAAATGAGACTGGGGAGAAAGAAAGGGAAACATGACCTGGTATTGATTCAGGGAACAGGAATGATGCCCTTATGGCTAGTAGAAAGATTGGAAACAGGCAACCTCAGGACACAGGAAGTTGGGGGTCCCACCAGGATGTACGAGAGTCCTGGGAGGTGAGAGACTGTCAGGACTCAATGGGGGGGGGGGACCCTAGATGAAATGCCCTACAGGGGAGAGAAGGAACTTGTAGAGATCACATCCAGCAGAAAGACAGGGCAACTAGTCGGGGATGGGGTTACTATCCCACAGTCAAAACTCTGACCCATAATTGCTCCTGTCTGAAAAACTGAAGGGATGGAAATGGAGAAGTACCTGAGGAAGAGAAAGTCCAACAACAGGCCCAAAATAGTATCTAGCTCAAGGAGAGGCCCCAAGGCCTGATACTATTATTGAGGCTAGGGAGCACTCACAAAAAGGGACTTAGCATGACTGTCCTCTGAAAGACCCAACAAGCCTCTGAAAGACCCAACAAGCCTCTGAAAGAGTCAGATGCAGATATTTGCACCCAACTAATGGACAGAAGCTGCTAGCCCCTGCAATTGAATTAGGGAAAAATTAGAAGAAGCTGAGGAAGAGGATGACCCTGTAGGAGAACCAGTAGTCTCAATTAACCTGGACCCCTGAGACCTCTCAAATACGGGACCACCAACTAGCCAGCACACACTAGCTGATTTGAGACTCCCAACACATATACATCAGAGGACTGTCAAGTATGGGTTCAATCAGAGAAGATGTTCCTAACCCTCAAGAGACTGGAGGCCATAGGGAGTTTAAAGGTGTGGAGGGGTAGGGGAAATCCTTGTGGAGACAGGGGGCATGGAGGAAGTATAGGATGTGGAACAGCTGGAGGTTAGACCAGAAGGGGGAATAAAATCTGGAGTCAAAAAAAAAAAAAAAAAAAAAAAAGAAAAAGAAAAAGAAATAAATATTAAAAAAGAAAGTAACACTAAGTAACCACAAAAATTAAATAAGTAAAACCAGAACCAAATAAGAGAACATTTTCAACTTAGTTTTAAGCAGACAGCTCAGTTTTAGTATCAAAATTCTAACAAGTTTGAGGAAATAAAAGTATGGCCAGAGAAGCCAAAGGCAATGTGTGGCAGAAAATATCAATATACATATGTGTTTATAGCCTATACAGTCAGAAGTAAAATACAAAATAATACCTAAACCATTAAAGTGGGTGCAGAAATCAAATTTGAAAATAATTTACAGACTCTTATGAATAAAAATTATCATCTCAAGGTAAAGATATGTACATCTTGGTCATACTCATATAAAATGGGTTCTGGGATAAAGTGTCTCTTATAGTCTCAAATCAGTCAGTCTAGAAAGGTTCATCTGATCAACATGACTATACATTCCTAAAACATCAATTTGATAGGGAGATGTTAAAATTATGATACTTTATCCTAATGAGAAATGAAACAAACCATGCCCATTAGGACGAGGTCTGTTCATCACTATCAGCAATTCATCACACTGAAGAAAAACTAAGAATACAGGATACAAAAAATACATAGAAAAGAATTAGCTAACACAACACCTTTAAATTTCACATACATTTACATTCATATCATTAGAAGCAATAAACTTCAGATAAACATGAAATCAGAGTGAGTAAATAATTGTTTCTATTAAACAGATCAAATGAATGTCAGAAGCAGTAGAGAAATAATAACAATAAGATACTCACCATTCATAAAAACTCTAAGAAGGCATGTATGGGCTTCATTATTGAAAAGAAACATGGCATAGAGAAAATAAAAATCCCCAGTAAATGAATTAATGACATAACCTTATTAACAAGTTAAAAAATTCAAGATATCAGTTCTTTCCAATTTGGAAACTTTTACTCTCACAATAATAAAAATTTCAGAAAAGACATTTGGAAAATTGACAAAATATTGAAACATTCACACAGAAATACCTAAGCTTAGTCAAATAGTATTTGGAAGGCTAAGCAAATATGGAAGTGTCAGTACAACATATATCTGGACCTGCAGTAGAGCTGCCCTATGGCTCATGAAGCAACAGAAACCACCTGTATTACAATGTATACCACAGGACTGGAACCACACCATGAACCTGGCAGCATTAAGAACACAGAGGTGAACAAAAAGACAAGCTTACCTTGGAGATGAGATAGTTTCTGAATTTAATGTCACAGGTCACTGCATGGGGGAGGTTGTTAGGGATGTCAATAAATCTCTCAACCTCATGAATCATGGCATTTGTGAAGGGCATGTGGCTCCTGTCCTGCATGCAGGGGCTGTGGTGTCTGCCAACCACGCGGTCAGTCTCTTCCTGGACTTTAGCTGGTTGGTCACAGTGAAAAATGGGGAAACAGGAAAAATGTCAAGCCACATACAGATTAATAAATGTATTCTAAAAGAATTATAAATGTGAATTTTATATTCACATAAAAGTATATATATATATATGTGTGTGTGTGTGTGTGTGTGTGTGTGTGTGTGTGTGTGTGTGTATTTATACAGAATGCTGTGTTATGGATTAAATCACATTCCTTCTACATAGATATTATGATGGATTACCATATACTTATATTTAGTAGCCATAACAGCAAAAATATATTGCTAATTAAAAATATCAAATGAAAGAGTATATTTTGTCAACATGCTTTAGTCATTATGTAAGGTCATTAGTGTTAGGTTTTAAACTCAAAACTCATTCCAACTTCCCTGCTCTCAAAGACTTAGCAATTGCTATGTCAGCACCTAATACCCACAAGTACACCAGATATATGTTTCAGATAAAAGGACCATCCAGCCACTCCAGATTTCTCTCTCTGTCTCTGTCTCTCTTTGTCATGTCTCTCTGTCTCTGTCCCTCTCTGTCTCTGCCACTGTCTTCAAACACCAGTTTTAACAACAGAGGGTAAACAGAGAAGTGGCCAATGAGGGGTCATTGTTGGCAGCAAATGATGGGGGTGGATCTGGATATCTTCAAGGTCTACAGTGGTTAGGGAAATCAAAATAACAGATACACACACACATCTGAGAGAGAAAGACAGAGAGATGGAGAGAGAGAGAGAGAGAGAGAGAGAGAGAGAGAGAGAGAGAGAGAGAGCTTAAAGCGAGAACAATTTTCAGGGATTTATTTCTTCTCTTTTTATACCCTTAGAGACCATGCTTTTTTTTTTTTTTTTTTTTTTTTTCTATTGGGAAGAAAATTAAATCATAGCCACAAGTTACAATTTTCCAGAGACAATCAACATAAAAACATTCTTCAAAAACAGATCAAAATCATTATACAAAAGAAAGTTACAATGGGATATTCATTATGCATTTCTTATATATAAATTATATCTAACTAAGCAATTCTCATCTATCTTTCTTTCTAAAACCTCAAAGTGCCCTGAAAGCATTACATTTTAGTCATTGATTAACAAAGTTTTAAAAGCCAAGTTGTATAGTAGCAATTTTTTTCCTATGCTTGCTTGACAACAACTGGTACTTACTCAGAAGCAAATTGTCTTTTTTATATCTTACTTTTTGAGGTTCTGATCAAATAAACTGGATAACCATGTTTTCTGTTCTTATATTCCTGCTGGAATTATTTGTTCTTTATTATAACATTACTATTACCTGGTGCACACTAAAATTCTGTTACCACATCCCTAGATCAAGGAACTCAGGCCCAACTCAGAGTGTAAGCTTACTTTGATCATTAGATTGTCCTAAGCCTATTCTTCCTACTTCTACAATTACATGCCTGTAATCCATGAATACTCACCGTACACCTTTCTCTAACTCAAGTAGATTTTGCCATTCTATCAGGAAAGGGCACACTCTATTCTTAACTCCAACGTAAAACTTTCAATCAACTGTCTTAATTTCCTAACTGTATGTTTTCTATCAACTACCTTAACTTCCCAAAATTATTAAATGGAGAACTATTACCTCTTTGTGTCTGGAGGATTGAGCCTATTGCTTATATTCATGGAACAAGGCAGAGAAGGGGTGCAGAGAAGCAGAATTCAAGAATCAAATGTTGCCAGTCTCCCATTTCATATGCCTTTCACTGCTCATTCCTTGTTAACCATTGATTTCCCAGGTCAAAGGCTTCTTAGACACCCCTGCCCATTTTCTTTTTTTTTTTTTTTAGATTTTGGGTTATCTGGAAGTTAAGCCCCAGATGAATGGGAGTAGGAAGGAACTGTCTGCAAGGTGATACACTTTTGTACACTATTTAAACTTTTATTACTATTGAACACTAGTTTTTATGTGTATGCAGATATAGATCCATAATTTGTTTTTCTTAATGCATGTGTGTTCATCACACTTTTATGCTTCAATATAATCTATCCTTTTCTTTGTTTTTCTAGAACCTCATATTTTGCTTCAGTAAATTTGAGAACCTTCTAGGCTGTTTACAACTATCTTCCAATATATTAAAATATTAATTTTAGTCATGTTTGTGATTTTCTAGTGGCCCTGGCCTGCGTGGTTCATCGTGAACTTAAGGAGGGGACTGAGGGATGGGAATGAAACAAGAAGCAGAGATACCTGGGGGCAAGATAGAATCCCTCTGATCAAGCTCCAGAGATTAACTTTATTTCCAAGCTCTTGTAAGGTACAAGGAGAAGTATAAGGATCTTAAACAATATAGAAGGACTCTAAAACAATGTAATTGGGGCTTTAGACAATGCTATAGGGGTGGGAAGATTCCAAGGAGTACAGGTTCCTAGCCACCAGGACATGGTACCAAGGCAATCATCTATGCTCTGCTGACCACTTAACTGCAAGTGGGTCACCCTGACCTGGGAAAGGATCCATCTCCCAGGAGACAGAACCTAAACAAAAGCAACGTTCTCAGGAACCTGAAACTCAGGCTTACATTTACTTTCAAGCCTAACTTCTACACAAAATGGCTTTTCTCAGGATAATAAGAAAGCTGTAAATCCGTTGATTGTCGGCATCTCCTCTCTTTTTATTTATTTTAAGATCAATGTGATAGCCAGTGAGCAAACAAGGACCTGTCTTAAAGACAGGTGGGCATTAACCAGGGAGTGGGTGTATTGACCCTGATTCCTCTAGGAAATCTCTTATGTCTTTTAGATAACCCCAAAATGGTGTCTTTTTGAGAGGAGAGGTTCTAGGTGCCTTGATGATTAAGGAACACCTCTGGACACCAACCTCTATGCAATCAGGTTTGCTCCACAGGGGACTCAAAGGCAGAATGCATGGTCCTCCCTTTGCAGTGCTCAGCCTTGCACCTCTCCTGGTACCCACGCTGCTCTCAAGCAGTCGTGCACAAATCTGAGTTTTGTGCAGCTCCCATAGGAGTCTCACTAGCCTTAGGCACCTCAATGCCTTGGTCAATCAAATCAAGGCAATGGTAATGTACTTGAATAGGTCGAGATGCCAAGGAGTCAATTTGTTGTTTTAAATGTCATTCTAAATCCTCTTAAATACTCAGAACATTAGTAACATTTTTGGCTAAATGATTAACAAAAGTAGCTGTCTTAACATCTTGTGTCAAAACAATTGTATAAGCAGTGGTACTAGCCATCAATGTAATTAAGGCTGCTATATCAGTAATAATCGAGCCCACTACCCTCTTGCTTCTATTTCAGAATCTGACTCACTTATTCCAGTACTTGTAAGCCTTTTTCAGAATACCAAGGTCCTGTAAAACTCTCAGACAATAAAACAAAGGCTAGTTGATAGACTACCATAACAGACATGCCAGATTTCAACACTCTAACACAATTAGAAAGTGTAAAATCAATACAACTTACAATAAATACTGTAGAAGAAACAAAATTTTAACATGACCAATTAATAAAAAATTAGGAGCCTTAGCACATATACTAACACTTGTTCAAAATACAGATCCTGTTCCAACTTTATCTCTTGCTAACATAACATCATAGAAAACTGTAGCTAACTTCCAAATATATCTTTGAAAATGTCCAGAAACAACCTTCCCAATGAAGACTGTCATTCTATGTTTTCTGTTCCACAAGGTCTAAAAGCTTGAGGCAAGGCAGCTTGTCCAATCTGGGATATAGGCAAGCAAAGGTAGGTCAGGAACAGATGTCCAATACAGTTTTTCTGTCACCAATGTCAGGGTACCCAGCAAGCTCATGGTAAGCATCATTCTTTATCCCAGCATCAGCATGTCTCACCAATCCCTCTGGCAGTTGGCATGCTTCTTTATCATCCTGTAGAAAAAACACAAACATGCCCTCTTCCCCATTTTAAATACCTGATCTGGATCATGCCATATGCTTGTAAGTGGATCCTTCCATTTCACCTAGGCATAAGTATGCCTAGTTGTAGGGTGCCAATTTTAAAATTTGTATGGTGGTAGTGATTCTCCCCTTTTTGCTTTTTATGGATATTGTTTTAAAGTTCCATGGGCCTGTTCCACAATACCTTGTCCTTGAGAATAATAAGGAACTTCAGTAATATGACTAATATAAAATTGTTAACAAAACATCTCAAAAGTCTGACTGTAGGAGCCAGTTCCGTTATCTGTCGTAATCTTATTTGGAACACCCAGTATAAAAAAACCAATGTAGGCAATGACTAATTTTATTTTTAGTTGCTTCTCCTATTAAAACAGTTGCAACTAGAAGGCCTGAAAAGGTATCAAGGGTAAAGTATATTGTTAATATATTTTTTATTCAGAAATATAAGTAACATATATTTTTCATAATTAATTTGGTACAAGTCCTCAAGGATTAACACCATTATGTGGTACAGGAAGAAATTAAGGATACTGAGGACTAGTCTAGAAATATCAAATTATTGTCTCAAGCTATTACTATTTTGATCATGTAAAAAGTGAGATTGTTTGGCCAATTGTTCTTATATAAGGCCTATAACCTTCTTGGTATACAAATATGTTATGGCATTGCCCTCACTAAGGAGTCTGGGCAATCTAGTATGAGCTCTTAAATATCCTACAAAATAAGGGACTATACATTTTCTTAAACTGAATTATATTTGCATAAATAATTGTAAAATTTAAAAAATTAGCAATATCTAAAATGGGAACTATTTCAAATAAATATAAACTATGAGCTATATATTGACTATTATAAATTAAAAGCTTAATTTTTAATATTTCAAAAACAACAGCTATCACATGCAATTCAATCATTTGTGCTGAAGTAGGGGAAACTTAAGAAAATAAACATGTAATCCAGTTATATATGCTGTCTTCCCATTAGATGAGCCATCTGTAAATACAATAAATGCATTTCTTATGGGCTGCATGCATAAATTTACAGAAAATACAAGAGCATCCATAGAGGAAAATGGTAACAACTTATCTTTTGGATAATGATTATCAATTTTACCTGGAAAGTTTGCACATACAATAGGGTAAATATCGGTGTTTTGAAATAACCAATTTAATTGCTGTTTGAAATGAGGAATAAAATATTTTTTCAGGTTCTTTTCCAAAATATTTTCTTGATTCTATTCTATAATTCTGTATTAGCACAGCAACAGCTTCATAATAGGGTGTTAAAACTTTACTTGAAGAAGAAGAAAAATGAATCTACGTTAATAGTCTTTTTGGCCAAAGAACTGCTGTAGGTACATGAGTTGTAGCAATAATGCAAATGGCCCAATAATTGATATATTTTTTTATATAATGTATCTGTTATTGAACAATAGCTTCTTCTACTTTCTGCAAAGCTATTTGTCTCTCATCAGTTAACTGTCCAAGGGAATTAGAATTAGCATACCCATTGTTATCAAACATACGCTTAAGTCCTCCTATGGTGAATTTAAAGTGAGGTCTTAATTAATCAACTTTTACTAACAACTTTAAGAATACTTGAATTTTCTCTGCCACTTTGAGAATACTTGAATTTTCTGTGCCACAGATTGTTTAGGGTATAACTGAGACCCCAAATATTGAAAAAGATATTGTCTTTAAATCTTTTCTGGAGCAACAACTACTCCAAAATTTTAAAGCTCATTGTATAAGAACAAAGGCTTGTAGTAAAACTCTTTTAGAGGGATCAGCTAATAAAATATCCTTCATAATGAATAATACACACTGAAAAATTCAAAATCCTCACTTCTTTTTCTGAAGCAGCAAAAAAAAAAAAAAAAAAAAAAAAAAAAAAAATTACATAATTTTAAGGCTATTAGCCATTCCTTAAGGTCAAATTTTTTAATAATATCACTTTACACACTCACTAATTTATAATCATCAGGATGTAAAGAGACAGTATAAAAACAATCTTTTAAATCCATAATAATTTTATATACATTTCTTGGAATGGCAGTTAAAATAGGCAAGCCAGGTGCCTATAAGTTCCATAACCTCATTAACCTTTCATAAATCTTAAGTTTGAAATTTATTTTGGATGAATAATTTAAGGTTAGGTCTCTTATTAGTAATAGATTGAACTCAGTACACATCAGGGGAACCAAAGTCATTTTGTCCTCTCTCACTTTTAAAACAAATTAGTTAAAACAAGTTAAGCAAGTCTTTTGTTAATGCCATAGGGAAAGCCGTCAAAATTATTTATAACATCTAGATAAGTAGCCTGCTGTGAATCCCTTGGTGTCGGAAGCTGACCCCTCCTCACCGAGGAAAGACCAATCATTTTTCTAGAGGTTAGGTAAAACAAAAGGAATGCCACACAAGCTTTTGTAGAGGCTGCTCTGAGCTTTGCAGTAACTCAAGTGCAAATGTTTCTTAATTGAACCTAATTCCTGATACCTGGTCCAAAGTTTATTCTTCTTACACCAAGGTCAGATTTCTGAGGCATGACTTGATTGTCTGCTCCTGCCTCTGTTCTTGGAACAGTCATTTTTAAAGATGACCCAAACCTCTACATTTTAAACATTCTTCATTCCCTCATTTCTGCAGAAGCATTGCCTGCACTGTGATCCCTTGTAAGGCAGCAAGACATAGCCAGGCCCTGATTGTACAAGGGTCTGATTTCTGCACAAAAATGAATATATCCAACTAAGTTTGTCTCTGTTCTATGTGGCCTAATAGCGGGGGCAGGCTGCATTAGTATTCTCATAAGCCAATTGTATAACAAAGGGAATTCTTACTGCAGAATCTCCAAAAACTCTACTTGCTGCTTTTCTTTGAGGCTGTGACCGAACTGCAAGCTGTAGCCAATGGAACACTGGTAGTTTAGCTATAACTTTTAAGTTTCTCTTTGTAACATCAGAGCACAAACATAACTTTGGGAATAATAAAAATCAATATCATGAGTATTACTTTTACGTTACAAAATTTGGATGTCAGTTCTTATATCTGAATGTATGACAGTGCAGCTTTTAATACCTCAAAGAGATATTGTCCTAAATCTTAGTCTGATTTCTAGAATAAGAATTACATAAAATATCGCCCAATTTAAACATATCTTTAAAGACCTGTTTTCCTGGGTTGGCTCATGCCACATTTTACTGTCTAGAATGATTCAAACCCTGAGTTACCAGTTTTAAGCCCACATCCTGTTACCAAAGTTACAAATCTTTAATCATACCCAATAATTTATAAGCCAATACTCTATAACAAAGACATGCAAAACATTTTTATACTTTAAAAACCTGTCAAAATCAAAAATGGAATAGCTACACATTTACTTATTTAAATCAGACAAAATTTAATTTTTTCTAGTTGTAATTTCAAGAGAGGAGCACCTTGTTAATTGTTGAACCCAACAATCAGAGAAATTTTTTCTAGAAGAAACAGCCTTCAGCTCCCTTACCATAGAAGCCAAAATGCTGCTGGCCCCTTTAAGAGTGTCTTGTGCAGATAATTAAGCCTCTGGCAGGGTTTTTCTAGCCTCTCACAGCCACAGGCGCAGCCAAGTAAGACTGCTTTTTAAAACGAGTTAAGCTAAATCAAGGGGTAGATAGTTAGCAGATAAAGTTTTAACCAATTTTTCTTTTCTTTTCAACATGAAACTTAGAACAACTTCCATTCATACAACATAAGAACACAGACTTAACATAAAACTCAGTTTTGACACATGGACAGATTGGTGCACCAATAACATACAATAGACAGAGAGGGAAGTGAATTAGATATCCCAAAGGGACTCAGATATACTACCTAAAAGACCCAGAACTAAAACTAGGCATTTCTCCCGTAGGGGCCAGGAGGAAGTAGAATGTCTCTGGATCTCCTCCTGTTCCTAGGAGAGCTCTGAAAGAGTTTACATTCATTTTTCTTCTCCTGATAGTGGAGGATTGTTTTTCTTAAACCCATTCTCTCGTGGACTTTTTCTACATTTGTCAGCTGCACGGGCACCTTTTCTGGCCTGAATGTATCTTAATAATCTTGTAAACAATCTCCTACTCCATTTCATCTCTTCTCATTTATAGTGCCTTCTTGGGGAAACCAGAGACACACATGTTCTATAAATTCAAAGAACTGCATTAAGTCCTTTTTTATCCAGTACCTCGTGCCTTGAGGGACTCCTTGAGACCCTGTAAAACTAACCGTGTTTGCTTTATGCTTGTCCCATGACATGCATCACTCACCAAATCCACCGGATATGCTAACACAGGCTGTTCAAACAGCAACGATCTCAGTCCTTGTGCTTTCCCTTTGGGTGATCCCACAAAGGGCACCTGACCAGGCCTCCATGAGTGATGTCCATCAGGGTACACTCCCCGTTCCTCAGGCCCCATGTTGGGTGCCATTTGCCCTGACCTGCGAGGTTGGCCGTGAACCTAAGGAGGGGACTCACGGATGGGGAGGAGACAAGAAGCAGAGATACCTGGTAGCAAGACAGATTCCCTCTAATCAAGCTCCAAAGATTAACTTTATTTCCAAGCTTTTATAAGGCATAAGGAGAAGGAAGTGCAAGGAATCTTAAACAATATAGAAGGACTCTTAAACAATGTAACCAGGGTTTAGACAATGGATAGGGGTGGGGAAAATCCAAGGAGTACAGGTTCCCAGCCACCAGGACATGTTACCAAGGCAACTATCTGTGCTCTGCTGACCACCTAACCTCAAGGGGATCACCCTGATATGGGAAAGGGTACATCTCCTAGGAGACAGAACCTGGACAGAAGACTAGTTCTCAGGAACCTCAAACTCAGGCCTACATTTGTTTTCAAGCCTAACTACTACAGAAAATGGCTTTTCTCAGGCTAATAAAAAAGCAGTAAATCTGTTGGTTCCTGGCAACAAAGAAACAGAACATCAGACCAATTTTGCTTATGAATATCGATAAAAAATACATAATAAAGTTCTAGCAAACTGAATCCAAGAACACATCCCAATGATCACTCATCATTACCAAGTAGGTTTCATTCCAAGGATGCAATGTCGTTTCAATATATGAAAATCCATTAAAGTAATCCACTATATAAACAAACTCAAAATTTAAAAATATAGCACAATCATCTCACTAGATGCAAAAAAAAAAAAAAAAAAAAAAAAAAAAAGCATTTAACCAAATGCAAGACCCCTTCATGTTAAAAGTTTTGGAGATATCAGGAATTGAAGCCCCATGCCTAAACATAATAAAATCAATATACAACAAACCAACAGCCAAATTATATCAAATTTAATGGAGAGATGCTTGAATCAATTCCACTTAAATCAGGAACAAAACAAGGTTGTCCAGTCTCCCCATTTCTATTTAATATAGTACTTGAAATTCTAATGAGAGCATTAAGAAAACCAAAGGAAAACAGAGATTAGAAATTGGAAAAGAAGAAATTAAGGTGTCACTATTTGCAAATGATATGATAATATACTTATTCAACCTAAAATAAATTATACCAGAGAACTTCTACAACTGATAAACAACTTCAGCAAAGTGGATGGATATAAAATTAACTCAAACAAATCAATAACCTTCCTTTCTACGAATGATAAACAGGCTGAGAAAGAAAATAGGGAAACAATACCCTTCACAATAGTCATGAATAATATAAAATACCTTGGGGCACCTCTACCCAAGCAAGTGAAAGATCAGCATGACAAGAAGTTCAAGTCTCTCAAGAAAGAAATCAAAGAAGACCTCAGAAAATGGAGAGATCTCCCACGCTCATGGGTTGGTAGAATTAAGATAATAAAAATGGCCATCCTACCAAAAGCAATCTACAGATTCAATGCAAACTCCATCAAAATTACAACATAATTCTTCAAAGACGTGGAAAGAGCAATTCTCAGTTTCATATGGAAAAACAAAAACCACAAGATAGCAGAAACAATTCTTAACAATAAAAGAACATCTGGGGGAATCAGCATCCCTGACCTCAAGCTGTATTGCAGAGCAATAAAAAAGAAAAAAAGAAGAAAAAAAAAGGAATGGTATTGGCACAAAGACAGACAGACTGATCAATGGAATAGAAACAAAGACCCAGAAATCAAAACACTCTGCAAGCACTAATAAAATTTGGCTAAATTATCATTTATGTCAGGCGCAAACTGGAGATGATGAACATAAAGTTGGGTAGACAGGAAAGTGGGGATGATCATTATAAATGCACATGCCAGATTCTCAAAATAGTCACAATTTTTATATAAATAGCAATAACTTTTTGATATCAGGCTATAGCACACACAATAATTATTGAAATCTTCAGCTATAAAATAAAAAACATCGATCGCATCATGGATACCCAAACCAAAAGCTTGGGCCTAGAAGACTCTCTATAGTGCTCGATGAATGTGGGCAAACCTATGTAGTTTAAGAAAATGAAAACAAATATCCTGTCATCTTTATCACTAGCACTTACTCTCTGGTGAAATAATCCGCAATTGGGAAACTACATTTGTGGTAATAGGAATGCATACTTCTACAACTCAGCAGAAAATTAACATGAAATCTATATTGTTATTTCTGATTAAAAACAATGAAAATGTTTTATGTAGAACATTATCAGCATGGCTTAAGCATGCATATCTAAACTCAGATGCAAATGTATGAATTAGTATTTACTGTTGGTTTTTCTCAGTTCTTCCACAAGGCACTGGGCTTCCTCTTGAACATGGTCCTCAATGCTCCTTTTCCCCATGCCCAAATTCTGCAGAGTCATGAAGGTGAATCATCTTGTCTTTTTCCGTCTGTTTCCATTGCTAAAAAACAATGCCTAAAGAAAGGAGAAGATATTAGAAATAGATGCTAGGAATAGGTGAGGGTGGAAACTATAAAGCGATCCAACTGTACCTAAGAAGGAAGCCCATCCCATTTTTTAATCTTATATCTTGTTGCAAACACTGTGCAGCACATGCACAAATATATACACTTACTACCAAGGCCATTATTAATTTTTTCAAACATTGGAATGTTTCCTCTACCAGGAAACTCTTCCCCATGATCAATCAGAGCTTCCCTCACTGCTTCATACCCATGCAATATGACACTGGGCTGTGAGCCCAAATACAGAGTGAACACAGGGCCATAGGCTTTTGAGAACTGGAAATAAGAAAGAAAAGACAAGTACTAGCCATGATCAAGTAGGCTTTATCCCAAGGATGGTTCAATATATGGAAATCTATCAATGTAATCTACTACATAAATAAACTCAAAGAAAAGAGCCACATGGCACTCTCATTGGATGCTGAGAAAGCATTTGACAGAATTCCACACTGCTTCATGTTAAAAGTCATGGAAAGAACAGGAATTCAAGGCCCATATCTAAACTTAGTAAAAGCAATATATAGCAAACAAGTAGCCAACATCAAAATAAATGGAGAGTAACTTGAAACAATTCGACTAAAATCATGGAGTACAAAAGGCTGACCAGTCTCTCCCTATCTACACAATATACTACTCAATTTTCTAACCAGAGCAACTACACACACACACACACACACACACACACACACACACAAAACAAAAAACAAAAAACAAAAAAACAAGGAAGTCAATGGGAGACATATTGGAATGAAAGAAGTCAAAATATTACTATTTGCACATGATATGATAATATGTTTAACTGACGCCAAAAATTCCACCAATGGAATCCTAAACCTGATAAACAACTTCAGATATGTGGCTGGATACAAAATTAACTCAAACAAATCTGTACCCTTCCTCTACTCAAAGGATAAACAAGCTGAATGAGAAAGAAATTAGGGAAATGACAACCTTCACAATTGCCACAATAATATAATATAAAATATCTTGGGAATCTAACCAAGCACGGGAAAGACCTATACAACAAGAATTTCAAGTCTCTGAAGAAAGAAATTGAAGAAGCACTCAGAAGATGGAAGGATCTGCCATGCTCATGGATCGGTAGGATTAACAGAGTAAAAATGTCCATCTTACCAAATGGAATCTACAGATTCAATGTAATCCCTATCAAAATCCCAACTGAGTTCTTCACAGAGATTAAAAAAAAAAAAAAAAAAAAAAAAAAATTTCAAATTCTTTTCGAACAACAAAAAGTCCAGGATAGTGAAAACTATTTCCAACAATTAATGAACTTCTGGGGAAATCACCATCCCTGACCTCAAGATCTACTACAGAACAATAGAGATGAAAATTGAATGGTATTGGTACAAAGATAGGATGGTCGATCAATGAAATAGAATTGAAGACCCAGAAACCAACCCACACACCTATGGTCACTTGATCTTTGACAAAGAAGCTAAAATGATCCAATGGGAAAAAGGAGAGCTTATTCAACAAATGGTGCTGGATTAAGTGGCAGTCTGCATGCAGAAGAATGCAAATTAGCCCATTAATTTTTTTATTGGACATTTTCTTTGTTTACATTTCAAATGTTATCCCCTTGCCTGGTCTCTTCCCCCAAATCCTCTATCTGCTCCCCCCTTCCCTTGCTTCTGTCCGGGTTTTCCTAAAACACCCACTCATACGCTCCTACCCAACATGGAATTCCCCAACACTGGGATATTGAGCTTTCACAGGACCAAGGGCCTGTCCTCCCATTGATGCCAACAAGGCCCTCCTCTGCAACATATGTGGCTGGAGCCATGGGTTCATCCATGTGTACTCTGTGGTTGGTGGTTTAGTCCCAGGGAGCTCGGGGGGAGGGGGGAAGGTGTTATTTTGGATATTGTTGTTCATCCTATAGGGTTGAAAACCCCTTTAGCTCCTTCAATCCTTTTTTTAACTCCTCCACTGGGAACCCCTTTGCCATATCAAATTTTGGCTGGGAGCATCCACCTCTGTACTTGTTAGGCTCTGGCAAAGCCTCTCAGGAGACAGCTATATCAGACTCTTGTCATCAAGCACATCTTCACATCCACAATAGTGTCTGAGTTTGGTGACTGTATATGGGATGGATCCTCAGGTGGGGCAGTCTCTGGATGGCCTTGCCTTCAGCCTCAACACCACACTTTGTCTACATTATTTCCTCCCATGTGTGTTTTGTTTACCCTTCTAAGAAAGACTTAAGCATCTACACTTTGGTCTTCCTTCTTTTTGAACTTCATTTCATGTGTTCTGTGACTTGTTTTTTGAGTATTCTGAGCTTTGGAGCCAATATCTACTTATGAGTGAGTTCATACCATGTGTGTTTTTTTGAATGGGTTACATCACTCAGGATGATATTTTCTAGTTTGATCCATCTGCCTGAGAATTTCCTAAAGTCATTTTTGTAATAGCTGAGTAATATTCCATTGTGTAAATGTACCACATTTTCTATATACAGTCCTCTGTTGAAGGACAACTGGGTTCTTTCCAGCTTCTGGCTATTATACATAAGGCTCCTATGAACATAGAGGAGCTTGTGCCCTTGTTATTGGAGCATCTTTTGGGTATAAGTCCAGGCCTGGTATAGAGGGATCCTCAGAAAATGTGCCCAATTTTCTGAGGAAGCAGCATACTGATTTCCAGAGTTGAACCAGTTTGCAATCCACCAACAATGGAGGAGTGTTCCTCTGCCTCCACATCCCTGCCAGCATCTGCTGTCACCTGATTTTTTGATCTTAGCCATTTTGACTGCTGTGAAGTGGAATCTCAGGGATTTTTGATTTCCATTTCCCTGATGACTAAGGATAGTGAACATTTCTTTAGGTGCTATTTGGACTTAGATATTCCTCAATTGAGAATCCTTTCTTTAACTCTGTACCCCATTTATTTATTTATTTATTTATTTATTTATTTATTTATTTATTTATTTATTTACACTCCAGATTTTATTTCCCCCAACCCGTCTGATTGTTTCACATCCCATAGCTCCTCACCACCCCCTGTCTCCACAAGGATGTCACCACCACCAACCACCCACCCAAACAGACCTCTAAACTCCCTGGGGCCTGCCAGATCTGGGTTCAGTCAGAGAAGATATATCCAATTTTTAATAGGGTTCTTTGGTTCTCTGGAGTCTAATTTCTTGAGTTCTTTGTATATATTGGATATTAGCCCTCTATCAGATGTAGGGTTGGTAAATATCTTTTCCCAATCTGTCGGTTGCCATTTTGTGCTAATGATGGTGTCCTTTGCCTCATGGAAGCTTTGCAATTTTATAAGGCCCCATTTGTCTATTTTTGATCTTAGAGCATAAGCCATTGGTGTTCTGTTCAGGAACTTTTCCCCTGTACTCATGTGTTCGAGACTTTTCCCCCCTTTCTCTTCTATTAGATTCAGTGTATCTGGTTTTATGTGGAGGTCCTTGATTCATTTGGACTTGAGCTTTGTTCAAGGACGTAAGAATGGATCAATGTGAATTCTTCTACATGATGACCTCCAGTGGAACCAGCACCATTTGTTGAAACTGCTTTCCTTTTTCCACTGGATGGTTTTAGTTCCTTTGTCAAAGTTCAAGTGACCATAGGTGTGTGGATTGATTTATGGGTCTTCAATTCTATTCCATTGATCTACCTGCCTGTCTCTCTACCAATATCATACTGTTCTTATTAGTATTGCTCTGTAATACAGCTTAAGGTAAGGGATGGTGATTCCCCCAGAATTTCTTTTATTGTTGAGAATAGTTTACACTATCCTGGGTTTTTTGTTATTCCAAATGAATTTGTAAATTGCTCTTTCTAACTCTATGAGGAATTGGGTTGGAATTTTAATGGGGATTGTATTGAACCTGTAGATTGCATTAAGTAAGATGGCCATTTTTACTATTTTAATCCTGTCAATCGATGAGCATGAGAGATCTTTCTATCTTCTGAGATGTTCTTCAATTTCTTTAAGAGACTTAAGGTTCTTGTTGTATAGATCTTTCGCTTGCTTCATTAGAGTGACACCAAAGTATGTAATATTATTTGTGACTATTGTGAAGGGTGTCATTTCCCTAATTTCTTTCTCAGCCTCTTTATCCTTTGAGTAGAGGAAGGCTAATGATTTGTTTGAGTTAATTTTATATCCAGCCACTTTGCTGAAGTTTTTTTCAGGTTTAGGAGTTTTCTGGTGGAATTTTGGAATCACTTCAGTATACTATCCTGTCATCTGTAAATAATAATATTTTGATTTCTTCCTTTCCAATTTGTATCCCCTTTACCTCCTTTATTGTCAATTGCTATGGCTATTACATTGAGTACTATATTGAATAGGTGGGGAGGAGGAATTGGGCAGCTTTAAAAAATTCAGCACCCCTTCATGGTAAAAGTCTTGGAAAGATCATAAATTCAAGTCCCACACCTAAATGTATTAAAAGCAATATACAGAAAACCAGTAGCCAAAATCAAACTAAATGGAGAGAGACCCACTGTGTCTTTTTGTACAGTGCTCAAGTCCAAGTGGATCAAAGACCTCCACATAAAACCAGATACATTGAATCTATTAGAAGAGAAAATGGGAAAGAGTCTTGAATACATTGACACAGGGGAAAATTTCCTGAACAGAGTACTAATGACCTAGGCTCTAAGACCAACAATCAACAAATGGGATCTCATAAAATTTAAAAGCTTCTGTAAGGCAATGGACACTGTCATTAGGAGAAAATGGCAACCTACAGATTGGCAAAAGATCTTTACCAATCCAAAATGTGATAGAAGGCTATCATCCAATATATTCAAAGAACTCAAGAAGTTGGACTCCAGAGAACCAAATAACCCTATGGGGTACAGAGCTAGACAAAAAATTCTCAACTGAGGATTCTTGAATGACTGAGCAGCACCTAAAAAAGCATTGAACAACCTTAGTCATCAGGAAAATACAAATTAAAATGACCCTGAGATTCCATCTCACACCAATGATAATGGCTAAGATCAAAAACTCAAATGAGAGTAGATACTGGTGAGGATTTGGAGAAAGAGGAACAATCCTCCTTTGTTGGTGGGATTGCCAGCTGGTACAACCACTCTGGAAATCAATCTGTTGGTTCTTCTGAAAATTGGACATAGTATTACCTGAGGACCCAGCTATACCACTCCTGGGCATAACAATGACTCATGCTTATTTGTAATAGGAAGAAGCTAGAAACCACCAGACATACATCAACAGAGGAATTGGTACAGAAAATGTACACTTTTACAATGGAGTACTACTCAGCTATTAAAACAATGACTTCAAAATTCTCAGGCAAATGGATGGAACTAGAAAATAACATCCTGAGTGAGCTAACCCAGTCACAAATGAGCACACATGGTATATACTCACTGATAAACTGATATTAGGAAAAAAGCTCGGAAAACCCATGATACAACTTTCAGACCATTTGCAGCTGAAGAAGAAGGAAGACCAAAGTGTAGATGCTTCAATGCTATTTATAAGGGGGAACAAAATAATCCCAGAATATAGAGGGTAGGAGAGATTTGAGAGGAATAGAGGAGGGGGAGAAGAAAGCAGGGAAGGATCAGATGTGGGAGGAGATGAGGGAGATATATAGATGATCAAGAAAGTGAACAGAGGTGTGTAGCAATGGGGGTTAGGGAACTTAGGTTAGCCACCAGAAAGTCTCACATGCCAGAAAGGAAAGAGGCTCCCAGGGCTCAATGGGAATGACATCAGGTGCAATGCCCAACAAGAGATAGAGAGAGAGAGATTCTGTAGAGACCATATGGAGAGGTTAGCCATGGCCCCCGTTTGAGGGATGGGATCACCCACCCTTCTAAAAAATTTCAACCCAGAATTGCTCCTGTCTAAAGGGACAAAGAGTGGAGCAGCAACTGAAGGAAAGGCCATTAAGAGACTGCCCCAGCCCGGAATTCATCCCATATGCAGCCACCAAACCCAGTCACTATTGCTGATACCAGGAAGGGCTTGCTGACAAGATCCTGATACAACTGTCTACTGAGAGGCTCTTCCAGAGCCTGACCAATACAGATGTGGATGCTTGCAGCCAACCATCAGACTGAGCATGGAGACCCCAATGGAGGAGCTAGGGGAAGGACTGAAGCAGATGAAGGAGTATGAAACACCATAGAAGGACAACAATATCAACCAACCAACCCCCCCCCCCCCAGAGCTCTCAGCGAGTAAACCACCAACCAAAGAATACACACGAAAGGATCCACGACTCCAGCTGTATATGTAGCAGAGAACAGCCTTATCTGGCATCAGTGAGATGGGAGGCCCGTGGTCTTGTGAAGGTTTGATGCCCCAGCCTAGGAGAATGTTAGAGTGGTGAGGCGGGAGTGGATGGGTATGTGGGAGACACCCTCATAGAAGCAGGGGGGAGGGAGCAGGATAGGGTGGCTGGGGAGGAAGGGGGATAACATTTGAAATGTAAGTAAATATAATAACCAATAAAAAAGAAAGGAAAGAATGGAGAGGAAAGGAAAGGAAAGAAAGGCTGATGGTCTCCTGACAAGTTTGAAATTATGATGGTCTCCGGCCTTCTAGCTTCCTAATTATACTGAATGCTTTCTGATAACTTTGAAAATATTCTAAACTCTTCCTTTCTTGTTCTCTGGTTAAAAATATGTTGTTTTCTTTTCTTTTTAAGTCCGTGCTTTATTAAACATTATAACTGTGCTTCATTTAACGTTTTATGCTTAAATATGCACTAGGGAAACTTAAGCATTTCTTCCTGTTCTGTGTTTCATTAAGTGCTGAAATCTTTCTTTACTACTTGTGTTATGCTTCATTAAGCACTAAAACCTTAACTTTTTATTACTTATGTGTCAATAAGTGCTAATATCTGGCAATTAAGACACACTATTTAACAGCAGGGAATTAAGAAAAATGATTTATTACTAGTGCTCCTAACTTTGGTGAGTTATCTACAAGCCTCTCTGGCTGAGATGGTTAACATTTTGTGAAACAGAGAGGAAGGAAAGGAAATGAATTAACATATTTTGAACAGGCAAATATGCACAGACACATATACATTAAAATATTCATACATCCACACTCTGATCAGGCTTGACCATCTGTCACAACCAACACCACAATTCTTCATGGACACTTATCTACATACAATTATACATGCACACAAGCATATAGACAGATATTTGCATTTGGACTGATGGATGGGTAGATGGAGCAATCTCCCCAAACCAAACCATTCAGCCAACAACTTTCTTTTCTCTATTCTTTATACCTTCTTAGACAAAACGTTTTAATAAAATTACCTCAGAGACAAAATGTTACATACAATGGGAGTTACAGACAGATGGTGATATTAAGTTTGAAGGAGTGGTGCATTATAATATATTCATTAATAGCTCAAAGCAACAGTTTTTAGAAGGCCTTGCCTTATCATAGTGCACAACTGTGATTTTATCCTTGGATCTAAATGTTTTTCCTTGAACACAAAATTATTCCAAGTCTGTTTCTCTTTTTACTATGATTATGAAAGCTCATTGTATTTATTATGCAGCCTTTACCTACATTTCAGAGTGGGCACATTCTATTCTTGATTCTAACTATATTACATCTTTCTAGCAACTATGACCATCTCTAAAATCTTTCTTCCTAAAATTATTTTAATCAAATCAAGAATTCTATAGAATTATTATCTACTTGTCTATATAGCATCACTACAAGATAAGATATCTTCATAGGTCTGCAGAGATCTGCTCTAAATGATGGGAAAATACCTAGTGATTGTTATATATGTTTAATAATAACAGAATATATTAATAGCAGAAATTTTTCCTAAAATGGATTTCTTCTGAGCCTTGCCTCCTGAAGGAAATCCATCATAGATTTTAATCCAAGGCAAATACATCTCAGGAAGACCACCTGCTAGTTTTTAGCTTCTCGTAGTGATGGATCCTGACATTTTTTCCCTTTGAATAATATAAGTGAAGCATACAAATCTCCCTTTGAACAGACCTGAAAGCAGACTTTAAGTGCTTGAAGATGACTGGAGAAGAAACAGAAGCAGAACGACTAATCCTATAATAATTCCTAAATTTATAAGAACATCCCCTAAATATTTGTCTTTAACAAAATTTACAATTGAATTTGAAAACTAATGAGCCAACTCTCCTGCTTAGGAACTCTGCAGTCTGGAGTGACTGATGACACTGATCGGGGATTGTAAAGTATGCATATCAATGGCAAGTTGTAAATTGTTCCACATGCCGTGCAGGTGTGCTTATATCTGTATCCAGGACATTTCTGATCTGCTGTAGGTCAAAGAGTGGCAAAAATTCTTTTAAAATTGGCATGGCATGAGGTCGTTAAATGTGTATCAATATTTTGAACCTGGGTTCCTATGTAAAGGATGGCTTCCTCTAAAGCATTAATTCTATCTGTCAAAGCTCTTTCAATCCTATCCTGAGTAATCACTACTAAGGAAAGATTTTTTTTGTCAAGGAATATACATGATTATCTATTTGTACTTGTTAGACTAGGGAAGCAACAGAATCTGCAATTGACACTGCTGGGAGCCAAACCCATGAAATAACCCACTGTTCTGTGAAGCCGAATCAGTTAAACTGCAAGATTAAGATGGGTCCCAGGAACTGAAAGAACTTCTGGCATTTCCTGGAAGCCCATTTGTAACCTTCCTGCTTGTTTGCCTTTTTAAACTACTGCCCTGAAATCAAATTTAAGAGCTTAATCAGAATATACAACTTGCTCTCCTTTTAGTGTCTCTTGTCCCCCATTCTTTCTCACCCTCCCCAGGTTCCCACTGAACCCCCGCAGGCTGGGGCAATTGGCGCCCAGTGTGGGGACTTGGTACAAGGGTCCGACTGAATGTTTCTCACGCAGGGACGTCCCCCACCCATATTATCACAGCTTTCCGGAGATTGCAAGAGAAGATCCACATTGTGATCACTACAGAGCTGCCCATCTGTGAGTCTAATCCATTGAGGTAAGATAGAGCAATGCAAATATGGGACAACCATTGAGTAAGCATGACTTATTCTTACAGGGTCTCAAAGAGTCCATCAAGACATGAGGAACTCGGGTAAAGAAAAAAAGATCTAATTAAGTTCTTTGAATTTGTTAATGGTGTCTGTCCTTTGTTTCCTCAGGAAGGAACTATTGAAGAAAAAAGATGGGCCAGGGTTGGGGACTGTTTAAAGGACTTTTATAGCTCTTTTGGTTGGAAAGAGTCACTGTTCAGGCTTTCTCCTACTGGAGTTTGATTAATGAGGTATTAAAAGTTTATTTTAAAAATGGCCAAACCACTAGGGGACTGTGCCTGGGGACCTCAGCCTGGGCCACAAGGCTCTAGGAGAGAACAGGTATCCCAGGAGTGCTGACACACCATTGAGCACAGACAAAACCACCACTTCTGTTCAAACTCACTGGATCAAGAGGGACCTTTGCAGAGCCATCAGGGCATAGGACCCAAGGGACAGCTGGGGACAAGAACCTTCTGATTTCTTTATGCACCCCAGAGCAGACCCTGTGCCACAGCTCTCCAAACCCAAACACCTCTCAGAGAGAGCTGGTCTTCAAGGAGTACTGACACGGAGGCCTGCAGGAGGGGCAAGCTACAACCAGACAGAGTAAGATCAGCTAACACCAGAGTTAACAAGATGGCAAAAGGCAAGGGTAAGAACATAAAGAACAGAAACCAAGAGTACTCGGCACCATCAGAACCCAGTACTCCCACAACAGCAAGCCCTGGATACACCAACAAACCAGAAAACCAAGACTCAGATTTAAAATCAGTTCTCATGATGATGATAGAAGACCTTAAGAAAGAAATTAACACCCTTAAAGAAACACAAGAGAATGGAGGTAAAGAACAGAAGCCCTTAAAGAGGAAACACAGAAATCCATTAAAGAATTACAGGAAAACACAATCAAACAGGCAGAATATCAAGAAAACACAATCAAACAGACAAACGAAATGCACAAAACTATCCAGGAAATAAAAATAGAAATAGAAACAATAAAGAAATCATGAAGGGAGACAACCCTGGAGTTAGAAAACCTAGGAAAGAGATCAGGAACCATTGATGTAAGCATCACCAACTGAATACAAAAAATAGAAGAGAGAATCTCAGGAGCAGAAGACACCATAGATAACATCGACACACCAGTAAAAGAAAATGCAAAATGCAAAAAGCTTCTAACCCAAAACATCCAGGAAATCCAGGACACAATGAGAAGATAGAACCTAAGGATAATAGGTATAGAAGAGAGTGAAGATTCCCAACTTAAAGGACCAGCAAATATCTTCGACAAAATTATAGAGGAAAACTTCCCTAACCTAAAGAAAGAGATGAACATAAATATAGAAGAAGCTTACAGAACTCCAAACAGATTGGACCAGATAAGAAATTCATCCTGTCACATTACAGTGAAAACACCAAATACACAAAACAAAGAAAGAATATTAAAAGCAGTAAGGGAGAAAGGTCAAGTAACATATAAAGGCAGACCATCAGAATTACACCTGACTTCTCATCAGAGATTATGAAAGCTAGAAGATCCTGGGCAGAACTCATACAGACCCTAAGAGAACACAACTGCCAACCCAGGCTGCTATACCCAGCAAAACTCGCAATTAATATAGATGGTGAAACCAAAATATTCCATGACAAAACCAAATTTACACAATATGTGTCCATAAATCCTGCCCTACAAAGGATATTAAATGGTAAACGTCAACTCAATGAGGGAAACCACACTCTAGAAAACACAAGAAACTAATCTTTCAACAAACTGAAAAGAAGATAGCCTAAACCTAAAAGTAACTTCGAAAATAACAGGAACCAACGGTCACTATTCC
>CM052703.1:20621319-20661069 GCA_028551405.1 Uromys caudimaculatus
TAACCAATCCTATGTCCGATAGAGGGCTAATATCCAATATATACAAAGAACTCAAGAAGTTAGACTCCAAAAAACCAAATAACCCCATCAAAAAATGGGGAACAGAGCTAAACAGAGAATTCTCAACTGAGGAAATTCACAGGGCTGAGAAGCACCTAAAGAAACGCTCAACATCCCTAGTCATCAGGGAAATGCAAATCAAAACACTGAGATTCCACCTCACACCAGTCAGAATGGCCAAGATCAGAAACTCAGGTGATAGCAGATGCTGGCGAGGATGTGGAGAAAGAGGAACACTCCTCCACTGTTGGTGGGATTGCAGGTTGTTACAACCACTATGGAAATCAGTTTGGGGGACCCTCAGAAAAATGGACATAATACTACCTGAGGCCCGAGCTATATCTCTCCTGGGCATATACCCAGAAGATGCTCCAACATGTAATAAAGACACATGCTCCACTATGTTCATAGCAGCCATATTTATAGTAGCCAGAAGCTGGAAACAATCCAGATGTCCCTCATCAGAGGAATGGATACAGAAAATGTTGTACATTACACAATGGAGTACTACTCAGCTATTAAAAACAATGACTTAATGAAATTTGCAGGCAAATGGATGGAACTTGAAAATATCATCCTGAGCGAGGTAACTCAGTCACAAAAGAAGTAACATGGTATGTACTCATTGATAAGCGGATATTAGCCCAAAAGTTCAGAATGCCCAAGTTCCACTTAACAGTAACTGCTAGATGGAGGAGGTGGAGAAAGGTCTGAAGGAGCTGAGGAAATTTGCAGCCCCATAGAGGGAGCAAGAGCTTCAATGGGCCTGACCCACTTCCCCCAGTCGTCCTGGAGTTTGGACCACCAACCAAAGAATACACATCTATGGACCCATGGTTCGGACTACATATGTGGCAGAGGATGACCTCGAGGGCCATCAGGGAGAGAGGAGAGGCCCTTGGGCCTGACGGTGTTAGAGGCCCCAGTAAAGGGGAATGTCAAGGTGGGAATATGGGGATAGGTGGGCAGGTGGGTGGGAGGTGGAAATCCCTCATATAGGCAGGGATGGGGAGGGTATAGGGGGTTTCCAAAGAGGCGACCCAGAAAAGGGGAAACATTGGAAATGTAAATAAAGTATCAAAAAATGAAAAAAATAAAAGAAAAAGAAAAAAGATCCACCAAAAAAAAAAAAAAAAAATGGACAGACATTCAAGAAGTTGTTAAGGAGGGAGACAAGATCCTTAGCAACACTCCCAGGCTCCCTCCATTTGTGAATCTGTCTCTATTTCTATGCCAGATCCAGAGCCCCGAACTGCCACCACAGAGCCCATACCATGAATGGCAAAAACGCCCATCCCTGCCTTTATCCTTCCCTTGTCGGTCTTAAGACATCAACTCAACAAGAGCCAAACGAACCCATTTCTCCAGAAGAGGCATCCTCGCTGGAAGAAAACGCTGCCAAATATTACAATCCTGACTGGCCGCCCTTACTGTCTTTCCAACATTGGCCACCTCCATATGTTTCTGTCCCCCCATTTTGTGCTCCTGTTCTTGATGTAGATATTACAGACTCCACTGAGAATGCTTTGGGTTTTTTTTTTTCTTTTTGTTTTTGTTTTTGTTTTTTCTAGACAGGGTTTCTCTGTGTAACCCTGGCTGTCCTGGAACTCACTCTGTAGACCAGGCTGGCCTCGAATTCAGAAATACACCTGCCTCTGCCTCCGGAGTGCTGGCATTAAAGGTGTGTGCCACCACTGCCTGGCTCCACTGAAAATTCTAAGGCAAAACTCTGTCAAGAGGTATCCTCTCTTAAAGAGCTACTCCAAAAGAAAAGGGAACACTTAACATTAATAAAAGAACTACAGGTGCTAGATCTTGAATTAATTAATCCTCCCCAGCACTTGCTCCTCTTAAAACAGAGGAAAAAACCCTCTAAACCCCTACAGGCATTACCTGTCACCCGAATTAAAATATCCACACTGTCTGAGGGAATGGCTGGGAAAGGCAAAATGTCCAATGATGAAGAAAATCCCCCCTTGGCTGAAAAAGCTTCTGATAATGAAAATGAACCTTCTGGAGATTCAGACAGGGAAGAGGATGAGGTCAGAAACCAGCAATATTGCTGTCTTGAGTTTAAACATATAAAAGAATTGAAACCAAGTGGTGACACTCTATGGTCTGGTAGCCCCGATCACTCTGTCTATAAATGAAACCCTAAGTGACCGATGGCTTACACCCAATGATTGGTATCCTTTGGCTTGTCAGAAGGAGATTATGTTCTTTGGAAGACTGACTGTTGAAAATTGCAGAGAAGTGGCGATCCGAAATTCTGAATGCAAAACCTCTAAAACATGGACTAAAGGTAACTCTTGGGCCAGAGCTCCTATGACACCAATGACAAGCAGGCTAAATTTCCTCCTGGCCTCTTTTCCCAAATATAGAATGCAGGCCTTAAGGCTTGGAAGTGAGTCCCTCCCAAGGGATTGGCAACTACCTCATTGGCCAAGATTCAGCAGGGTCCTGATGAGCCTTATAGTAATTTCATCACCCGCCTCACTGATGCAGTTGAAAGACTTGTTGGGCAAGATGAAAATGAAAGTGAGTTCATTAAACACCTTGCTCATGAAAATGCAGACCCTGCTTGTCAGGCCACCATAAGGCATCACTGTAGTGGCAAAGACATTTCTGACTATATCAGACTTTGTGCAGGCATCGGTTCGGCCCATTCCATTATACTCTTCTTCAGAGCCATCCTTAAAATTTTCACTAAAAACCAGGCAATGGTGGCGCACCTTTAATCCCAGCACTTGGGAGGCAGAGGCAAGCAGATTTCTGAGTTCAAGGCCAGCCTGGTCTACAGAGTGTGTTCCAGGACAGCCAGGGCTACACAGAGAAACCCTGTCTTGAAAAACCAAAATAAAGTTAATTAAATTAAATTAAATTAAAATGAAATGAAATGAAACAAAATAAAATAAATAAAATAAAATAAAATAAAATAAAATAAAATAAAATAAAATAAAATAAAATAAAATAAAATAAAATATTCACTCAAGACAGCCATCCCAAGGCTTGTTTTAACTACAGACAACCGGGACATTTCTCTAGAGAGTGCAAAACCCCTGAGGCTGAACATTTGCCTCCCTCCTCCCTGTGCCCTCGGTGCAAGAGAGGAAAGCACTGTGCCTCAGAGTGCTGCTCTAAGACAGACCCCCATGGCAATACTCTACCCCCAAAACAGGGAAACTTCCAGAGGGTCCAGCCCCTGACCCAAAACATGAGACAAACCCCTGGGGCTGTCAGGATTGTCCCTCAAACATTAACTCCTCAGACTCAAATGTTGCTTCTCTCCCCCAAGCCACCACAGGCAAGGCAGGATTGGACCTCTGTTCTTCCACCAACACAATACTAGCACCTGAAATGGGAACTCAGGTCCTACATAATGGAGTCTTTGGCCCCCTGCCTCCTGGTACTTTTGGACTCCTTCTTGGTCATGCTAGCTCAACTCTCCAGGGTCTAAATGTTTCCCCTGGAGTAATTGATAATGATTATACAGGAGAAATAAAAATTCTGGCCTCATCCACTTCTGATCCCCAACCATAAAATCAGGACAGAGAATTGCTCAGCTGCTATTGATTCCTCTCAGTCATCCTAATCAAAACTTTTTTAAAAAATCAAGGGGCATCAATAATTTTGGCTCCTCAGTGCTTATTGGGTCCAACAAATTACTCAAGATAGACCCCTCCTTAAATTAAAACTAGATAGTAAAAGCTTTGAAGGACCTGTAGACACTGGAGCCAATGCCACAGTAATTTCAGACAAAGATTGGCCTTCTTCCTGGTCCTTTACGGCTTCAGTGACTCATCTCAAAGGCATTGGACAAACCTCCAACCCCTAACAGTGTTCCAAGGTCCTCACGTTAACAGATGAGGAAGGTAATGCCAGTACTGTTCAACCTTACATTGTGCCTGGTGTACCAATTAACCTTTGGGGTAGAGATATATTTGCTCAGTTGAATCTTATCATGTGTAGTCCAAATGAAATCATTACCCATCAAATGTTAAATCAGGGCTTACACACTGGACAGGGATTAGGAAAATATTCACAAGGGATAAAAGAACCTATCCCCATGGTTAAAAAATTCGACTATTCAGGATTAGGTATAAAAAATTTACCCTAATGGCTGCTGACATTCCTGTACCCCATGCTGTGGACAAAATCACTTGGAAATCTAATGAGGCTGTGTGGGTTGATCAATGGTCATTGACTTCAGAAAAATTGGCCTTGGCAACGACATTAGTACAGGAACAGCTTGCCACTGGCCACACTGAAACCACCATTTCCCCTTGGAATACACCTGATTTTGTTATTAAAAAAAAATCTGGCAAATGGAGATTATTACATGATTTAAGAGGGATTAATAAGACTATGCTTACCATGGGTGCCTTACAACCAGGACTGCACACCTCTGTAACCATTTCTGATGGATATTATAAAATAGTGATAGACCTTAAAGACTGCTTTTTTACCATCCTCCTATATCCAAAGGATAAAGAGCACTTTTCGTTTAGTCTACCAGTGACAAATTTTAAAGGACCTATGCCTCGTTTCCACTGGAAGGTCCTGTCTCAAGGCATGGCCAACAGCCCCACCTTGTGTCAAAAAATTGTGGCTCAGATTATTGATCTGTTTAGGATACTTTGACCATCTATTTACATTGTCCATTACATGGATGACATTCTTTTGGCGGGATCTGATGGCTCTCAACTCCTCCATTGCTGCCAACAACTTTCACAAAATCTAACAGATAATGGTCTCCAAATTGCACCAGATAAAACCTAGCTAAAGGACCCCTATTTTTATCTAGGGTTTGAACTTTACCACCAGAAAATTGTTACACAAAAAATCCAGTTAAAAACTAGCCATTAAAAATCTTAAATGATTTTCAAAAGCCCCTGGGAGATATTAATTGGATCAGGCCCTACCTCAAACTCACCACAGGAGAACTTAAGCCCCTCTTTGATATTCTCAAGGGAGACTCTGATCCCTCTTCCTGTGGTTCCTTAACTCCGGCAGTGGCCACAGCTCTGTGAGCTGTTGAGATAGCTATTCAGAATCAAGGAGTTACCTTTATTTCTTATGAGAAGCCCCTCCTATTTCTTGTTTGCGCCACATCTCATACACCCACCTGGGTGTTTTGGCAGCATGACCCCCTTCTGTGGATTCACCTTCCTGCCTCCCCCACCAAAGTTCTTGCCTCTTACACCATTTTAGTTGCTAAGCTTATTTCCTGAGAGAATGAGCCGAGCCGACAATATTTTAGCAAAGATCCTGATAAAATAATTTTACCCTTTTCCAAAGACCAGTTACATTGGCTTATGCAGACTACAGATGAATGGCCTATAGTTTGTTCATCCTTTTCAGGAATAATTGATCATTACCCTGCTGATATTTTACTTCAATTTGTCAAAATTCATCCCTTTATTTTTCCAAAAGTACTTCTCCTCAGCTGCTGCCCGAAGCATGCCTAGTGTTTACTGATGGCTCCCCTAATGGGATTGCAGCCTATATTATTAATGGACAAACCACCATTATTTAGTCTCCCTTTAAATCGGCACAGCTTGTGGAACTTTGTGCAGTAGTTAAAGTATTCCAGGCTCTGATAAATTGCCCCTTCAATTTGTATACTGATAGTGCTTATGTTGCCCAGTCTGTTCCGATTCTTGAAACATTTCCCTATATTAGGCCCTCTACCAATACTGTTCCTCTATTTACTGAACTTCAAAAAATAATTACCTCCAGATGTTATACTTTCTATCTTGGACATCTCTGACCTTCCTGGTCCTCTTTCTACAGGAAATGCTTGCTGTTAAGCTGTCACACATTTGTTTTTTCCGGTTTTTATAGATCCCATTGAACAAGCCTGGGAGAGCTACCCTCTACACCATTTAAATGCTCTGACACTTCGACAGCTCTTCAAAATTACCCAAGAACAAGCATGCCAGATTGTTAAACAATCCCCAGCCTGTGTTATACTTCTGCCTATTCCTCATCTGGGAGTTAATCCCAGGGTTTTGATCCCAAATGATATATGGCAGATGGGTGTTACCCATATTCTTGAATTCAGCAATATTAAATATCTTCATATGACAATAGATACCTTTAGTGGATTCATTTATGCCAGGTTACACACTGGAGAAGGCTCAAAAAATATAATAGATCATGTTTTAAATTGCCTATCAGTTATGGGCAAACCTAAGGTTCTTAAGACAGATAATGGTCCTGGTTTTTGTTGCCAATTACAGATCAAACACACTATTGGTATTCCTTACAATCCTCAAGAACAGGGCATTGTTGAACACACTTATCAAACGATTAAAAATGCTCTTCATAAATTAAAAAAGGGAGAGTTATAGTCCACAAAAGGGTCCCCAAGAAATATCCTTTCATTAAGCCTCCTTTGTCCTTAATTTCCTCAATTTAGATACCCATGCCACTGATTGCCTCTGGCATCCAGAAACAAATAAAAAGTATGCCACGTCTATGTGGAAGGACCCTCTCACTTCTACATGGAATGGCTCAGACCCAGTTCTTATCTGGGGCCAAGGAACAGTGTGTCTGTTTGACACTAAAGAGGGTGTGGTCAGAAGGCTACCAGAAAGACTGGTAAAACAAATAGATGCCCCCATAAAGACGAGTCCACCCATAGATATGCCAGACAATAGTTAAATCTAGAGAAAAACTTTCCTGAGATCCCTTTCCTTCTCCTTTTCCTTGCAGGTTGCAAGAATGAATTGCTTGAGGGACAGAACTATGGAAGAAGCAGAGAGGGTTGGTTTCAAAATTGATTTTCTGCCTCTCCTTGGCTTACCACCCTCCTTCCTTCTACTTTGGGATTCCTGGTTGATTTCATTCTTCTCCTAGCCTTTGGCACCTGGGCCTTTAATAGGCTTACAGGTTTTATTAAACAACAGATTGACTCTCTGGCATCCAAACCTCTGCAAGTTCATTAACATAAACTTGATTTGGCTGATAAAAGCCTGGCTGAGCCCTACAGTGATGTGTCTCCTTTGGGATTTGCATAAAACTCAGATTTATGCTCACCTGTCTTGGTGTGGGTACCTGCAAGGGGTGGGAGACTAAGTACCGCAGGGGCAGAACCCAAATGTCAGTTTCTGAGTCCCCTGTGAAGCAAACCTGATTGCATAGAGGTTGGTGTCTTCCCTTCCTTTGATCACACTCTGTGGGGATACCTACAGAAATTGACAAAGGCTAACCTCTCCTCCTCAAAAGATACAGATGGCATATAAAGTGCTCGGAGGATCAGGTTAATACTTCCTTCCTTTAGTCAATGCCCATTCATCTTCATAATGCAATCATCCCTAGCTACTCACTAGCATCATAAAAGTTGTTAAAAGGGAGGAGATCCTGGGAGCCAAATCCATGAAATTACTCGCTGTTCTATGAAGCCTAGTCAGTTAAAGTGCAAGGTTAAGAAAGAACGTTTGTGGTCTCCAGTTCCAGGAACTGAAAGAACATCTGGTATTTCCCAGAAGCCAGTTAAGATAATGGGTTAGCCTTGGACTGTGTGTAACCTTCCTGCTTGCTTGCCTTTTTAAGTGACTGCCCTGAAATAAAATTTGAGAGCTTGATCAGAAAACATGACTTGCTCTCCTTCTCATCTCTTGTCCCCTATTCTTTTGACCCCTCCCCAGGTTCTCGCTGAACTCCCACAGATCAGGGCATGACCCTAAGATAGCAATTAAGTCTGTGATGCCTAAGATTACCTCAGCTATAAATCTCTTAGGTCATGGAAGAGAATTCACAGTATGTACCAGTGCAAACACAGCAGGAGCATTATGTCAAGGCTGTGAGAAAGTAATTGATAACAAACATAAGGTAGCTAGTATACAATGAAAAAAATAGTCTATGACACATGATGAAATTATACAATTATTCAAAAAGCATTCTGGTAGAAAATGATACATATAGACTTATATTTAATAATTTATATCCCCTGAATAGAGAATTAAGAATCCACTCAAATGCAATCAAGAACCATGTTTTCATATTTTATTTTGGTAGGGTCTCTGAGAGTCTGGAGATGATGATGGCTGAAGTGGGCATGAAGGAAGTGGCAAGGGTAGAAGTCTCTGACAATGGAGAAGGCCTGGCATAATCAATTGGCCTGGCATCTGTAAGGTCCAGGTCTTGTAAATATATAAAAAGAAATTCCCCCAGATGCTGTGAGCCTCCTGGCCTAAAGAAGGTAATGGTGGAGTGTACAGAGTAGGACTCTGGTGATGGCTTTAAAGTCTGAGGGTCTCAGGAGTTTCTAGCTCTCTAACTGTACTGAAATGCTAATAATAACTTCTAAAAAATCCAAAAAACTTTCTTGCACTTTCTGAGGGCAAAAGGCTGATGGCTTAGGAGATTGACACCTGTAGCCTAAGCAGCAGGGGATTAAGGATTGTGGCTTTGTTGTATCTCAGCAGGAATTGCTGGGCTCTAACTTTTAGCCTGCCAGTCCAAAGTCGCAGGAAGAAAAAAGGACACTTGGAAAGTGATTATAGCATTTATTACTAAGTTATAAAAAGTTTCCCATGAAAGCTATCTAAGGGGGAAAGCAGAAAGATCCTAAGAGGGGAAAGGGAAAATTTCTAGTAATGGAAAAATTCTTCCAGAAGGGGAAAAAAGAAAAGATTTCACTGCCCAATCCTCTTTGTCTTCAGTACTTAAACATCTTTCAGAACACATGATCACATTTACAAAGTTCATCACAATTTCACACAAAAAATCAAATCATAAATTGAAATAGAAGTTTACAACATAGAATATTTACATGCATATCCATTAGGAGTAATTATCTGGCTAAACATCCATCACCTGTCTCAGCTCCACAGGTTCACTGAAGGTTTAAACCCATAACTAAGTTATAAGTGAAGTTTTGTATAGATAAACACAGTCAATATTTTATCTCCTGTCCTAGTACCTACATGAAATCTTTAGTTCCCTTTTTATGACCTTTGGTACAACTTCTTTCAATGTGGTCTGAGTAGGAGAATGTCTGGTTACTCTTTAAGAGCAATTAACTGGTTACACTTGGAAGACTGGCAGAGTTCTCATTGCAATTTTGACTATCAGAAAAGGACTTAATAGCAGTCCCAGTATAAAAGAGTCTAATAATCACTGATATAATTTTAGGGATTCTTATAGGATCGTCATAAAGACTTAAGTTATCTATTTGTCTATATAGCATCACTACAAGACAGTACATCTTCATGGATCTGAGCAGAGAACTGCTCCAACGGGGTGTGCTACTACTTAGTGATTGTTTAATAATAACATTTAATAATAACAGGAAAATCATATTAATAGCAGGAATTTTTCCTAAAATGAATTCCTTACAGCCTTGCTTAATAAGTGCTCACATATTGCAGATTATATAATAATCCAAAGCAGGCCATTTCAGGATGATCACCTGCTAGTTATTAGCTTGTCCCATTATGTCTCCTGACACCCAGAAAAACATCCAGTGATTTTGATTGTCCAGTTAGTAGGTCTTAATTTTATTAGCAGATTGAAATGTTTAAAGGGGGATTTACATTTTGTTCTATTAATTTTGAGAAGATGAATAATTATAATTTTATGTTTTATTTAGATGTCTATATCTTTAAAGTCTGATGAGCTCATTCCACAATTGCATGTCCCTGTGAACTATAGAGGATATTAGTAGAGTATGAGAGATTAAGAGTCAAACACCAATTCTTTAAAGGCTTTTTAAGATTAAATAAGTGCATTTTCTGATTTTTAAAATCCCTTGGCATATCCAGAAGTGTAAGATAGTAAGTAAAACAAATGCTTCATTGTGTCAGTTGACAGAAAACATAAAGTTGGGAAATTAAAACATCTGATATAAAGTTTTAAATTAAGATTAAGAATAAAATGTGCCATTTTCTGATAGAATTGCAAAAGCAGCTTGAGTTAGAAAAAGGAGTACAATGAGCATTTATGAATTATGAGTACATAGTTGTAGACATAGGAAGAACACAGTTGGGACAAGCTAATGATTAAAGTAAGCATACATTCTATGTTGGGCCTGAATTCTTTGATAAGGATCTAGGGATGAAGTGACAGGATTTTGGTGTGTGCCAGGATATAATAAGGTTATAATAGAGATCAAATAATTCAGTATAAGAACAGAAAACAAATAATTAGCCAGCTCAGCTGATCAGAACTTAAAAATGAAACAAAAAGAGGTATCTTTGCTCCTTAGTAAATATAGGTTGTTGTCTACCAAAGATAGGCAAAAACTTGCTACTCTAGCCTTGGCTTGTTTAAACTTTCTTAATTGATGATCAAAAATTACTGCTTTGAGGTCACTATGTCTTTTTGGACAGAAAAATAGATAAGGATTGTTTAGTTAGACATGAGTTTCAAATAAGAAGTATTTAATCAATATCCTTTTGTAATTTTCTTTTTTATACTGATTTTGATCTGTTTTTGAAGAATGTTTCTTATGAAGATTATCTCTGGAAAATGTGTAATTTGTGGCTATGAGGTAATTTTCTTCCTATAGAAAAGAACTTTGTCTCAAGGAGTATAAAATATGTTAAAGGAAGAAATAAATCACTAGAGCTTGTCCTTGCTTCAACCATTCTCTCTCTCTCTCTCTCTCTCTCTCTCTCTCTCTCTCTCTCTCTCTCTCGGCTGTGTGTGTGTGTGTGTGTGTGTGTGTGTGTGTGTGTATGATTTCCCTAGCCTCTGCAGCCCCTGTAAGTACCTGGATCCACCTGCATGAGCTGCTCTCAATACTGAGCCTTCACTGGCTTCAAGCCTCAGTTTACCCTCTAGTGCCAAAGCTGGTATTTGTCATAGATGGATCTCAACATATGCTAAAAAAAATAAATAGAAAAAATCACACAGCTTAACAGTTAAAGAAAGAATTAATTTGAGACAATAACCAAAACAACATATGTCAGAGAAGCATGAAGAACGGGAGGGAGGTAGGAGGGGGAGAAGGAAGGAAAAACTTCAGTCAGGATGTAATACATGAGAAAATAAACTAAAAATTTATAAAAGAAATTCATGGATTTTAACTTATGTATATTACATCTCAGTAAGTCTGGATTTTTATATTCCTCAATATTTTGTTAAATTTTTGTCTTCAAATACTGAAATCCACTTGAGAATACATAATCATGGATGAAATTTATGTAAACTAAAATAATAGTTGATACTTAAGCAAATTATATATTTATCAAATCTCTTAATTATTGCAAGTGAAAAAAATTGTGAAAAACATTTCATTTTACTCTGAAAGTTGTAACTACAATTTACATTTTCCATCAAGTCAAATTGTGTCTCAAATGTAATCCATTTTTCCCTTAAAACCAGGTATTAGGATCAATGAGAGATTGAAGATCTAAATTCAGCATATAGAACCCGCGTAATGGGAGGGCGAGATCTAATTCACAAAATAATAATGATTATAAAGTTGAAAATGATAATAAGCAAGATACCATAAAGGAGTATTTGTAGGCAGAAGAGTATTATAAAAACCAATAAGAAGTGACTTTACACATTATTTTTAGGATCATCTTTCTCTTATTTCTCTAGATGAAGAGCTACTGTTTCATCTTTTCTTTAGGTAGCTACTGAGCAAAAAGAAATCTGGGTAAACAGGACATGAAACTCCTCGCTCATTTTCCTCCTTCAAATATTTTTTCAACAATCTACAGATTTGAAAGTACTACTATGATACACTATTAGCATTTGCTGTCTAGTATATAGTGGACACTTAAGTTTTAAAATTTTTGGTAAACATGATACTATGTACTAAATGTGGTAGTTTATGCATTTAATTCCAGCACTTGCACTTGGGAGAAATGAGCAGGCAGATCTCTGAGTCTGAAGCAATTTGGTCTACATAATTAGTTCCAAGATAGCCAGGGCTGCACAGAGAAACTATCTTTTAAAAATAGGGCTAGAGAAATGGCTCAGTGGTTAAGATCACTGACTAGTCTACCAAAGATTCTGAGTTCAATTCCCAGCAACCATACAATGGCTTACAACCATCTGTAATGGGAATTTATGCCCTCTTTTGGTGTGTATGAAGACAGTAACAGGCAGAACTAAGCAGAGAATCAGTCTTGAAAAGTCCAAAGTGAATGAATGAATAAATGTAACAAAATTGGAAAATTTCACCACACAAAAGAATAACTGAAGCAAAAATTTCCTTGTAATAATCATTACAGAGCAGTTTGGACCATTGGATGCTTTTACAGGGAACTTGGGTCAATTCCCAGCACCCACATGGAGGCTCACAATAGTTACTTCAGGTCAAGGTGAGACAGTATCCTCTTCTGACCTTCCTGATCACTAGGCTTGCACATGGCAGACACATATACATGCAGGCAACACATTCATACATAAAAAGTAATAAAATAAATATATTATTTTAAGTACATTAAAAATCATTTACTTTTATGGATTATCAGCTTATCCAACTTTCTTTTAGCAGCCGATTTTTCCAAAATTTTCTAGTCAATAGTATATGCTATTACTAGATGACGTACAACAACTGAGTCTTTCTGACCAATTCTATGATAACTATTGTGAGCCTGAAAATAAGGCTGAGGATTCTTAAACTTGAAAAGAAAAGTACAGTTAGCAGAATTATGTTAAACTTAAAAAATATGAATAATAATCATGTACATTATCTGGTAAGAAACTTTTTAATAGTTCTTAGATTCATTTTAACTTCCAGAATGGTTGTATAAATTAAAATTCTCATATAATAGTTGCAAAAATTTATTCTTAAATGTTCCCATGGGGGCCACTAAAATGACTCAGTGGGTAAAGATACCTGCCAGAAATCCCGACCACTTAAATTTAATCTCCAGAATCCACGTGGTGAAGAGAACCAACTCCTGCATACTGTCCCCTGACCAATACATGTTATTCACATACACACATAAAACCACTAAATGAATGAAAGTAACTTAAGGTGATTAAAATACTTTGAAAACGTTGTAAGTTTTATCCACTGAAAACCTGATAAATTCCTACCTGCAAAAAGACACTTTTCAAAATAGATGAATGAAACTTCAATATAAATAAAATAAAGGATAGCATTTTCAGAACAGAATATAGTCAGCATATTGCTGTACTATCTACCCAATCACTGTCATAAATGATCAATGTTTCTGCTGCAATCAAATTATTTAACTCACCAGCTACTGTACTCACTGAAACGTGTATCTAAAAGCAAAATGAACATAAACAGAAAAAAAAATCAAAAAGAAACTTTAAACATATGTGGAGGGCATTATGTTTTTCTTAATTTAATATCATCTATTTTTTATTTTTTTATTCACATTACACACTGCTCACTGCCCTCTCCCAGTTATTCCCTCCCACAGTCCTTACCCAATCTCAGCTACCATTCTCTTCTGAGCAGGATGGGTCCTCTTGGGTATTCCCCCCACCCTGATACTTCAAGTCACTGTGAGGCTAGGTGCTTCCTCTCACACTGAAGCCAGACAAGGCAGCTCAACTAGAAGAACATATCCCACCCACAGATAACAGTTTTTGGGATAGATCCTACTCCAGTTACTCAGGACCCACATGAAGGTCAAGCTGTACATCTTTTACGCATGAGAGGTGAGACCTAGATCAAGACCATGCATATTCTTCAGTTGGTCATTCAGACTCTAAGGGTACCAAGGGTCCAGGTTAGTTGATTCTGTTAGTCTGTGTGTGAAGTTCCTACTGCCTTCAGAGACTGCAATCCTTCCTCCTACTCTTCCATAAGAATAACCAAGCTCCACCCACTGTTTAGCTGTGGGTATCTATATCTTTCAGAGTCAGCTGCTGGGTGGACCCTCTCAGAGAACAACTTGCTCCTATCAACAAGCATAATAGAGTATCATTAATACTGTTAAGGATGAATGCTTGCACAAGGGATGGATCTCAACTTGGGTATGCTATTGGCTGGCCATTCCCTCAGTCTCTTCTCCCTTCCCTGTTCCTGCATTACTTGTAGACAGGATAAATGTTGGGTTGAAGGTTTAATAGGTGCATCGGGTGTTTCTATCTCTCCACTGGAGTTCCTGTCTGGCTATAGGAGGTGGCCTCTTCAGATTTCTTATCACCAAATGTAGTAAGTCACCACTAAGGACACCTCCATTGATTATAATTTTTTAAAACGTTTTATTTATATTATAAATTTCCCCCCATTACAGTTCTCCATTCTAGAGTTCTTCACCCTATCCCCCAGCCTTTTTGTCCCGGAAAGGGTGCTCCCCCAGGAAACCCCCCACCCCTCACCAACCCATCCTCCACATACCCCTTCCCTGGGGCATCAAGTCTCTATCGGATTCGGCACATTCTCTCCCATTGAGGCTAGACAAGGCAGTCCTCTCCTACATATGTGCCACAGACCACAGATCTGCTTAAATGTGTATGTTCTCTGTTGGTGGCTTTGTTTCTGGGAGCTCTCAGAGGTACAAGTTAGTTGATACTCTTGGTCTTCCTATGAGGTTGCCATCCCCTAAAGCTCCTTCAAATCTTCCCCTAACTCTTCCATCGGAGTCCCCAACCTCAGTCCAATGGTTGGCTGTATCTGCATCTGTCTCAGTCAACTGCTGGTAGCACCTCTCAGAGAACAGCCATACTAAGCTCCAGTATGCAAGCCCAACATGGGATCAGTAATATTGTCAGGGTTTGGTGTCCACCCATGATATGGATCCCAAGTTGGGCTGTTCACTGGAGACCTTTCCATCCAGAGAGAATGCTGCATTTTCCATTAACACTTTTGGCCCTCTGAGACTCTCACCTGTCTCCCCTTATACATTATCCTGACACCCTCCCCCTCCTTCTCCCACATAGGTCTCTCTCTCTCTCTCTCTCTCTCTCTCTCTCTCTCTCTCTCTCTCTCTCCCTCTCCCTCTGCCTCTCATGATTATTTAGTTCCCCTTTCTAAGTGGGATTGAAGCATCACTTGGGACTTCCTTCTTATTAAACTACTAACAATCTGTTTGTTGTAACATGGGTTTTGAATACATGTTGGCTAAAAGCTACTTATCAGCAAGTATACCATGCATGTCCTTTTAGTCTGGTTTGCCACATTGAGGATAATATTTACTAGTCCTATCAATTTGCCTGCAAAATTCATGATATCCTCATTTTCAATACCTCAATAGTATCCCATTGTGTAAGTGATCCACATTTTCTATATCCATTCTTCAGTTGAGGGACATCTGGGTTGATTTCAGTTTCTGGCTATTACAAATAATGATTCTGTGGACATAGTCCTTGTGGTATGGTAGAGCATCTGTTGGGTATGTGCCCAAGAGTGGCATAGTTGGATTTTCACGTAGAACTATCTCCAATTTTCTCTGGAACCACCAGATTGATTTCTAGAATTGTTGTACCAGTTTGCAATCCCTCCAGCAATGAAGGAGTGCTCTTTCTCCATATCCTTGTGAGCTTGCACTGTCACTTGACTTTTTTATCTTAGTCATTCTAATTGGTGGGTAGTGGAATCTCAGGATCACTTTGACTTGCATTTCCCTGATGACTAAGGATATTGAACATTTCTTTAAGTGCTTCTTAGCCATTGGAGTTTCTTCCATTAAGCATTGTATGTTTACCTTTCTCTCTCTCTCTCTCTCTCTCTCTCTCTCTCTCTCTCTCTCTCTGTGTGTGTGTGTGTGTGTGTGTGTGTGTTAGCCCTCTCTCAGATACAGGATAAGTGAAGATCTTTTCCAAATATGACAGATATGTAGAAACATATATACATATATTGATAGACAGACATAGGAAAGGGAGAGAAAAAAGTTATAGATGACAGATGGTTAGATAGATAGATAGATAGATAGATAGATAGATAGATAGATAGATGAGAGTTTATTTGAAAAATAATTGTTTCACATTGCGGTAGAACCGAGAATCCAATTGGAAAGTCTTGAGCATACTGAAGTAAAGTGTGCAGCATATCTTTACTGGAACAAAATATACAATAATACAAAATGTAAGTATTTAGTCAATTTAATGAAGAGCCATATTAAGTGCCACAACCATTGGTATCTCGATAACATACGATATGTGGATGTACTACTTTGCCCTAACATTTGTGAAGACTTATCTCTGCAGTAAGCTCCAAAGTAGGAACTTAGCAATAACAAACACAGTGGCTTCCTTTAAGACTGAGACCTGAAGGGGTAGCGAGTGATGCCCTTGCTCATTTCATAATCTTTAATACAATGGGAAGGAAATGGGCCATTTAGAAATAATAGAAATGTGAATTTCTGGGACCATTATTCTTGTTGGGAAAGAGCAAAAGCACACAGAACATTTGGTTAGCAGTAGGAAAGCAAAATGTATGCTCAGTTCTAAACTATGATCATAAAATCAAATGCACATTTAAAATTTTACCTTTTGTTGGCAGCAGCAGTAAAGCAAGACTTTACCTCCATCCTGCATGGGTATTTTTCCCTGTAATTGGTCCTCTACAGAATAGGAATGCTCCTAGTTATTGATTATTTGTTTCAAAGTTTCCATTGACTCTAAAGTCGGTTAGCCAAAGAGCTTTAATACCACCTTCCTTTTTATATTCTGTTTTACATGTAAAAATGTGGGTGTATAGATAAGTATGCATAATCAGGTGCATGTATGTGAATGGATGCATGTACATGTATATATACACATGTGTAAGTCAGAGGTGAAATTTGAATATTGTGTATTGGGGCTTGCAAGCTTGTTTTTGAGAGAGGAACATGGGGCTCACTAATTTAACCTTTCTGGGTGTTGAGTAAGCAACAGTGCTCTCTGTCCTTCAATGTTGATATAACAAGCATACAACACCATGCTTGGTCATATATATATATATATATATATATATATATATAATATAAATCCCTAACATTTCCTCTTGCAATCTCTACGCTTCTTTTAATGTGTACCACAATAATGTGTTAGGATACTATTTTCTTACCTAAATTGTATTGCGGTAAATCTCCAACCCAAATAAACCCAGGCAAAGAAAACAACTCAATTAATATGAATCAAGATGCACGCCTAAATTGGGCAGATCTGCCACTGCACTACTCTCTTCCCCATCTAAGTGACCCCTTATAACTTGAGGTTTCTCCAAACCATGTCATCCTCTTCCCCTCTCCTTCTCTTTCTCCTCTTCTTTCTCCTACTCCTCCCAAACTTTTTGCTCCACCTTTTCTTCTCCTGCCCAATCACAGGCTCTAGCCTTTATTTTACAAATTAAGGTGGGGAGGAGGTCCACAAGAATTCACCTGAGTACTGACTCCTTCCTTGTTCACAGCCCTTCCCAGGAGAACAGAATTAGCATCAAAATACAAGGAGCCCTTGGGCTATCCACAACAAAAGTGTAGGCAAGTCTGAGGATAGGCACACAAATCAAGTATAATTACTACTGAAAATATGCAAAAGAAAAAATGACTAGGAATTATGATTTTACAGTCAAGCTTTATTTCAACTCAGGAATAGATAGAGAAACACAAGCATAAGAGATCTTAAAACTGATATATAAAATAGAAAATACAAGTGCATTTATGCTATAACTCCAGAAACTGCATGTGTTTTCTGTGTCTTAAGAGAAGCGGGGTCTGTAAGCCAGGATGGAAGATGCCTTATCCCTGATAGGGAAAGAGGGGGATAAAGACCTGAAGGGGATTGCAGAAGGCAATACAGCAGGGGCAAGAAAGTGTGATCTCTTTAGAGAGGAATAAAGCAGAGCTGGTAAGGGGGTGGCAGAGAGGCAAATCCATTCATTACTGGGGTCATATCAATGTCTTTTGGGTGAACCAGAGATTTCAGTTTAAAGTTCTGTAAAATGGTTGTCAGAAATAGAAACAGCTCCATGCGGGCCAGGCCCTCTCCAGCACAAATTCGTTTTCCTAGAAAAAAAAGTCAAAGAAGATTATTATTTCTTATTTATAAATGTTTGAAGAACTGTACTTGTAACTGACACAAGAATTGATGATTGAATGGTGAGTTATTGTGTAGGTAGTTAGATGGATGCCTGGGTGAAAGGACAACCAGAAAAACAAAGATAGACAAAATTTGTTTTCTAGCTAACATATAATCTTGAGAATTACATTGTTCAAAAATACTTTTTAGCAAGGTGTGGCTGTTCACATTTATAATCAAACTGCCTGGGAGTCTTATGAAGAAGGATTCTGTATTTACTCTCAAAATCAAACCCAATGAAAGAAACTCTATATCCAAAGACAGACCACACACTGCAAGTTGAGACTCAAAATCTATGACTCTCAGCTTGAATGGAGAAGAATGAGGTTCCCAGTGAGCACTGCAGAACATCCTGCCACAAGTACAATGTCTCCATCATCTCATAATGATCTTGACATTTCTGGCATTCAAAATACATAGAAATGTGCTGATCTAATGGTTCCTTATTGATGTGTAGTTTCCTCTTATAATTCTCCATTACCCATGTCCTGAAGCAACTAGAAAGCCAATTATTAGAATGGTGATATATTTTGCCATTGTGAAAGTTAAGGTTTGAGCAAGAAATTTGACAATATCTTAATAAACCAATAACTTTCTCATTGCCCCTTCCCATGGCGATTTCACAAGTAGTGTTCATTCATGTGTTTATCAAGTGTACTTGAAGCACTCTGGTAATTTTCTATCTTTTTTGAGGCTTGTAATTGCTCACATGGAGGTGAGTCACACAGCAAAAGAGACATGAATTTGAATTCTGATGCCTTCATTTCTATAGTGGTAAAGTAAAGTGTAAGTGAAGTTTGCTTTCTAGAATGGACACTGAGTCATGGATAAGCATGGTGCTGATCGTGTGCTAATAGCAAGTCTGCCAGCAATTGGGAGCCACTGGATAAGTCTCCACAGATCTTCATGTCACTGAAACCATGGAAATGAGTTTCTATTACCTGCTGAAAAAGGCATGAAGTAGTCACTTTTCTTAAAGTTTCCATTCCCATCTAGAAAGTGGCCAGGGTCAAATATCTCTGGGTTGGGAAACTCCTTGCTGTCATGCAGCACTGATGTCAGTGATGTTATCACTGTTGTGCCCTGGAATAACATGTAGAGACACCCAGTTACAAAGCAATCATAGAGCTAGAGTATGACAGGAAAAATAACTTAATTCACCTTCTGCTCCATAGAAGTAGTTAAGTACAAAGAACAGCAGTGACATTTAAATACACAAAGTGGGGAGGGTGTAGGAAGGAGTCTGAGGCCAGCCATATTGATGTGGCCAAAGTACCTTCCAGTGACATTTCACATGAGTACTTGAAATAAAATTTCTCTGTCTCTTCTCCCTTTCCTACAGATTGGACTCTTGCTTTTCTTAACACTGACTGTTCTAGCTCATCACATTTGACTCTATATACCTCAGATGAATCAGACTCCAAATGGAATAATTTGTTGCGAGTTCTAAATGGAATAGATCATTCATTAAGCACATTAAGGAGTACATGGAAAGACAAATACTACATTATTCCCTCACGTACAAAATCAATTTATTCATCCATCTATCTCTCTATTAATATGATAGGTATGTAATTCCAGGGCTATTTGCCAGAGTACAGCTGTGCTATCATATATGCAATTTATAGATCTATATGAATGCAAAGACACAAATACACAGAAATACATATATGAATATGTGACTGAAAAGCAGGATGTAGAATATTTGGGAAAATGAAAGGAAGGAATATAAAGAGTAGGAGAAAAAAAATAAAATAAGACAAAATACATGTAAGTGGTAATAGTCATTACCTGATGGAAGCTAAATCATAAAACTTCTAAAGATACTCAGAAATTTTGGAGAGCTGGAACTGCCAAGTTCTCTTCAACTAAAACACAAATTAGCCTCATAATATCGTAAACTTTCTAGGAATGTTCTTTTGAAAGGTTTGACAAGTATATCACATGTATTAGAATTCAGATTAACTAAGTAGGTTTAAAATTTAAAAACTAAAAAGAATATTATTAACATATGTAAATTATGTTAAAATTAAGTTCTAGTCTCAATAGGCATGGAAAGTATTATATTCATAATCTTTTGTTTATGCACTGCCTGTGACTGCTTCTCTGCTACTCATAACAGAGCTTCTGAGGGGGAAGCACAATTCTCATGGCCAAGAAAGCCTGAAATCTACTTTGCTTATTATAGCAAAAATAACTGGTTTCTTTTTATTCTATTAGTTCTACTAAGATCTGTGGTTCAAGTTTGATCACAGAAGTCACTTACCTCATTTTTCAGCTGTGAAGTCATGTTTATTTCTAAACCAGGTAGTTTTGTAAAGGAAAGTAATGGAATATTCTACTCAACTGGGGTCCAAAGAGACCAATCATATCATGAGCCAGCAGCAGTATGAAGGGTGGTAAGTTTAGCTGATACAACACTAGCCCTAAACTAGGCTCTAAACTCAAGGAATATATCAGGAGATAAGTCATTCCTACTTTGTCCTTCATTCTATTTACCATTTAGATGGGTTTAAGGACAAAAACAAACAAGTTTTTAATATTAGCAATAGATCTCAACTGCAGAAAGTGAAAATAATATGTCAACAATATCATTTGGCTAAAGAAAGCAAAGTGGTATCTTAACACTTATACAAATTCTGTCATTAAACAGCAAGACCCATTGCCACCTGAAAAAGTTAGTTCCATCATCTCCACATGATGTTAGTTACTGGAACTCTGCCAATATCTTTTTGCCCTAACTCCTGAAAAAATATGAGAATGTCCAGGAGGTAGCATTGAACTCTTTCTGAATAAAGTTATCACTATAAAAATTTAATATTTTTCATCTGTACTACCATGTACTCAATCAGAAGTTTTTCAGTATCTGGAAAGTAACACTAAGTAACCACAAAAATTAAATAAGTAAAACCAGAACCACCTCAGGGAGCATTTTCAACTTAGTTTTAAGCAGCCAGCTCAGTTTTAGTATCATAATTCTAACAAGTTTTTTAAAGAAAAAGTATGGACAGAAATTTCTTAACATAGAATCCAAAAGCAATATGTGGCAGAAAATATCTAATGTACATACATGTTTCTAACATATACAGTCAGTAGTTTAAAAAAGTAAGTAATACATAGGACCAATAAAAAGGGTGCAGAAAATAATTTTCAAAATAATGCACAAACTTGTGAATAAACATATCATCTGAAAGTAAAGATATGTATTCCTAGTCATACTCATATATAATTGGTTTCAGAATAAAGTGTCTCTAATAACCTTAAATAAAACAGACTAAAGATGTTCATCTGACCAACATGACTGTGTATTCCTTAAAACATCAAATTTGATAGGGAGATGTTAAAATTATGACCCTTCAAGCTAATGAGAAATGAGACACGTCATGCCCAATGCAATCAGGTCTGCTCATCACTCTCCACAATTCATCACACTGAGGAGAAACTAATAATACAGAATACAAAAAAGTATACAGAAAAGTATTAGTTCACATAAAACCTTCAAATTCCACATACAATTACATACATATCATTTGAAGCAATAAATTTACATTGCGATAAATATAAAATCAATAAAATGAATAAATGATTGCTTCAATTATGCAGATAGAATATCAGAGGCACTAGAGAAATATCAGGAGGATATTCATCATTCATGAAAACTAAGAAGATGTTTATGGGCTGCTTTATGGAAAAGAAACATGGCATAGAGAAAATGAAAATTCTCAATAAATAAATGAATGACATTGATAAATTGAAGAATTCAGGATATAATTTTTTTTTAAATTTGGCGAATTTTTTTCACAATAATAAAAATTTCAAAAAAAACTTTTGAAAAATTGACAAAATATTGAAACATTCACACAGAAATACCTAAGCTTTGCAACACCGTATTTGGAAGGTTGAGCAAATGTGAAAGTGTCAATACAAGATATATCTGTGCCTATAGTAGAGCTGCCCTCTGGATCATGAAGGCAGGCAGACTGGTAAAACACTGTGAACCTGGGAGCATCAAGAACACAGAGGTACAGCAAAGAAACATGCTTACCTTGGGGATGAGGTAGTTCCTGAATTTAATATCACAGGTCACTGAATGGGGCAGGTTGTTGGGGATGAGGTCAATAAATCTCTGGACCTCATGAATCATGGCATCTGTGTAGGGCATGTGGCACCTGTCCTGCATGCAGGGGCTTCGGTTTTTGCCGACCACACGGTCAATCTCTTCCTGGACTTTAGCTGGTTGGTCACAGTAAAAAGCAGGGAAATAGGAAAAAAAGTGACATGTTTGTCATATTGTCAGGCCATACACAGCTCAATATAGGTATTCCAAAAGAATTATAATTGTGTGTTTATATTCACACATAAAAGTATATATATGTACATTTATACAGAAATGATGTGTTATGGATTAAATGAAATTCCTTCTATATAGATATTATGATGGATTACCATACACTTATTACTTAGAAGCCATAATTGCAAATACAGTATAAGTAATTAAAAATATCCAATAAAACTATATAATTAGTTAACATATTTTAGTCCTTGGTTAAAGTCATTAGTGTTAGGTTTTAAAATCAAGACCCACGCCATCTATCCTGCTCTCAAATACCTAGCAACTGCTATGTCAGGACCTGCCGTCACCAGGCCTCCCAGGTGTATGGATGTATGTTTCAGATAAAAGGACCATCCAGCCACTCCAGATCTCTCTCTCTCTCTCTCTCTCTCTCTCTCTCTCTCTCTCTCTCTCTCTCTCTCTCTGTCTGTCTTTCTCTCTCTCATTCTTTGTCTTTCTATCTGTCTCTGTCCCCTCTGTCTCTGTCTCTGTCTGTCTTGTCTCTCTGTCTCTATCCCTCTATCTCTCTGCCTCTGTCTTTGTCTTGCCAAACAGCAGCTTTGACACCAGAGGGTAAACTGAGAGGGACAACCAATGAGGGATCAATGCTGGCAGCAACTGATGTGCATGAATCCAGATATCTACAGGTTCTGTAGAGTTAGGGAAATCAAACAATCACACACAGAGGGAAGCAAGTTTCAGTGACTTTTATCTTCTCTTCACTCCTTTTTATACCCTTATAGACTTTTTTTTCTGTTAGGAAAATAAATTACCTAATAGCCACAAGTTACAAATGTTCCAGAGACAATCACCATAAAAGTACTCTTCAAAAACAAAATCAAAACAAAATCATTACACAAAACAAATTTACAACAGGATATTGAGTACATATTTCTAATATAAAACTTATATCTAACTAAACAATTTTTATCTATCTTTCTTTCCAAAAGCTAAAAGTGATTGCAAAGCAATAAATTTTAGGCATTGATTAACAGGCCAAGTCTATGACAGCAATTTTTTCATATGGTAGGTTGATAACAACCTATACTTATTAACAAGCATACTCCCTCTTCTCTGCCCACTGCGCTTGTGCTTTCTCTCTGTCTCTCTCTCTCTCTCCTCACTGCATCCCACATTGCGATTGCCCTGGAATTTTTATTGGAGACCAGTGAACCCACCAAGAACTACCTCCAATACACCTACTTTTATACTTTTACTTCATCCTGACTTGGCTTTTTTCATCATCAGAGAAAACCTATTAATTACAAATCAGATACTTTCATTTTTAATACTTCCCACAAAAGATACATTTTTGTTTGTAATATTCCTTTTTTTTGAGTTAGAATTATACTTAACATTGAAGTAGATGTTTTAAGATGCTAGAAATTATACTTGAGTAATGGGAGCTTTAGGCTACAGAATGTTTGTCTTTCATCCCTCCTTTTTCATTTACACTGCAGCACCCATAATGTAAATAGTGAATTGGGGCTTCCAAGATCTGGGACCTCTTTGATACCTTTATCCTCTCTCATGAATTATTCAGACTCTTGGATCCCAAAAGTTCCTATGATATTGTTTTAGATAATAGGATAAAAAACATCTCACAGATTCATGAAGAGCTGAAAAATGAGGAGAAGCAAACATGGATGTCTGATCTGCATTTAAATTTATAAACTTATCAGAAATCAGTTGCTCTTGAGATTCTGGTGTAGTCTCAATGAGAATAGTTTACATAGACTCAGCAATCTCCCTGAAGGGTTTCACACTTTGGTTCATGACTCTATATATGGAGAAGATTCATGAAACTATGAGTCTGTCTTTGGTGGATGTTTTTTCTCCATTCTGATGAATACTTGGAAAGTATTTTCTATTAAGGTAGTAAAATATGAAGCACTATTAACTGTGTGTCTGGAGGGTCGATCCTACTGCTTTCATTCATGGAACAAAGCAGAGAAAGGGTGCAGAGAAGAATTCAAGAATCAAATGTTGCCAGTGTCCCCTTTCATACCTATTCATTGCTCATTTCCTGTTAACCACTGATGTCCCAGGTGAAAGGATTCTCAGACAACACCACACCCTTACTTAAGAACTTAGTTTTTCTGGAAAGTAAGTCCTCTACCCAATGGGAGTAGGAAGGAAACATCAGCAAGATAAGCATGCAATATATACCTCTGTTCTCTACTTGAACTCCTATTACTGTTGAGCAGTAGTCTTTACTGGTCTATAAATATAGATCCATAACTTGTTTTTATTAATACATATATATTCATTTATCATTTCAGTTTCAATATAACCTTTTCTGTTCTTTTGTCTTGAACATCATATCTTGCTTTAGTAAATTTGAGAAGCCTTACTGTTATATCTCCTCATATATTAATAATATTAATTTTGATCACATGTGTATTTTTTTGTGTAGGAGATACTGGGCTCAGGAGTGAATGTGGGTTTCATTTATGCTGAACCACTGGATCTATTTTTAAAGTACATTGTAAAAGAAAACACTATTGGTAGAGGTGGAAAAAGTCATTATCCAACAGAAAGTTAAGGAAATGGACTCAGTGTGATGCAATTACTTATCTACATTACCTGTATGAATGGAAACATATCACTAATTTAAATATTTTGAATACTTCTCAGTATGTACATTATCTTAATCATAGTAAATTCTAGGAGTTCAACTTATGCTTCAGTGAGGTAAGTTTTCTTTTCTCCACCCTAGAGTTAGATTCATCAAAATAAGGACAGGAAACCATAAGATTTTAGCTGATCTAGAGATGTTTATGAAACTTTTATAAATGAAAGGGTATGCATCCACAGAGCACTATATGCTGGCCATACCTACCAAAGTATTCTTCCTAAAGAACCCAGATACTGACCAGCATTTGATTGCTTTTCTGATAGCCAGAGTCCATTTATCTCAGTCATGCTGTTCATTGTAGTCAATAGCACAGAAAGTGAAGGAAGGGACTGTTCTAAAAATACCAATATACAGGACACTGATAACATTTTTCCAGCATCTTACAGGACCACTGTGGTTCACCAACTGTGCCCTCACCTGTGACATGTGGGTACTTCAGCAGGAGCAGGAGAGCATATCTCAGTGTTGTACTTGTTGTTTCTGTCCCTGCCCCAAATAGATCATTGACAGTGCTTGCCAAATTTTCAAGTGAAAACTCTGATTGTTTGATGTGGTTTTCCTATAAATAATTTGATACAACAATATGATAAATTATTTACCAGCATGTCTTATTACAATGCATCTATAGTAGTACATTTGTGAATTTGTACAAGTTATACAGTTGAATATTTGATATTGAAATTGTAAAATGTGAGGAGAAACTACATAGCTTGCATTTCGTTTATTTATTTATTTATTTATTTATTTATTTATTTATTTATCTATTTTAAACTCCAGATTTTATTTCCCTCCCAGTCTGCCCACTGACTGTTCCACATCCTATACCTCCTCCCTGCCCCTTGTTTCCATGAGGATGGACCCACCCCCACCCCACCAGACCTCTAAATTCCCTGGGGCTTCCAGTCTCTTGAGGGTTAGGTGCCTCCTCTCTGACTAAACCTAGACCCTAGACCTGGCAGCCCTCTCCTACATATGTGCTTGGGGCCCCATATCAGTTGGCATATGCTGCCTGGTCCATGTTCCAGTATCTGAGAGATCTCAGGAGTCTAGGTTAATTGAGACTGCTGGTCCTCCCACAGGGCAGCCCTCCTCCCCAGCACCTTCCAGCTTTCCCCTAATTCAACCACAGTGGTCCATTTCAAATAGCTATTCTAACTGTATAGAAATTCACTGAATTGTATAGACTTTGAGACTAGTTTTTCATATGATATAATTATTAATTTACAAGGTTACTTTGTAATAAATCTTATACATTTATTTGAAAGTTTTGTGGTGTTCCTAGCAAAGATCCTGGAATGTAGAGTAGAGCAGAAATTAGCATATCATTTCAGAGACTATGGCCCAGATATTTATAATTTTCAATTTTACAATAAATTCTTACTAGCCTGACTCTTCCATTGATGTGATTATTGCATATAAGTATGTATACTTTTATAATTTTATACCTGAAAAACATTTATTCTTTATCTATTTTATACTATTAAATTCATATGAAGAAGAATGTGTGTTAGGTCTGATCTTTAGATATGCAAAGTCATCCAAAAAAATTATGTGTTCTCTCAATATAGTGAAAAACAGTGTAAAGTATGTGATTCTAACTCCCTGGGGCTTCTCTGCTAAACTAAGTCATATCTGTAACAAGATTCTTTGCCCTTAAGTTAAATAAATCCATTCTTTCTTAGTGCATTAATATCTAGATTTCCTCTTATTTTTAGAAAGTAACATATCATTGTGTGTACACACCCCTTTTCTTATCTATCCATTCTTTGATTAGTTCTGAGTTAATTATTTCAACTGTCAGAACCACAGTAAGAAAGAAATATGAATCTGCAGGTGGGCTTTCCATATTTGGATATTCTTTAGATTAAAAGCTCAGAAGTAAACTACTTATGTCCTATGATGGACATACAGAAAGATTTTAGAGGACCTCTGAGAGTGTTCTCCACAAAGACTATAATAATTAGTATTTCTATCAATATTATATCAGTATCTATCCAATGATATTATACCCAGCAGGTTTTTTCTTTGAAAACCTACCAGTATTACTGTGGTAGCATTAAATCTCATTATAATATCAATTGTGATTTCCTGGTGAAAACATTTTATGAACAACTGTGTTGAACTTATACTTTCAAGTATAAAAACCTAAAACTTTGGAAAAACTTTTATGAAAGAATAAGAAAAATATATGTAAGTGGCACAATGCAAAATACCTTTATTTCTTCTTTGCCAATTTGTATCCCTTTGATCTCTTTGTGTTGTCTTATTGTTCTACCTAGCACATTGAGTACAATATTGAATAGAAGTGCATAATGAAAACAATTCTTAACAATGAAAGAATAGGTGAGGGAATCACCATCCCTGACCTCAAACTCTACCTCAGAGCAATAGTGAAAACAACTGCATGATATTGGTACAGAGACAGACACATCGATCAAAGGAATAGAATTGAAGACACAAACTAAAATGACAACTTATACACAATTAATCTTTGACAAAGAATCCAAAAATATATAATGGAAAAAAAGAAAGCATCTTAAATAAATGGAGCTGGTCTAATTGGCTGTTTATAAGTAGAAAAATGGAAAAAAGACCCATATTTGTCATCTCCCACAAAGCTAAAGTCCAAGGGGATCAAGGGCATCTACATAAAACCAGATACATTGAATCTAACAGAAAAGGAAGTAGAAAAGAGCCTTGAATTCAGTGCCACAAGGGGAAATTTCCTAAACAGAATTCTAGTAACTCACAGTAGAAGATCAAGAATGGATAAATGGGATAACCAAGTAGCGCCAGGAGAAAACTAGCCTCCCAGGAGTGTGGAAAAGCCCGTGAATGCGGGTAAGAAGAGCAACACTGTTTAGTGGGACTACCCTGGAAGCCTTGGGACACAGGGACTGAGGAACAGCTGGGAGAAGGAGCCTTCTGGTTTCCATCTTTGGCAGGAGACCTCTGCCTGGGCCACCAGGGCTCCATAGCCAAATAATGCCAGGAGAAAGCTAGACTCCCAGGAGTGTGGGCAAGACTGCTCACCTGGAATCCCCAGGACACAGGGACCGAGGAGTAGTCCTCTTGTTTCTTTCAGTGGCCAGAAGCGGAACCTGTGACACAGAACTCCATACTCAAATAGTGCCAGGAGAAAACTGGTATCACAAGAGTGCCAACACACCTTCAAGCACTGGCAAGACCACCACTTCTGTTTAAATTCACTGGATCAAGAGGGACCCTTGCAGAGCCATCAGGACACAGGAACCAAGGGATAGCTGGGAACAATATCCTTCTGCTTTATGTCTGCACCCCAGAGCTGACACTGTAGCACAGCACTACAACCCCAAATTCCTCTCAGAGAGAGCTGGCCTTCAAGGAGTATTGACACCGAGGCTTGCAGGAGAGACAAGACACAGTAAGAGAGAGTATGATCAGCTAACACCAGAGATAACCAGATGGTGAAAGGCAAGAGCAAGAACACAAGGAACAGAAACCAAGGCTACTTGGCATCATCAGAACCCAGCTCTCCCACCACATCAAGCCCTGGATACCCCAACACACCAGAAAAGCAAGACTCCAATTTAAAATCACATCTCCTAATGATGATAGAAGATTTTAAGAAGGAAATAAATAACTCCCTTAAAGAAATACAAGAGAACACAGGTAAACAACTAGAAGCCCTTAAAGAGGAAACACAAAAATCCCTTAAAGAATTACAGGAAAACACAATCAAATGGGCAGAATTACATGAAAACACAATCAAACAGATGAAGGAAATGAACAAAATCATCCAGGACCTAAAAATAGAAATAGAAACAGTAAAGAAATCACAAAGGGAGACAAACATGGAGTTAGAAAACCTAGGAAAGAGATCAGGAGCCATAGATGCAAGCATCACCACCAGAATACAAGAGATAGAAGAGAGAATCTTAGGTACAGAAGATACCATAGAAAACATTGACACAACTGTCAAAGAAAATGCAAAATACAAAAAGCTCCTAACCCAAAACATCCAGGATATCCAGGATACAATGAGAAGACAGAACCAAAGGATAATAGGTATAGAAGAGAGTAAAGATTCCCAACTTAAAGGACCAGTAAATATCTTCAACAAAAATATAGAAGAAAACTTCCCTAACCTAAGGAAAGAGATGAACATAAATATACAAGAAACCTACAGAACTCCAAGTAGATTGGACCAGAAAAGAAATTCCTCCCTTAACATTATAGTCAAAACACCAAATACACAAAACAAGGAAAGAATATTAAAAGCAGTAAGGGAAAAAGGTCAAGTAACATGTAAGGGCAGACCTATCAGAATTACACCAGACTTCTCACCAGAGACTATGAAAGCTAGAAGATCCTGGGCAGATTTCATACAGACCCTAAGAGAACAAAAATGCCAGCCCAGGCTGCTATACCCAATAAACTCTAAATTACGATAGATGGTGAACCAAAAATATTCTATGACAAAACCAAAATAACATAATGTTTCCAAAAACCAAGCCCTGCAGAGTATAATAGATGGAAAACACCAACTCAAGGAGGGAAACTACACCATAGAAAAAGCAGGAAAGTAATCTTTCAACAAACTCAAAGGAAGATAGCCGCACAAACATAAAAATAACATCGAAAATAACAGGAAGCAACAATCACTATTCTTTAATATCTCTTAACATCGACGCCTCAATTCCCCAATAAAAAGACATAGAATGACAGACTGGATACATAAACAGGACACAGCATTTTGCAGAATCCAGAAAACGCACCTCCATGTTAAAGACAAACACTACCTCAGAGCAAAGGGCTGGAAAACAATTTTCCATGCAAATGGTCCCAAGAAACAGGCTGAAGTAGCTGTTCTAATACTGGATAAAATCGACTTTCAACCAAAGGTCATCAAAAAAGATAAGGAAGGACACTTTATACTCATCAAAGGAAAAATCTACCAATAAGAATTCTCAATTCTGAACATCTATGCCCGAATGGAAGGGCAACCACATTCATAAAAGAAACTTTACTAAAGCTCAAAGCACACATTGCACCTCACACAATAATAGTGGGAGACCTAAACACGCCACTATCATCAATGGACAGATCTTGGAAACACAAACTAAACAGAGACACAGTGAATCTAATGGATGTTATAAATCAAATGGATTTAACAGATATCTATAGAACATTTCAACCTAAATCAAAAGAATATACCTCCTCTCAGCACCTCATGGTACCTTCTCCAAAACTGATCATATAATTGATCATAAAACAAACATCAACAGATATAAGAAGATTGAAATAATCCCATGCCTCCTATCAGATCACTACTGATTAAGGTTGGTCTTCAATGGCAACAACAACAACAGAAAGCCCACATACACATAGAAGCTGAACAATGCTCTACTCAATGATAACTTGGTCAAGGAAGAAAAAAAGAAAGAAATTGGAGACTTCCTAGAATTTAATGAAAATGAAAATACAACATACCCAAATCTATGGGACACAATGAAAGCAGTGTTAAGAGGAAAATTTGTAGCTCTGAATGCCTCTAAAAAGCAACTGGAGAGGGCACAAACTAGCAGTTTAACAGAACACCTGAAAGCTCTAGAACAAAAAGAAGCTAATACATCCAAGAGGAGTAGAAGGCAGGAAATAATCAAATTAAGGGCTGAAATCAACCAAGTAGAAACTAAAAGAACTATACAAAGAATCAACAAAACCAGAAGATGGTTCTTTGAGAAAATCAACAAGATAGATAAACCCTTAGCCAGACTAACGGGAGGGCACAGAGACATATCCAAATTAACAAAATTAGAAATGAAAGGGAAAACATAACAACAGATCCTGAGGAAATTCAAAAAATCAACAGCCAATGCTACTACAAATGCCAAGAATAAACAATAGTGGATAATGTGGATGAAATGGACAAGTTTCTACACAGTTACCAAAAACCAAAGATAAGTCAGGATCAGATAAAACTTCTAAACAGTCCAATAACGCCTAAAGAAATAGAAGCAGTCATTAACAGTCTGCCAACCAAAAAAAGCACAGGACCAGATGGGTTCAGTGCAGAATTCTATCAGACCTTCAAAGAAGACCTAATACCAATACACTTAAATCTATTCCACAATACAGAAACAGAAGGAACACTACCCAATTCCTTCTATGAGGCCACAGTTACACTGATACCAAACCCCACAAAGACCCAACAAAGAAAGAAAACTTCAGACAAAATTCCCTTATGAATATCGATGCAAAAATACTCAATAAAATTCTCACAAACCGAATGCAAGAACACATCAAAACGATCATTCACCATGATCAAGTAGGCTTCATCCCAGGGATACAGGGATGGTTCATTACACAGAAATCCATCAATGGAATCCACTACATAAACAAAATCAAAGCAAAAAACCACATTGTCATTTCAGTAGATGCTGAAAAAGCATTTGACAAAATTCAATATCCCTTCATGATAAAAGTCTTGGAAAGATCAGGAATTCAAGGACATAAACATAGTAAAAGCAATATACAGCAAACCAGTGGCCAACATCAAATTAAATGGAGGGAGACTTGAAGCAATTCCACTAAAATCAGGGACTAGACAAGGCTGTCCACTCTCTCCTTCTCTCTTCAATATAGTTCTTGAAGTTCTAGCTAGAGCAATTAGACAACAAAAGGATGTCAAAGGGATACGAATTGGAAAGGAAGAAATCAAAATATCACTATTTGCAGATGATAGGATGGTATACTTAAGTGACCCGAAACCTCCACCAGAGAACTGCTGCAGCTGATAAACAACGTCAGCAAAGTGACCGGATGTAAAATTAACTCAAACAAATTAGTAGTCTTCCTATACCTGAAGGATAAACAGGCTGAGAAAGAAATTGGGCAAATGACACCCTTTACCATTGTCACAAACCATATAAAGTATCTTGGTGTGACTCTAACCAAATAAGTGAAAGAACTGCATGAAAAGAACTTCAGGTCTCTAAAGAAAGAAATAAAAGAAGACCTCAGAAGATGGAAAGATCTCCCATGCTCATGGATTGGCAGGATTAATATAGTAAAAATGGCCATCCTGACAAAAGCAATCTACATATTCAATCAATCCCCATCAAAATTCCAACTCAATTCTTCATATACTTAGAAAGAGCAATTCTCAAATTCATATGGAATAACAAAAAAAGTCAGGAGAGCAAAAACTATTCTCAACAACAAAAGAACTTCTGGGGGAATCAGCATCCCTGACCTCAAGCTGTACTACAGAGCAGTAGTGATAAAAACTGCATGGTATTTGTACAGTGACAGGCAGGTAGATCAATGGAATAGCATTGAAGACCCAGAAATGAACCCACACACTTAAGGTCACTTGATCTTTGACAAAGGAGCTAAAACCATCCAGTCAAAAACAGACAGCATTTTCAACAAATGATGCTGGTTCAACTAGTGGTCTACTTGCAGAAGAATGCAAATTGATCCATTCCTATCTCCCTGTATAAAGCTCAAGTCTAAGTGGATCAAGGACCTTCACATAAAACCAGATACACTGAATCTAATAGAAGATAAAGTGGGGAAAGCCTTGAACACATGGGCAAAGAAGAAAAGTTTATGAACAGAACACCAATAGCTTATGCTCTAAGATCAAGAATCAACAAATGGGTCCTCATGAAATTACAAAGCTTCTGTAAGACAAAAGACACTGTAAATAGGACAAAACAGCAACCACTAGATTGGAAAAAGATCTTTACCCATTCTACGTCTGTTTGAGTGCTAATGTCCAATATATACAAAGAACTCAAGAAGTTAGACTCCAGAGATCCACATAACCCTATCAAAAAATGGGGAACAGAGCTAAACAGAGAATTCTCAACTGAGGAACCTCATAGGGCTGAGAAGCACCTAAAGGAATGTTCAACATACTTAGTCATCGGGGAAATGCAAATCAAAACAACCCTGAGATTCCACCTCACACCAGTCAGAATGGCTAAGATCAAAATCTCAGGTGATAGCAGATGCTGGTGAGGATGTGGAGAAAGAGGAACATTTCTCCATTGCTGGTGGGATTGCAAGCTGGTACAACCACTCTAGAAATCATTTGGTGGACCCTCAGAAAAATGAACATAATACTACCTGAGGACCCAGCTATACCACTCTCAGGCATATACCTGAAAGATGCTCCAACATGTAATAAAGACACATGCTCCACTATGTTCTTAGCAGCCATATTTATAAAAGCCAGAAGCTGGAAACAACCCAGATGTCCTCAACAGAGGAATGGATACAAAAAATGTGGTACATTTACACAATGGAATACAACTCAGCTGTTAAAAACAATGACTTCATGAAATTCGCAGGCCAATGGATGGAACTTGAAAATATCATCCTAATCGAGGTAACTCAGTCACAAAAGAATGAACATGATATATACTCACTGATAAGTGGATATTACCCTAAAAATTCAGAATACCCAAGATTCACTTCACAGCAAATGTTGGGCTGAGTGTTAGATCCCAGATGGAGGAGTTGGAGAAGGGACTAAGGAGCTGAGGGAGTTTGCAGCCCCATGGAGGGTGCAACAGTGTCAACTGGCCTGACCACCCCCCTTCCCGATGCTTCTGGAGACTGGATCACCACCCAAAGAATGCACATGGAGGGACCGATGGTGCTGGCCACATATGTGGCAGAGGGGGGGGGCTTATTAGCCATCAGGGAAGAGAAACCCTTAGGCCTGAGGGTGTTAGAGGCCCCAGTATAGGGGAATGCCAAGATGGGAAGACAAGAGTGGGTGGGTGGGAGGTTAGGTGAATACCCTCATAGAAGCAGTGGGAGTGGTAGGAGATGAGGGGTTCCTAGGGGAGACCTGGAAAGATGGAAACACTTGAAGTGTAAATAAAATATAAAAAAAAAAAAGAAAAAGAAAAAGAAAAGAAATGAATGATTGGCAGGCATTTACAGGAAACACTTTGGATGCGGGTTAACATTAAAAATGTACCAAGCTTTTATTAGAAAAAAAATGGATAAATGGGACTTCATGAAACTAGAAAGCTTCTGTAAGCCAAAAGACATAGTCAATAAGACAAGTTGGCAACCAACAGATTGGGAAAAATTCTTCACTAACCCCACATCTGATAGAGGGCTAATACCCAAAATATATAAAGAAGTTAACCACCAAAAAACCAAATTAAAAAATGGGATATAGAAGTAAACTGAGAACTCAGAACAGAGGAATCTCAAATGGCAGAGAAGAACTTAAAGAAGTGTTCAAAGTTTTTAGTCATCAGGGAAATGCAAATCAAAATGACCCTGAGATTCTACCTCACACCAATCAGAATGGCTAAGAGCAAAATCTCAGGTGACAACACATGTTGGCAAGGATGTGGAGAAAGAAGGACATTCCTCCATTGCTGGTGGAATTGTAAACTGATACAACCACTCTGGAGGTTCATTCTAGAGGTTCCTCAGAAAATTGGAAATAGATCTACCTGAAGACCCAGCAATACCACTCTTGGTAATATACCCAAAAGATACTTCACTATGCCACAGGGACACATGTTCCACTATGTTCATAGCAGGCTTGTTTGTGTTAGGCAGAAGCTGGAAACAACTCAGGTGTTCCACGACAGAAAAATGGATACAGAAAATGTGGTTCATTTACAAATGGAGTACTACTCAGCTATTAAGAAAGAGGCCATCCTGAGTTTTGCAGGCAAATGGATGGAACTAGAAAATATCATCCTGAGTGAGATAACTCAGACTCAAAAGGACATCCATGGTATGCATTCATTAATAAGTGTATATCAGCCCCAAAAATGTACAGCATACTCAAGATATAATCCACAGAACTCTACAAGATCAACAAGCTGAAGGGTCCAAGTGAGGAAGCTTCAGTCCCACTTGGGAGAGAGAAGAAAGCAATCACAAGGGGGGAGTGAGAGAGGAACCTGGGAGGGAAAAAGAGGAACATGATCTGGTATTGGATAGGACAAAAGGACTGAAGCCCTGATGGCCAACAGACAGAATGGAAACAGGCAACCTCAGGATGTAGGAGGTTGTGGGAATCCTCCAGAATGTACCAGAGACCTGGGAGATGAGAGACTCTCAGGACTCAAAGGGAGGGGCCATAGTTGAAATGCCCAACAGTAGCAAGAGGGAACTTCTAGAGCCCACCTCCAGCAGAATGACAGGGTATCAAGTGAGGGATTGGGTTGTCAAAACACTTACCCTTAATTGTTACTGTCTGAAAGAACTTCAGGGAAATGGAAAGGAGCCTGAGGAAAAGCAGGTCCAACAGCAGGCCCAAGGTGGGATCCAGTTTAAGGGGAGGCCCCAAGGCCTGACACTATTACTGAAGCTGCTGAGCACTCACAAGAAGGGATTGCCCTCTGAAAGGCCCAACAAGCAGCTGAAAAAGTCAGATGCAGATATTTGCATGACAGAAGCTTCTGACCCTTAAAGTTGAATTAGGGGAAAGCTGGAAGAATCTGAGGAGGAGGCAATCCTGTAGAAGGACCAGCAGTCTCAATTAACTTGGACCCCTAAGATCTCTCAGACACTGGACCACCAACCAGACAGCATACACCAACTGATATAAATCCCCCAACACATATATAGCATGAAACTGCTGGGTCTGGTTTCAGTCAGAAAAGATGCACCTAACTCTCAAGAAACTGTAGGTCCCATGGAGTTTAGAGGTTTGGTGGAGTATGGGGGTATTGGGACATCATTGTGGAGACAGAGGAGTGGGTAGAAGGAATGGGATGTAGACCAGTCAGAGGGTAGACTGGGAGGGAAATAAAATCAAGAGTTTAAAAAAAAAGAAATAAAATGAATGAATGAATGAATGAATGAATAAATAAATAATAAAAGAAAAAGAAATAATAATAAATAGTTATTTTGTTAATTTGTTTATGAAAATGAGGATTAAATGGTTCACGTGCCTGTCTTATTACATTGTAAAGGGTATTATACAAAAAAAAAAAAAAAAAAAAGCCACTCATGTAAAGATATGAAAAAGCAGGAGGATGGTCAGAGGACACCCACAGCAGTTCTGGGTCACAGAATCACCAACAACATTCAAAGTAGTTTAAAGCCTGTGCCTACTAATATGGCTTATCCACAAGGGTATGATAAAATAGGGTGGTTTTCTGTAGAAAGGACAGATGTAAGGCATTTTAAAGAGCAATGATGTCTTATGAGTTGCACACATCTTATGTGAAACAAACTCTAAATAATTTGGCTACTCAAAATAGAATTATTCTCCAAGATTGGAGGAGATTGGTTATAGCTATACTTGAGGCTGACCCTGGGTTGCAGTGGTTGTCATGGTTAAGAGAAGAAGACAGTCATTCCTCTGGTCCCTTCTGCTGGGTCAGATTCCTAGCTAGTCTGCTCCTGTGAAGACACCAGACCCTGTCCCATCTTAGAGGTTCCTCTGCAGTCAGAGCAGTTGTTAAGAAACCCTCCACAGACCCACACACACACCCCAAGTCCCAGAGCCCAGTGGATTCTGGACCCATCACCCACCAACACCCCCACCCCAAATACCACTCCCCTTCTGCCCCTTCCTCCTGATCCCTTATGCTGGGGCAGACTCCTAGCTGGTGTGCTCCCTTGAAGACACCAGATCCTGACCCATCTTAGAGGATGTGCTGCACTCAGAGCAGTTGGTGGCCTAACATGTGCAGGATCACAGGAACACAGGATCCCAGGAGTTTTGTCACATCAGGATCTCAGGGTCCTAGAGGAAGCTAGACTCCCAGGAGGTCTGACACACCACAAATCCAGAGAAACAATAGGACTATGAACAGCACTTCAAGACAGACTATGCTGAATACTGCATCTTGCACGACCAAATTGAGACAAACCAAAGGTTCGCATATACTAAGAAATTTCAGCAAAGACCTCCAGAACACAAGATTCTAAAATATCAGACAATCTATACATATAAAAGCTTCAGAGAGCAGAAACCATGTTACAGAAAAGAGAAGAATCACTGTTACGTTTTTATCTCAGTTGTGAATAGGCTACTGGAAGATCAACAGAAAGATCAAATCAAACATCTAAGAACCCTGGAAAATGCATTGGAAAGAATGGAGAAGCAGCTTTAAAACTGCATAACTAGTAGCTAAAACAAATGGGGTGAAAATGTAATGTGATTTATTTTGTGTAATTATTCTTTTAAGGGATCACAAATGACTAGTCAACTGACTCTTTTGGAATTATCGTTTAGTACTTTTTCACACTATGACCTTTAGTGTCAGTTGACTCTTGGAATTCTAGGAATGGAAGCGGTTATAAAAAGCCAGCAGAAGCTGAGAGTTGGCTAGTAAGATTGGAAACTAGTCAGGAGAAGGGTCCAAGAGACAGAAAAGTAGGGTTAGGGATTAGAAGAGAGGACGCTGGTGAGAGTTGAGCCAGGAGAAGCTGAGCTGAGCCAGAGAAGATATTGCCAAGAAACATTGAGGAGACATCCTACAAGCAAAGTAACAAAATAAAGAAAAAATAAGGAATAAAAGCTACAGGACAACAGTGATCATTAGTGGGTGTGGTGTGTTATTTCATAGTGATAAGATGCTTTCCAACTACCAGAAATAGGCAGTTGTAGTGTTTTGTAGGCATATAAAATACCACCATAAAATAAACAAACACAGTAACTGCTCTGAGGTACCACATAAACATACTGGGTTGACTTTCTGGACTATAATCTTACAAAAATACAAGTTTCAATGACACAAATGAAACAAAATAGTCAATCAAAAGAAATCAAAGTTACAGCAAAATCAAAGAAATCAGACACCTGGATCTTAGCAATTGCTATAGAATTTCAGGAGGAAGAACTCATGGTGGTGAACCACTAGCAAAGGGCAATCAAGATCAGTGGAGCAAAATCAATCTGCATAACCAATTCCAAACATTATAGTCAACTGATGTTTACTGAGTTCCAAGAAAATTAAATGGGAAATTGTGTTTTGAATAAACAACACAGTGCCAACACAGTCCATGCTGCCAGAATAACCAATGTACCGTCTTAATCACTTCTTGTAAAAATTAAATTGAAGTTATACTGAAAGTCTCACTCTTTAATACACCAACTCTTTCTCCACCACATACCTCTCCATACACCATTCAGTCATTCAGAAATTAACTTCTATATCTATCATTTAAAAATAAACAATATGACTAGATCAAGTTTAATCCACTAGACATGCAGGAAAACTAACTACACAATATGCGCATTTACAGTACCAATATTAACACTTCCATGATAGTTGGTTACTTTTTACTCAATTAGAATTTTCCCCATCTTACCTGCCCTTTGGGTTGTTTTCTCAACTACAATGAAGTCACTGTGATCTGGTTAACAAATTCCCTTTATGTTTCCAGTATCTGTATGGTGCATTCCAACACATAACATATACTAAACTATTTTTCAACTGATACTGACTTAAATCATCTCCAATAAACATTTCAGTGTTCAATAAACCACAAATGCTTGAACAATAGAATAATCTTATATTAACATTTTACCTGTTTATGTTTAATCAGAAAATAATCAATAAAGTCACAAGGGTTTGTAACATCCAATGATTCCTGGTGTTCTTTTATTTTCTCCAGCACATAACTTTTTACATAATTAACATTTTTTGCTAGTTTGTGATGACTTCCAGGACAATAGTCAATGAGTGAAGGGAAATTATTATACACCTATAAAACCAAAACAAGAATTTATTTAGTTAAGATATTGTTTTACTTTAGCTATGTATGTGTATGTGTGTGAATGTATGTATCTGTCTTTGTGTGTCATTTTCTGTGTCAGTGTGTGTGTGTGTGTGTGTGTGTGTGTATGTGTGTGTGTGTGTGTGTCTATACATACACAGCATGTATATGATATATGTATAGGTGCCTTTGAAGGCCAGACATGTCAGATCCTCTGAAGCTAGCAGTTATGAGCCACCTGACATGGGTGTTGCAAATTGGACTCAGGTCCTTTGGAAGGTAAAACACCCCCTTAACCACTGGTATACCTCTCCAGTCCCTGACTGTAGGCATAACTTATTGTGTACTGTGTAAAATGCATCCTTCTATCAATCGAATGCTGATTTCCCTATCTCACTCTCTGGTTTCAACCTGAGAGAGCATTATAATGCTTATGTTAAGAATCTCTTATATGAGGTTTGTGTAAACAAGGTTCACCATTTATTCTCTGTCTTGTCCATAAAAGCTGAAAAGTCAAGAACTAGGCAATAGAACCAGGGAGGGGATAAGGAAGAGAAAGATAGGAAGAAAAGATTCAGCATGAAGAAGGGAGCCAGAAGACATAAAAGCAGTGTACATCTGAAGTCCAGAGAGCCAGACCAATCCAAAATTGCAAATGCTTAGGGATTTTTCTGGTAGGCAGCCAGATTAGATTAGAGAATTAGAATAGAATTATAATGCCTAGATAGTGTGTTTTAACTTGGAAATTATCATGATAATTATTGGGGAACTAACTAAGATACAGAAAAACAGCCTCTGTGTTAATTTACAACCTAACTAAGATACAGAAAAACAGCCTCTGTGTTAATTTACAACATTATATATAAATATATATATAAATATATATATACATATTTATATACATATTTATATACATATTTATATACATATTTATATACATATTTATATACATATTTATATACATATTTATATACATATTTATATACATATTTATATACATATTTATATACATATTTATATTTATATTTATATTTATATTTATATTTATATTTATATTTATATTTATATT
>CM052703.1:20661169-20710738 GCA_028551405.1 Uromys caudimaculatus
TATCTAACATATATAGATCATCAACTTGAGTTTTTAGATTCAGACATGAACAAAAGTGGTGTCCAACATAAAGAAATGTGTTTTATTTCCTGCGTGGAGTAATGTAATGCTCTGTGATAGTAGCAAGAACTGGGTGAAAAATTCCTGACCAATTGATCAGAGATCATAAGTTTCCACATTAATGAATTCCTTTTAGTATAAAGCATATTTATTACAATTCATTAAAGGTTTATAGCATGTCATTCCTTCAAGTATGAAATATGATATGATGTAAATTACTGTCATTTACAGTCTTCAGATGACAGCAGAAGAAAATGGTTGGGTGACTTGATTTACATCAAAAAGGTATATTTAACTCCTATAAACCAGGCTCAGCATGGAGTGAATATTCAGAAGTGGGTGGGGCTCCTAAGGGTCTTGAATACAAATGTACATCATACCCCTATAGGTTTCTCTATGATCACACAGTTACTATGCAGAGTTCAGGAGATGGCAATTCAGCCTAGGACAACAATGTAAGGATATTTGCAGTCCACACAGCATTGAACTACTCATATTCTGATTTCTACCTGTAACCTCATCACTAGGATTCTGACTCAAATATCAAACCACTGAAAATACTGAGGGTTTCCTGGCAGATTTCATCACCACTAATATTCTTTCTCCTTTAAGAGAATGTTCTTTCTAAACTAAGTTATTCCTGCCTAGAAATATGATGAGCATTGCTTAGTAGCTTAAAGAGGATGAGAATGTTGCATAGAAGAATGTCCTTTGAGTGACTGGGCAGACTTCCAGATGTAAATGCTGTACTTTTTACCAACAGTTCTGTGTACACCAATGGGAAAATCAATGAAGAGGGAGCTAGAAGGATTCAGCCAACTTAGCCTTTGCCCTTCAGTTTTTCTATTGGCATAGCAAAGGGCTTAGGCCTCCTTCCCAGATAATCTTTCCACAATACATTGGTCAGAACCAAGGTGTTTGTCACATCACTTTTTGGTCCATCGAATTTGATCTGTGACAATGAAGCACCATATGTGTTTTCACAGAAGAAAAAAAAAATATCTTGACTTCACCTGCAACCATGGGGAACTCAGAATCTTGATATTCTCATTTATTTTTTCCATGATGTTTAGAAAATCCTTATCTTTATAATCAAAACGATTCTTGAAAATAATGGAACAGATGACATTGCATGGAGCACAGCTCAGGATGAAGGTGGGATCACAGGGCAAGCCTGAAGATTGAGAAAACAATTAGAAAAATACCATTGAAATAGACAAAGAAGATATGTTGCATCTGTTAACAGGCAAAAATTCTTTAGGAGTTTTAAACCATATCTTGCCTACAATTTTCCTAACAGCTAAGCATTTGTTATATATAAATTCGACATATCACTTTGATCTTAAATTTGAGGTGATTTTCTGGGAAAAATCAAGATGTATAGGTTTGTAAACATTTTTGAAAATCATCATTATCAAATTTCTATGTTGATATAATATTAAAATTTTACATCACATTGACGTGTATGATCTTACAGGTTTAAAACTCATAAGGAGCATATCTGTCAGACCACTTCACCAGTTTTAGCTCTCTTTTATACTGAAAGAAAAGTAAAAATTATAATAAGAAAATTTCACATATTCAGAGCAGAATTATATCTTACTGCAATGCATATATGCTATATGTTACTCAGAAGGAAGTAGAAAAGGGTATACCTGGAAGTTCTGTAACCACAATCAGTAAATAAAAAAAGCAACTATTGATCTGAAAATAGAGGAAAGAGCAACACTGCAGGTGAGTTTATATATGAGAGGGGAAAACATGATGAGAATTCCTCCTTGTTATAGAAGAATATTGTGCAACATCTAGAACAGCAAGTTCTCTGTGGGTTTGTTAATATAACCAAATAAAATGAAAAATTTATCTTATGTATCTAGGAGGGAAAAACCAACATGAAGGGAGTGATAGAGACTTCCCTTTTTCATTTTATCATTGAAGGCAATGCATTTTTTTGAGTGCCATGTCTTTCATGCACAATTTGGGACCATAAGCCAAAGTTTCACAGAGCTGAGGGCAAAGGTTACGAGACTTCAGGGAGGAACTCCAGAACACAAGATGCTAGAAGATAAGACAGCCCAGAGGCATAAAATTTTAGCTAATGTTGTCCAAGTTATAGAAAAGTGAAGCAACCCTATTAGGTCTTTATCTCAGTTGATGGTGTTCTCCTGAGAGATAAACAGAAAGATCACATCAAACACCTGAGAACCCAGGAAAAGTCATTGGGAAGAATGGAGAATCAGCTTCAGAACTGCATAGTTAGGGGGATCAGACACAAGTTTCTTACTTCTGTGACCACCAGGAGTGCTGTAGTGCACTCATATATTTGCAGGTAAGAATTTATACAAAAATAAATAAAAATAAACACATCTTTTTAAGCATAAGAATTCTGGGCAAGAAAGGAATAGGAAAGATGGAAACAGAATGCCAAGAAAGGTAATGATGTGTGAGCATGTTCACAGCACATGATACATAAATGTCTATATAAAACCAACACTACATACAGTATTAGAAAAAAGGTTTGTTTCTTTAAAAGGACCTTGTAATAAGTATGTTCAATCACACTCTACACAACATGTCTGGGGGAAACTGAGATTTATAGGTTTGTAAGCATTTTCCAAAATCATCATTATCAAATTTCTTTGCTGATAAAGTGCTTAAAATTATATTGATATGTATTATCTTATAGGTTTAAAACTCATAAGGAAATCTTTTTTATTTTTATTTGTGTGCATACAAGCACAGGTGTGTGTGTGTGTGTGTGTCTGTGTGTGTGTGTACGTATGTGTGTGAGTGTGTGTGTATGTATGTGTGTGAGTGTGTGTGTGAGGTTTAAAACTCATAAGGAAATTCTTTTTTATTTTTATTTGTGTACATTCAAGCACAGGTGTGTGTGTATATGTGTGTGTGTGTCTGTGTGTGTGTATGTGTGTGAGTGTGTGTGTCTGTGTCTGTGTGTCTGTGTGTGTGAGTGTGTATGTGTCTGTATGTGTGTGTCTGAATACGTAGGGAGACCAGGAGAGCATGTCGTATATCATGGAGCTACCTTATATGGTTCCTGGAAACCCACTGCTGCTCCTCTGGAGGAACATATTCTCTCAAGTGATGAGCCATTTCTCCAACTTCAGGGAAGTTTCTTTTGATATCCTTTCTATAGTGAATTTGCTTTGATCAAATGATCGGTACTGTTTCTATTCTAGGTGATCCTGAATTTAAATCTGTAGACCTCACATAAGGATCACCTAAATTAGCAGTGTTCTGAATAAATTAATAAATATTTACATAAATAGAAACTTCTTAAAATTCCTGTGGCTATGCCAGGCTTTTAAAACATAATTATAATTCTATACTGTCAAGAAATGTTTTAATTTACCAAAAAGGAGTGAAGGGTAAACATTTGGGCCCTTTCATATATGTATACATGCCACTCACAGGTTGAATTTCACTTTTCAGTCTTTCCTTTCACTTTATTTGGAAGAATAATTTAAAATTCTTAGAAATCAAATAGCTAATCAAATTTTTACTACAGAAACTTCTTGAGTAGTACCATTCACTGTGGTAGCAAAATAAAAGTTTTTCTAGACAAACATACACAAAGAGTTAACTTGTACAAAAATGACAGGCAGAACTTATAGCCAGGAGAGTTAGTGGAAATAGTTCAGATGTAATTTAAAAAATGATTTAATTAGAAAATATTTTCACAGTTTGTCTGTGCATTTTAAAGATCTGGATCATCATGTGTGTTTTATTAGAACATAAGTCAAAGTGCTGAGTACCCTAGTAGAAGAAATAATTAAATTTATTATACTTATTGCTTTATATTTATTAAAACATCCCTGAAATTCTAGAATGAATCCAGCTAGATCATGGAGGATATTCTATTTGATTCAATTGGGAATTTTGTTACAAATATTTTATTTAAAAAAATCTCTATACCCTTCAGAGTGTTAGCCTATAATTTCCTTCCTTCCTTCCTTCCTTCCTTCCTTCCTTCCTTCCTTCCTTCCTTCCTTCTTTCCTCTCCTTTCCTTTCCTTTCCTTTCCTTTCCTTTCCTGTCAATAACCCCTGAGTGCTGAAATTAAAACCATGTACCTACACACCCAACATTCTTTTTGTCTACATTTTATGATACTATTTGTTTGGTATTTTTTGAAGGTTTTCAGGTGCATCATTAAGTTACAAATTTTATATTTCTCAAATTGTTGGTATAGGCTATCTATCATAGTACTTAAAGGTAATATGTGGGCTACTAGAAGAGAACGTAATGATCAAGTTTACCCAGATAAAAACTGTGAGTTACAGTAACAATTTGCCTGGCAATGCATATCAGCTGGTGCCACAGTAGCATGCACATCATGCAAATTACAATTTTCTCTTTTGGTTTAAGGCCTGTTCCATGAGATAAAACACATATTTGGCATCGTTATCTGGCCAAGTGACTCTGTGGCTAGACATACCATGGACCCTGAGAGAGAATCTAATATCACTCTAAATGGGATTAGTGTTAATCAACTCCAAATAAGTTTTCATAATATCCTTTTCTTAATGCATCTCAAAACCCACATCAGAGAAATTTCTACTTGTGGTAGATGACAATTAACACAGAGAAATGCAGAAACTCAAGACATAGAGCACAAAGAAACAATGGTACACTCAGCACTAAATGGGGCATTGAAGATATTGAAGACTCAGGGCTTCTTACGGCTTAGCAGTCATTATGGAAGAATGGAAGAAAAATCTGGAAGTCAGAGGTAGATGACTACAAGGAAACAGTGTCTTCTGGATAAAGGAAACAGTGTCTTCTGGACACAGCAAGATAGCTTCACTTATCAACTTACAGTGACTGTGACAATATTCACGAGACCCACGCAAACTTAAGCCAGACTTAATCCCAGTATGGAGAGGGGAGATGACTACAAAGTCCAACAATAGTCAAGAAGTTATTGGGACTTCTTAGTTCTTAAGACAGAATGATTTGGTTTTCTTTAAGAGTATAGGCTATAATATGTCAGCCATAATCCAGAAGAAAGCCACACATACAAGACATTTTTAACCACTTTCAGAGAAGATTCTGTTTACAGTAGATAATGACCAACACAGAGGCATCAAAGGATAGGGTGAAGAAAATAAGAGACTGCAAAATGTTCAGTACTAAATATAACTTATGTACTATCTACCTTCCTTGAAAGATTCAGGGATCACTGAGGAAGAGGGAACAGAAAAGTAGTGGATGACTACAAGTAAACAATGTCTTCTGGGCACAGCAGGAAAGCTCCTCATATAAACTTACAGCAAATGTGACAGGATGACAAGACCTGTGCAAGCCAAAGCCAGAAAAAATTCTAACATGGAAGTTAGGCATAATGTACCCTATTTAGTGAAGGAATTATTTACAATTATTAGCTTCCAGAAAAAGAAAGGTCAATTTATTCTAAAAGTAAGTATAGCTTCCACTCCTTATTAAAGAGATCTCTTCTTACAGCAAATGGAGGATCATCACAGAAAGTCACAACTGGATACAGTGCAGACACCAACAGGTTGTGGGGATAACAGCCTCAACAAACACATCTAAATCACAACTTCTGCAGTTATAACTCAGGGAACATACAGGCAAGGAGGCGGAAAAATTGTAAGAATAAGAATATCAAGAAATCTATTGTGAAAAATTCTGTCCTAGAAATGGTGGCAAAAAAGACTGGGAAAATGACTAGAAGTGCTTATGTGGGAAGATCAAAAGTTCAGAGATCTACCCCTAGACAGGGAGCTACATAAGATTGCTGGGGTAAGGATGATTATCTCTCCAGATGATTAGGACACTTATTGGTTTTATAATTTGTTAATTGCCAATGACTGGCTTTGGCATCCATGTGGTGGGTAAACTGAGACAGACATTTTTGGTCAGTGCTTAGAATCCCTAACCAGTGTGGATCCAGATACCTATGGGGGATGCTGCTAAGCAGATTAGAGAAGTTGCTCAGCAGACTTTTCTGATGAAAGGAAGCTTAATTTACTGGGACTGGCACTCTATGTGGCCAACAAACAAACAAACAAACAAACAAACAAAAAACCTATGAACTCTTAACTGTTTGGGATCAGTGAGAAAGAGAAGGAGAGAGAAAGAGTTCATACATACACACACACACACACAAACACACACACACACAGACACACTGAGTAGACGAAACAAAAAGCAGAGTTCACGCACATCTTACACACAAATATGCATGCATATATACACACACACATACACACATGCATACAGATGTACAGACAGACATATATATATATTCACCCATAGAATGGTTAGAGCAAAGCTCCAGCAAGCAGGCTCCAGGTATTCCACACATACATATATCAAAACACACAACTGATGGATGGAAGGAACAATGTTCCAATCCCAATTCTCACAAACTTCACACACACACACACACACACACACACACACATGATTAATGGGAAATACAATGTCTCAGTCATACCTACCATGCTTTCTGCTTTCTTCCATAGCTTATATATCCCATCAAAATCTTTCAAGCAGTATACAATTATAATGTGATTGTATGTTAGTTTTCTTCTAGTGAATGATTATGTGTTTTACCATACATTTACAAAAATGATATTACATAGCACAGGTAAAATAAACAAATTAATCTAAAAAACCCACATATATTCATAAGCAAGGAACTTCTATAAATTAACAAAGTGTAAGCAAACAAGATAGTTTTCTCAGCCTGTTTCTCTTACTGGCAGGCAGCAATTTGCTGTTACAAAGAAAGAAGTAATTACAATATCATTTATCTTTAAAAATAATCTTGTAAAAATCTTAATTACAAATCTAAACTTTTTTATAAAAATCAGTCATATCTATCGTAAATACTCAAAATGCATATCTACTCATTAACAGTTCTTAATAAATCATATCAGGAAGCTAAGGCAAAAATGAGTATAAGAAATCAATTATCACCAGTCCAGCCTCAGTGAGAGTCACATCAGACAGTGCAGCCACTGTTCTTGTTTCCTGACCATAAAGGGTCCCTAGTTTAACTAAGAGTGTGCCTTTCTGAACTTCATATTGTTTGCTAAGATTTTTTTACATCAGAGCCGGTAGTAAAAAACATCTCAACCTAGCTTAACTAACAAATTTATTTTTCCCAAAATTTTCTAAGGGTGGTAGTCATTGTTGACAATCTAAATCTCTAAGTTCTTCTCTTAGGTGGTGATAGAATCATAATCTGCTCCAGAAGTAATGCCCAAAGAGATCAAGCACTAATAGTGTGAATGCCACCAATACTGCCCAGTGAGAAACTGGAAGTCCCCTTAAAGTTTTCATATAACTCTTAGATTAAGACGGCAGCAAGCAGAGCAGAACTCCATAACAGCATAAAGTCCTTAGGACACATAGTCCTCAGGGCCGAGCCACACCAATGCCCACCCATATGGCTGCTGTAAACCATGAGCTGCATTCCATATGTTCTAAAGCCATTTGTCATTCTCCTGCATGGCCTGTGGCAGAGAATGGTCAGCCATAAAATCATATATACCATGTCCAACAAGAAAGGCATCCTCAAGAGTCTGTGTATGTGTGCATGTACATACATGTATACAAGAATAAAGAAAACAAGGCTATGAACTTGAAAATTGGAGAGTCATGGGATGGAGATAAAAGAAGATATCTGGAAAGGAATGAGTGAGGAACAGGAAAGATGTATATAATTCTATTTCAATTAAAACATGTTTAAAGCAAGTACAAAATTCTGAAAGCACTGATAAATATTTGGCTAATATATCATTTATATCAGCACAAAATGAATTTCATGAACATAAAGTTGGGTAAATAGGAGAATAGGGATATTACGATCAAAACACATACAAGATTTTCAAAGTTGTAATATTTTTAAATAAATAACTGTAAAATTTACATCATGCTAGAGCAGGCACAATAATTAATGAAAGTTTTGTATCCTTAACTATGAAATGAAAACCATGAACCACATCATTGATACACCAAACTGTAAATATGGACCCAGAATATTATCTGTAGTGCTCAATGAATGTATGGAGTATAAGAAAATGAAAACAAATATCTTCATCATTATCAATAGCATTTACTCTCTGGGGAAAGGATCCACAATGGGAAAACTACATTTGTGCTAATGAGAATGCGTAGTTCTACAACAAGGTTGAAAATTAACATAAAACCTATATTATTTCTGATTAAAAACAATGAAAATGTTTTAGATAGAACATTATCAGCATGACTTAAGCATGCATATCTAAACTTAGATGCATAAGTATAAATTTGTATTTACCCTTGGTTTTCCTCAGTTCTTCCACAAGGCACTGTGCTTCCTCTTGAACACGGTCCTCAATGTTCCTTTTCCCCATGCCCAAATTCCGCAGAGTCATGAGTGTGAATCGTCTTGTCTCTTTCCATCTGTTTCCATTGCTAAAAATAATGCCTAAAGAAATGAGAACATACTAGAAGTAGATGCTAGGAACAGGTGAGTGTGGAGACCATAGAGAGATCCCACTGTACCTAAGAAGAAAGTCCATTCCTTTCTTTCAATCTTATATCTCACTGTAAACACTGTGCAGCACTCACACATGAATATGTACACTTACTTACCAAGACCTTTAAGAATTTTTTCAGCTATTGGAAATCTTCCTCTACCAGCAAACTCCTCCCCATGATCAATCAGAGCTTCCTTCACTGCTTCATACCCATGCAATATGACAGTGGGCCGTGAGCCCAAATACAGAGTGAACACAGGGCCATAGGCTTTTGAGAACTGGAAATAGAATAGAAAATGCAAATGCTAGCAATCATATGTAACCTTGATCAACATAGTGAAAGCCTCATTCATGCTGATATTATCTCTGTATTTTAATTTTGCATATTTAGGCAAATGTACCTTCAAATGTTTCTCAAGATTATTTCTATAGCATTATGGTCATTATCAGTTATTAATACCTGCAGTGGACCATGCAGTGGCTCAGGGCTCAGGTAGTTGTTACAGCAAGATTCCAATGAATTTTCATAACACAACATTCAGCAGGACACCCGCCACCAGAGCTCCAGGTAGGCTAAACCCCTAGCATCATTTGTCCCAACTTTCTTAGTACCTACCCACTCAAATTACAATCACCGCTCTATTTCTCCCCACCTTATCCAAGCTCATAACTTGAGCAGAAACACTCTACTCAACCAGAGGAAACCCTTGTCTACAGAAGTCCAGCCAATAACTTGGGTGGAGATCTTCTACTCAGTGACCAAAGATGAAACAGAAGTCAATGAACACAACACCCAAATTACTAAATTTAATTTACAGATTAATGCTATATATCAAACTTCTGATACAATATTTACAGGTTTAAAAAAATACAGAGGACATCATATGGGACCATAAAGGACCAAGAATAGTCAAAGAATTCTTAAGGAGTAAAAAAAAAAAAACATTTGTGGTATAATACCACACCTCAAATTATACTACAAACCTATAGTGGTATAAATAGTTTGGTACTCACATGAAACAGACAAATAGACTAATGGGGTAGACAAAAATGATGTAGAAATAAAGCAATAAAGCTAGGCCCAATTAAGGTTTGAAGTATAGACTAATGGGGTAGACAAAAATGATGTAGAAATAAAGCAATAAAGCTAGGCCCAATTAAGGTTTGAAGTATAAAATTTTAAGTCACCACAAATGATTCTATTGATCAGTCCAGATTTGGCTTACTGCTACTACAAACACAGAGAGTGGGCAACTCAGAAGCTGCACCACAGGTATGCAGTATTTCATGGAAAAATGGTCCCTTATCTGGTAGCATTCTTAACTCCAGACTTGGGCTTGCATGAACTAAAAATGGATATGAATATCGTCAAATATGCTGAAAGCTTGGCTTATTTTTTTGGATTTCTTGTGTTATTCCATGTCTATTGATATGTAGTTAAATTAGGCATCAGTTCCCTAGAGTCCAACGTCAGATAGATAACCTCAGTAAAGATGCATGTCTAAAAGTATACCTGACTTACTGAATAAACTATTACTCACTATTGACCTTCAACCAAAACTAATAGGAAAAGCTGCTTCTTAAAAAGATAAGAAATATTCATAAATTTTTCAGTTTGGGTGGACTTTATATTTTTTATTTAAAAAATGCATTGAACTGGTGCTCCAGTTCCAACCCATAGTTCAGCTGCTTTCCTGGAGGCCTGAAAGCACTAGGGACAAGCAGTTGGGCCCCTCTCTCAAAATGGCCTTCCATGTCTCATATACCCACCACCCATGAGCTATATACCCTGTCCCCTGAACTCTGTCTTCAGGCCCATAGCTCTGCCTGCCTTTCTGGAGGTCTTGCAGCCACCAGGGATAACCTGGTAGGAACCTGCCCTAGGCTACTTGCCTGCCAGGTCTCCTAGGGTCACTCAGTTAAAAAAACCTAGCTCTATCCCCTGTGCTCCATTTTCTTTCTGTATCTCCTTTCTCTGAGGCTGCAGGCACCAGGGAAAACCAGGTAAAAATGCTCCCCACAAATTGCTGCAGACCAAGTCCCTCTAAATCACACAAAAGAGTCCTAAACTGCACCTGATCTCCTGTTCTCTGTTGTGCAGCCCACAACTCTGCCTGCATTCCTGGAGGCCTGCCAGTACCTGGGACAACGAGGTGGATAAAAGGCAGCTTAGGGCAGAGAGGCAGGAGTGGGTGGGTGGGTAGGGGAACATCCTCACAGAAGCAGGTTGGGGTGGGATAGGGGATAACATTTGAAATGTCAATAAAGAAAATATCCAGTAAAAATTTGGCTATAAATAGAAAAAAAAAAAAAAAAGAACACAATCAACAAAAGCCAGGGCAATATGGTACCACCAGAGCCTAGATATCCTGCTACAGGAAGTCCTGGATATCCTAACACAGTTAAAGCATGAGAAAATGACCTTAAATCCAATGCTATAAAGATTATAGAGGCCTTGAAAGAAAAAGTGAATAAATCCATTAAAGATATATAGGAAAATACCATCAAACAGTTGAAGGAAATGAATAAAACTGTGCAAGACCTGAAAATGGAAATAAAAGCAAAATAATTTTTTTTCCTGGTTTTTTGAGACAGGGTTTCTCTGTGTAGCCCTGGCTGTCCTGAAACTCACTCTGTAGACCAGGCTGTCTTCGAACTCAGAAATCCACCTGCCTCTGCCTCCCAAGTGCTGGGATTAAAGGCATGTGCCACCACTGCCCAGCAAGCAAAATAATTTTAAAAAATAAAAATAAATTAAAACAACAAACAAACAAACAAACAAACAAAAAACCCACAAATAGAGAAAATCCTTGAGATGAAAAACCTAGGTAAGAGAACAAGAGCTACAAAGTACAAGACATAAAGTCTGAATGAACTGCAGGGATGGAAATGGAGAGGAGTCTGAGGAAAAGAAGGTCTACCGACAGTCTCAAAGTGGGATCCAGCTCTAGAAGAAATCCCATGGCCTGACACTATTACTAAGGCTCTGGTAGGGGTTGGGGGTGTGGACAACCTCATGGAGAAGGGGGTGGGGGTATGCAATGTGGAACAGTCGGAGGGTAGACCAGGAGAGGAATTAAATCTGGAGTTTAAAATAAATAAATAAATAAATAAATAAATAAATAAATAAATAAATAAATAAATAAATAAATGTAAATGAATAAATGAATAAATGAATAGATGAATAGATGTATAGATGAATAGATGACTGGATGAATAAATGAATAAATGAATAAATGATGAATAAATGATGAATAAATGAATAAATGATGAAAGAAGAATTAAATAGCTTTAAACTGGAAAAAATCCTAATGCTATTTTTTACAAAAAGGGAAAAATAATCTTAAAAACTGTATGGAAATGAAAAAGATCAGGTTAGCTAAAACAATCTTGAGCATAGACTGTACTTTTCTGTTGATGTGATAAAATACCTCAGCAAAAGGCAACTGTATATAGAAGCTGCTGCAACTGTGGTCCATGGAGGCCAGGCTCCACCTAGACCTGGTAACAGAAGTTGGAAGTTTATCCATGTGGCAAGTGGTCAGGTTTATCACACTAACAACCCTACTCTCAGTACTAATTTCTATATTAGTGGTAGTTCACTCATATAGTATTAATTTTTCACCTTCTTTACTGTGCTAATTACATTTTACAAATAAAATGCTTTCATATGAATCACTAATAAAAAAAGAAAAGAAAAGAAAATCCATCTAGGACAAGCTAGAAACCTAGTAAAATAGAAACTCCCAGGAATCTATGAGAATGACCACAGCCAAAACTACTCACAATATGGGATATAGAACCTGAAATGGCAACCTGCTATGACCAGGCAAGACTTCCAGTGAAGGGACAGGGACATTAAACCAGCCACAAAATCTCTAAGTCACAAATTTTCATGTCTACAAGATGTGCAGGGGTAAAGATGAAGCAAAATTTGAGGGAATGACCAAACAATGCATGGCCCAACTTCAGATCCATGCCATGAAAGAGAGCCCACCCTTGACACTATTAAAAATATTCTGCTATCCTTGCAGACAGGAGACTAGCATAACTATCATCTGAAAGGGTTCACCAAGCAGCTGGTGGAAATAGATGGAAACTCAGAGCCAAACACTAAGCAGAGCTCAGACGATCTGGAGGAAGAGGGAGAGGAAGGATTGAAGGAGCCAGAGTTGAGAACACCATAAGAAAACCTACAAAATTAAATAACCTGGGCAAAAAGTGGTTCAAAAAGACTGAACCACAAACCAGAGAACATGCATAGGATGAATCTAGGCCCTTAGTACATGTGTAAGTGTTGTGAAGCTTTGTTTTCATTGGGACACCTAACAGATGTCTCTGACTCGGTTGCCTACATTTGGATACCTTCTCCCTAACTGAGTGACCTTGTCTAGCCTCAATAGCAAAAGATGTACCTAGTCCTACTGCAACTTGATAGGCCAAGGTTGGTTGATATCCAGGCATGGACTCCATTTCTAGGAGGAGAAACTGCTAGTAGGTTAAGTGGGAGGTGGGGGGAAACTAGGAGGAGAAAGGGGAAGCATTAGTCAGGAAATAAGTAACTAAATTAATTAATGAAATAAATGTATTGACCTAAATTACTTCAACATGAAACCATCTCATTACTCAATCTCTGACAAGTGCCAGCTGTAGAAGTTATGAAGTACACAAGACTTGGCAAAAGGTATGAGCTTTCGGTTAGTTATAACTTTAATGCTTCTAGTACTATATTTTCATTTAAAAGAACTTCTAATTTATCTTCCTTATCAAGTTACTAGAGAAGCACAAAGAATACTTACATTGGTTAAGGTTTGGCTGAAGTTCTTCACATCTATCTGGAGGAAATTACCAATAATTGGGAGAGGAATGGGGCCAGGAGGGAGTGTCCCTCTCCCAGAGCTCTGTCTCCAGAGTGAGAGGAGAATGAGACAGGAGAGAGTGAACACCAGGAATGTGACCAGATCCATGGAGACCCTCCTTACTGATACAGCTGTGATCAGGCAGCACAGAGCTTTCTTTTATAATGCTGAAACAACATGCTCCTCTTTGAGCTTCATTGACTAATCCATTAGGAAATCTTTAATCTCACTCTCTCTCTCTCAAGTAAACTTTGTCCCTTTGATAGAGATAAAAATAAGATGTTATTGACCTTTGACCTTTACAGAGTGGCCATTTGAATTTCTGATTAACATTGCAGATTGGTGTCCAAGTACTGCTAATAAAAGTGAACAAACATGCTTCTAATGTGCAATAATTCTTCAGAAATAATAGATTAATTTTGAGATTCAAGAAAACTCCTCAACCTTTATGTATGTGTGTTAGTAGCCAGGTAGCCATATATGTCTTATGCCATATATAAATTACTGATATTTGTATACTTTATGAAATAAGTTTACTTCTTAACAAAGATGTGCTGTATAACTTAGTTTGGCCTCAACCTGACAATTCTGCTCCATTGCCCCAATAGCTAGAAATATATTTTATGCACCACAATGATCATGCATGTACTGACCTGTTTTGTGTGTCCACTTGACACAGGCTGGAGTTATCAAAGAGAAAGGAGCTTCAGGTGAGAAAATGTCTCCATGAGATCCAGAGTAAGGCATTTTCTCAATTAGTGATCAAGGGGGGAGGGCCCCTTGTGAGTGGTACCATCTGTGGGCTGGTAGTCATGGATTCTATAAGAAAGCAGGCTGAGCAAGTCAGGAGAAGCAAGCAAGCCAGTAAGCAGCATTCCTCTATGGCCTCTGCATGAGCTCCTGCTCCTTGATCTGCTTGAGTTCCAGTCCTGACTTCCTGGAATCATGTTCCTCCAATAGCTTGTTCCAATTTGGGAACAGTTTCATTAAGAATTATAGTATCATAGTATACTACAGGGCTCTATTTATATATCCAAAAGGTATCCTAATAGACATAAAGAAGATATGTCACATCAGAGTTTGAAGCAAGTGAAAAGAAGGGGATAAGAAGGACTGAGGTCATTTAGTTCTAGACTTGCAACATTCTAACTTCTTCACAACATTAATGTTATTTCTTTTTTAAAACAAACAAATATTTATTAAATAATCCTGGATTCAATATTATTATTTCATAAATTAGACAGCATAAAATTTTTCCTGTGCCAAATATGTAGAGTGAGATAGATATATACATAAATCAGCACCATTTTTTATTTATTTATCGATACTTTATTTACATTTCAAATATTTTCTCCTTTCCAGGTCTCCCCTTTGGAAATCCCCTACCCCATCCCCCCTCCCCCTGCCTCTATGAGGGTATTGCCCCACCCACCCACCCACCCACTCCCATCTTCCCTCCCTGACATTCCCCTATACTGGGGCATCTAACACCCTCAGGCAACAAAAGAATTAGAAAATAAGGGAGAAAAGAGAGTTGTCATCTCATGTGATAATTTCAGGCCAGCTGACAGGGGCTCATCTGTGGGAATGGAGAGGGAGAGCACCTGCAACCTGCATGTGTAACTTGTTACAAAGGATGTCATGTGCTTTGTTTCCACACTCTGACAAGAATGGAGGTTACCAAGTGGGTTTGTGTCTGACCAGTGAGGAATAGAAGCACCAGAGAGGCTCCTGCTCACTTCCTCTAAGTCATATAGGTAAGACATCTATAACATAATCAGAGGACACTTTCCCCACAAACAAGAGTATTTGGTTAGATTCAGGGCTGTGAGGTTCATAAGGCAGATTTTATGGGAACATTCTTTCAGGGAAGTATCATTTCTAAGAACTCTCTAGAGAAGTATATTTTTGATATGGTGGGCTCTGATAACTAGCATTTAAAAAAAAAGTTATACAAACAGTATCTAGCTTGCTTTGACCCACAGAGAAATTTGAATCCAACATATTAAGAATGAAGAGAAGATGGAAGAGCAGAAGGAATTCAAAGACTTGAATGAATGTTTTATATAAATGTATGAATTGCATGTTTTCTTCTTTTAGTTAACACTTCTATCAGTTTATTAATCTGTGATACAATGATTAGTTGTTCATGTGACACGTTGAGACAACTTTTCACTGAGTGATGAATAAAGTTCTCCAAGGGTTTTATTCACACAGACAAACTATTTGAGCAGGTGTTCTTAGACCAAGTTCAAGAGCTAAGGAAACCAAGTGAGAATCTATAAGGCCTTATCTTAGTATAATAATAATAATTTTAAAAGGTACAATCAAAAATGTAAGAATCAATGCTTGTCTCTGCTACATGGACTTCCGTATGTTTAGTAATGAGCAGTGGATGCATTTGGAAGAAGAGGGAAATAAGTACCTTGGACTCTAAACCATAGTGCCAACTATGATAACATTCTGTTGCCCTACTCCCTTTGCGTGTCTGCATATTGACATTCTGGACCCAGGTTAACCTGCCAGACACGAATTGTCCCCACTACCTTCCAGAATGTCCTGTAACCTGACAGGAGAGTTAGACTGAACCTGTTGGGTGGAGGTAGCACAGAATCTTGCTTTGGTCTGATTGTTTGCTACAATTCATCAAGCCATAACAGGCAGAGATGGATGTGCCCTGCGCTTACATCAGAGCCTGTAGAACTGGCACAAAGTCAAATGGAAATATATGCAGCCATAGAAAAGACATGCTTTGCATCATTGGCAGCTTTGTAAGTACTTGTGATTACAAAAACTACAACATGTCTGAACTGTGTCTTGGTGTAGAAAGACTCTCAACAAGACTTCCCAAACCACTGAGCATCCAAAGCCAGGAAGCACAATTTAGTATAGCTATCCTTTGTGGGGAAAAAAACAGCAGGTGGCAACAGTTGTTTTATTAAAACCTTGAGGTGGTCCCTTTATGGTTATTAGGCCAAGATTCACAAAGATCCTACAGTACCTGGACACAAGCTGTGGGATACAGAAAAGGTGTGTGTGACCACCACGCCCCAGAAGAGAGACACCAAACCACTTTTGCATATACACTCCCAGATCATGCTCAACTTACGGATATTGATAATCCTATGCATGTGTCATCCTCTACTAGTAAATAGCAAAGGCACACAATAAAGGTGTTGGAAAATATGTACCATGGAGTTCTGAGATAGTATGTGATGAAAGTCTTCAGGAAAATGCTAATCAAAACCACAGAGAGATAACACCTCCTCATAGTACTGTGGTCTTTTATTTAAAAGATAATGGCAACAAGTGCCAGTGAGGATATTGAGAATAAGGATACACTATTAGAGTAATGATAATCAGCACTGTCAAAATGGAAAGCAGACTAGAAATTGCTCAAAAATTAAAACAGGAACTACTTTCAAGGTCAGCAATCCAAATTCTGTTGCACCCACAGATAACAATATCAGTGTATGGAAGAGACTATGCATATATTTTAAAAGTTGATGTTAATAGAAAATTAGAGTAAATGGGTAGTTACTTGGATTTTGAGAGAATAGAGGGGAAAGGGATAAGGGAAAATTACAGATGTATAAGAGGTTCTCATGTGTTTGAGATCACATGTGCTGTATAATTACAAAACAAAAAGAAACATTTTAAGTCTTCCACTGTAAATAAATGTTAAGCATTTGAGATGGATATTTTAATTTGTTTTATTTCTATATGTGTGTGTCCATATGCTCACCACACTCATGCAGTGCCTTCAGAAGCCATAAACAGGAGTGGGATTCCTTGGAATTAGCATTACAGGGAATTGTGAGCAGACATGTAGGTGCTGGGAACCAAATCCAGGTCCTTTGAAAGAGCTCTTAACTGCTGAGTCCTCTCAAAAGTTCATTTTTTATACATCAGTTTAAAGTAAATTTAAAAATAAGATAATAATATCCCATGTTTGGTTATCTTGGGGGCTTTTCTGAAACATGTTTTAATAAAAAATGTTAACTATACAAAATATAAATATTTTGAGTGAATTTTATAAAAAAATTTGTTTTATACTGAACATAATAATTGTATAATGCATAGCATGTGTGAACATATGTTTGAGTGCTTATATTAATATAAATATGGGTCTGAATGTTATCCCTAATGTAGGGACTTTTTACCAAATGAGGGACTGGAGAAATTAATAGTTAAGAGCAATAGCTGCTCTTCTAGAGCACACATGTTGGCTGAAATCTGATGCCGTTTTCTAGACTTACATGCTATCAAAATATTCATATAGAAAAATAAACTATTAAAATAAGATAAAACACCAGCCATAAAAACAACAAAAGTCAGACTATGTGGCTTCTTTTCATGTATGAAATAACAAGAATGGTACATGAGTGATGCCACTTTTCATTTAGTAATGTTCCATGCTGTGACAAGGAAACATAGCAATTAGAAATCAGAAGGTGATGTTTCCTGGATCTCTTATTTTTCTCGAGAGAAAATAGAGCCACTCAGAACATATAATTAGTACCAGGAATGCAAAATGAGTGCTCAGGTTTAAGCTGAAAAAATCAAAAGGTGGTGCCAAAAGACAAGGTAGGCCACCCTCACAGGGATCTTCTCCACTCTCTCCATTCCCTTAAGCAGACATCCCCTGCCCAACCAAAAGCCACACCATATCTGCCAGAAGACAGTGTAGGCTACAATCCTGCAGACCTCTTCCACTTTCTTGGTGCTCCAAGACATACACCATCCCCAATCCTCCTCCCTTCTATATTACTATATCTCAGTTTGTAATTCATCAGAGACTCACTGTTAGACCAGAGGGCATTTGGGCCACCAACATAATAGCTAGACTCACCCAAAGACTTCCGCAATTTTCTCCGTGTCCCCTAAAAAACTATCCCCAATCCCCTGCCCTTTCTCATTGCCATATACCAGTCTCCAACTCAGGGGGAGAATTATTCTCAGATCAGAGGCTATGCAGGGCTACAGAACTCCTGTTTAAAACTTTGGATGAGATGGCCTACGTAAGCACACACAACACAAGCTAGAAGACTAGAAAGAATCACAAACCAAGAAGCAATAGGCCAGAAGCTGGAAACAACACAAATTTCTCTCAACAGAGAAATGAATACAGAAAATGTGGTACATTTACACAATGGAGTACTACTCAGCTCTCAAAAACAATGACTTCATGAAGTTTTCAGGCAAGTGGACAGAACTAGAAAATATCATCCTGAGTAAGGCAACCCAATCACAAAAGCACACACAGGTATATACTCACTGATAAGTGGATATTAGTCAAAAAAGCTCGGAATACACATGATATAATTCACAGACCATATGAAAGCCAAGAGGAAGGAAGACCAAAGATTGGATGCTTCAGTCCTACTTGGAAGAGGGAAGAAAATAATCATTGGAGGTAGAAAGGGAGAGAGGGACATGGGAGGGAAAGGGGAATGGAAGGGAAAAAGGGAGACAGGATCAGATACAGGAGGAGATGTAGAAAAGTACAGAGGGTCAGGGAATTGAATGGAAGTGTGTAGCATTAGGGGTGGGAAACTGGGGGTAGCCACTAGAAAGTTCTAGATGCTAGGGACCCAAGAGGTGCCCTGAACCCAACAGGGATGACATTAGCCGAAATGCCCAACAAAGGGGAGAGAGAAACTGTGGAGACCATATCCAGTGGATAGGCAAAGCCCTCGGTTGAGGGATGGGGCCACCCACCCATTTCAAAAATATTAATCCAGAATTGATCCTGTGCAAAGGAAATGCAGGGACAAAGAGTGGAACAGAGACTGAAGGAAAGGCCATCCAGAGACTGCCCCACCAAGGGATCCATTCCATCTGCAGACACCAAACCACTACATGGTTGCTGGTACCAAGAAGCACTTGCTGACAGAAAACTGCTATAGCTGTCCCCTGAGAGGCTCTGCCAAGAGCCTGACCAATTCAGATGCAGATGCACATAGCCAAAGTCAGACTGAGCATGGGTACCTCAATGGAGGAGTTAGGGGAAGGACTGAAGGAGCTGAAGGTGTTTGCAACCCCATAGAAAGAACAATATCAACCAATTAGCCCATCCCCCCCAAAGCTCCCAGGGACTAAACCACCAACCAAAAAAGAACCCATGCTCCAGCTGCATATGTATCATAGGATTGCCTTATCTGGCATCAATGGGAGGAGAGATCCCTGGTCCTGTGGAGGCTTGTTGACCCAGTGTAGGGGAATGCTAGGGCCCTGAGGTGGGAGTGAGTGAGTGGGTGCAGGAGTACCCTCACAGAAGCAGGGAGAAGGGGTGGGGTATGGAGTTTGTGGAGGAGAAACTGGAAAGAGAGATAACATTTAAAATGTAAAAAAATAAAATAACCAATTAAAAAAGAGAGAAAACAGCCAATCAACAAAGACAAACCCAGAAATCTGTGCTTTGACCCATAATTATCCCAAACCCAGATGCATAGGTCCCAATATAAGAACACAAACAACAATCAGGACAATATGTCACCATCAGAGCCAAGCTATGTTCACTACAGCAAGCTCTGCAGATTCCAACACAGCTGAAGCAAAAGAAAAATGACCTTAAGACTTTGTGGGGTTGATAGAGTTCTTTAAAGAGTTAGGAATTAATAAATTCCTTAAATAATTCAAAGAGAAGACAAACAAAATAATAGGAAATGAGTACATCCCTTAAAGTAAGATGAGAAAAAAACAGTTGAAAAATGAATATAGAGGTTCAAGACATAAATGAATGCAAAAACAATAAAGAAAACAAACTGTGGAAATCCTGAAAATGGAAAATCCAAGAAACAAACAAAAACTATAGATGCAAGCATCAGAAACAGAGTATAAGTGATACCAGAGATAACCTCAGACCCTGAAGATATAATAGAAGAAATAGATACATAGGTCAAAGAAAATGTAAAATCTAAAAAATTCTTGACAAAAAATATCTAGAAAATTTAGAAAATTATGAAAATATTAAACCCAAGAATAGAAGAAGGAAAATAATCCCAGCTCAAAGACCAATGAAATATTTTTTAAAAAAAATCTTAGAAGAAAAAATTTTCTAACCTAAAGAATGACATGCCTATGAATGTACAAGATGCTTACAGAACCCCAAATAGGTTGGATCAAGCATCAAAGTTTTCTCACCATATATAGTAAAAACACTAAACATTGTGAATACAGGAAGAATATTAAAATATACAATGCAGAAAAGAAAGTAAAATATTAAAGTAGAGTTATTAGAATTGCACTCATTTTCTCTGTGGAGACTTTAAAAGCCAGAAATGCCTGAGCAGATGGCCTGAAGACTCTAAAAGACCACAGATACCAGCCCAGACAAATGCACTCAGCAAATTTTCAACAACCATGGAAGACAAAACAAGATATTCCATGATGAATTCAAATTTTTCAAAAAAATCAATCCGGAAATCCAGCCCTACAGAAGATATAAGAAAAAAAAAAAAAAACCCAAGGAGGTTAAATATACATATGAAAACAAGGGAAATAAATAATATCACACTAACAAAACCTAAAGAAGAGAAACAAAAATACATGCTCTCTCTCACTTGTGTGTGTGCACATGCACACAGAGATACAGACACACAGACACACAGACACACACACACACACACAGACACACACACACACACACACACACACACACACACACACACACACCATCACCATCACCAAGAGCAACAGTAACGAAAAGTTACCAAAAATTGATGGTTTATATCTCTCAATATCAGTGAACTCATTTCCCCAATAAAATGACACAGACTAAGAGAATAAATGTAAAACCAGGATCCATGATTCTGTTGTATAGAAGAAATATACTTCAAAATAAAAAAATACACATTACCTCACAGTAAAGGCTCAGGAAAATATTTTACATGCAAATATACCTAAGAACCAAATTGGTGTAGCCATTCTAATATGTAACAAAATAGACTTCACGTCGAACTTAATCAAAGAGACAAGGAAGAACACTTCATACTCATCAAAGAAAAAAACCCACAAAAATAATGTTTCATTTTCTTATATCTATAGTCTGAATGCAGGGACACCCATCATTATAAAAGAAACACTACTCCATAAATTATGAAATAGAATATGGGTATTTGCTTAATCTTGAGGTATTTGGGAGTTATTTGAAGGGAGAAAGGGACACACACCAGGAGCCAGGAAATTTGATCTCCTGAGAGAGGAATGAAGCAGAGCTTGTAAGATGGTGGCACAGAGATAGTTCCATTGAACACTGGAGTTGTATCAATATCCTTTGAGTGAACCAGAGATTTCAGCTTAAAATTCTGTAAAAACGTTGTCAGGAATAAAAATAGCTCCACATGGGCCAGGCCCTCTTCTACACACATCCATTTTCCTGGGAAGAAAATGCCAAAGAAGATAATGATTCCTTGTACATACATGTTAGCCTGAGATGCAATCCACTGGTACAAATACAAGGGAATAATGGCTATATGGTCAGACAATTGAAAGAGTGAAGGGAAAACTTGCTAGACAAATAGACAAAGAGGGTCATATTTCTAAGTAACACATGGTATTAAAGAATATATCATTCAAAATTACTTTTCGGCTCACACCTGTGTCCAAAGTACCAGGAAGGTAGTGGAGTCAAGATTATTAATATTTCATAAAGATCATAAAGCTAAGAAAGGGAGCTCTCTCTCCAGGTAGCACATATATTGCACATAAACATCCTATATCCACTGCTAATATCCTAAATTTGGGAAGGGTACCTTGAGAGCCCTACAGAGCATCATGGCATATCTACAATATCTTTATCATCCCAAGGTGATCTGGAGATTTCTAAATGGAGAGAAATGTCCTTTTCCAGTACTTAAGGCACTTTTGTGAAATGATACACATTTTGTTTTGAATAGTTTTGTGACCTATGCCATTTGAGGAAGCTAGACATCTTCTATGAGAATACTGCTCTATGGTTCATTCAAAATGTGATGTATGAAAGAACAAGGTATGAGCTTCTTCCCATGAACCCTCTGGCCACGGGATATATGGTGATCTCACAAACATTTGTCCAACTGCATTAACATGAAATATTCACTCATCTATGTCCCAAACGTGTTTCAGGCCACTCGGTGCTTTTCTGTGTTTTTGAAGACATAGCTGCCTAGATCAGCCTGGAGGTGAGTAAGATCAAAGACATGAACTTAAATTATGAAAAAGTTTTCATTTTCATGGGTAGTAAGTAAAGTATAGGTGAAGTTCGTTTCTAGGATGATATGTTTGGTGTCTCTGTGATGTGCCTAAAGGAAGAAAATAAATTCTCTACTCTCTAGCTTTCTAAATGTTGAACAATGGATGAACAAGCAAAAACTTTATATGAGCTGGGCAGTGGTGGCACACGCCTTTAATCCCAGCACTTGGGAGGCAGAGGCAGGTGGATTTCTGAGTTCGAGGCCAGCCTGGTCTACAGAGTGAGTTCCAGGACAGCCAGGGCTACACAGAGAAACCCTGTCTCAAAAAACTAAAAGAAAAAAAAAAAAAAGCTTTATATGTATAACCTGAAAGGGAGGGTAGTCTTTCTCAAGAAGAGGGCATGTGACTCCTGTCCAGCATGCAAGGGCTGTGATGTTTGCCGACCACATGATCAGTCTCTTCCTGGATTTTAGCTGGTTGGTCAAAGTAAAAAGCAGCGAAATAGAAAAGAAGTAAAATGCTTATCACAATACATGAATACATGATGCACAAAAGAGTGCCTCAATAGCACTGTAAACACATTTTATATCCAGAAGTTCATTAAGACGTGCAGAGATGCTACATATAGATTTATGCCACTATCTTACAAGTAGCTTTTATGATATATCAGTATGTATTTGTTATACTAGCAAATAAAATAGGATTAAGTAAATATTTCAAATCATAAAACAACAAAATTAACCATCATGTCATTCTGATGAAGGACAATTAGAAATAAAACACACTATTTTTGTCAAAACACAATATTTTCTTTAAAATCTTCTGTGTGTCTGTGTGTGTATTTGTAAAATTTAATGTGGTATGGTGCTCAAAACAGGCCAAGTTCAAAGTTAACTGTTGCTTCTGAAATATAACCATATTTGTAAGTAAAGAATGTTTCATATATATATATATATATATATATATACATTTATATAAAATATCTATTGTTTTCTGTTATGAAAAATGAAAATGTGAGTTACAGTTATGTCCATATCCTATAAAAAGATAACACAAACATCACACACACACACACCACACACACACACACACACACACACACACACACACACATACTTCCTATTACTTCATTAACAACAAGTGTTGGATTTCAGGATTTAGTTATTCAAGTTTTCATTGTGAGATTCATTGAAAGTATATTTTATTTTGACTGATGGCATTTTTATTTAGTTTTTATTCTTACATTTCATGAGTTACAATTTTTTCTAGGTATTTTAATTCATAGCTCTTGAAATAAAACTTAGTTGATGTGGGCTTCAGACCACACATTACTTTTCATTTATTCCTCAATCTTTCTTCATGCATGCAGCATCCACATGGTAAATACAGAATTTGAAGCTCTATAGGTTGTGTGCCCAGAAACCTATCCTATAATTTTTTCCTCCTATGTGGGCTGTTAAGAATCTTGGAGACCAGGACTTCCTTGACACTGCTTCAGAGTAGTAGATAAAATTATTCTCAAGTGTTTCATGAAGAAAGGAGAAGTTGATACAACACTGGGGTCCAGGCACACATTTTTGCTTAGCAGTCTCAGGGCATATATTTACATATGACTCAGGGGTCTCTCTAAAGGATGCTATGCTTGTATTCAGTCCTGGTTCTGAAACTCCATGACAGTTTCTTGGGTTGGTGGTTTAATTCTCTTCACTCTGCAGAGGACTTAGAACCTTTTATTAAGAAAATAACATGTAAATATCTTTATAGTTACTAACTTATCTAAAAGGTAGATTTTGCCACTGAAATTTATAAGCAAATTGGAGAAAGTTGCTCTTATCCACTGAATTCTGGGACTGGAACACAGTCCTTCTTCACCTTTCATCCCTATAGATTGCTCTTTCTCTGTCAACCACTGGAGATCTTTGTACTCAGGGCTTCTTACACACAGTTTTTAAAGAGTAATTCTATAGGAGAGTTGGAGGTCAGGAATGGTGATTCCCCCAGAAGTTCTTTTATTGTTGAGAATTGTTTTCACTATCCTGGGATTTTTGTTATTTCAGATGAATTTGAGGATTGCTCTTTCTATCTCTGTTGTAAATTGAGTTGGAATTTTGCCGATCCATGAGCATATAAGATCTTTCCAACTTCTGAAGGAAAGGCAATCCAGAGACCACTCCTCCCTGGGATCTATCCCATCTGCACACACCAAACCCCTACACTATTGCTGATGCCAAGACGTGCTCCCAGACAGGAGCCTAATATGACTTTCTTCTGAGAGGCTCCACCAGCATCTGACTAAGAAAGATGCAGATAATCACAGCAAACCATTAGACTAAACCAAGGGACCCCATAAAAGGGTTAGGGGAAGGGCTAAAGAAGCTGAAGGTTCTTGCAACGTCATAGGAAGACAAACAATATCAACTAACAGGACTCACCAGAGCTCCTAGGGACTGAACCACCAACCAAAGAGTATACATCAATGGTACCATCGCTCCAGCTACATGTGTAGCAGAGGATTGTTTTATCTGGCATCAATTGGAGGGGAGGCTGTAGCTCCTGTGGAGGCTTGTTCAGGTAGGGGTATGCTAGAGGGGTGAGGTGGGAGTGGGTGGGTGGGTGGGATAGTATGAAGGGGTTATTGAGAGAACGCCAGGAAGGAGGACAAGGACAACATTTGAAATGTAAATAAATAAAATTACCATTTTTTTTTACAAGATAGGGTTTCTCTGTGTAGCCCTGGCTGTCCTGGAATGACATTGAACTGAGCCTATACATATGTCTGGCAAATATTTAAGTATTCAGTGACTGAGGAAATACTTGAAAATCAGGTAAATGAGTATATATCAACACTTTATCTGCTTCCACTTAATCAGGTACTAATCAAAAATGTCCCAAGGATTTGCAACATCAAGTGATTCTTGGTGTTCTTTTATTTTCTTCTGAATATAGTTTTCAATGTAATAAATATTTTTTTCTACTGTCTTATGACTTCCTGGACAATAATCAATGAGAACAGGGAAACTACTGCAGAACTACAAAAAAAGAACAAGAATTTATTAAATGCAGAAGGTATAATGAAGAAATATATATATATATATATATATATATATATATATATATATATATATATATACTATAACATAGCAAGCCTAATTTAGATTGATTGTTACATATATGACTGATGTTCGCCTTGAAGAAGAGTTGCTCCATTTTATAGATAGTAATTTTCTATACTTGTAGAAGAATTGAGGTAAAAATTATTGCCCATATGATCAAAGTTCATAATAATTATTTTTACATTCAGAAACAAGTCAATTCTGCCCTATAAACTTGAGATGTCTTATGATACAAATTACTCCAATTCATACTTTTTTAGATGCCAACAGAAGTTAAGATAGTAGGGTAACTGATTTATTGCAGAGAGACAGTATTTGCAAGCATATTTCCTATCAGCCAATCTCTGACATGGAATGAGAACATAGAAGAGAACATAGAAGTGAGTGGACCTTTAAAGATGCCTTGACAACAATTACACACCTTTAGTGACTTCTCTGTGGTTCATAACTACAGAGAGAAGGAAGAGAGAAAGCGATATTAATTCAGAACAAAAACGATTGTAAAGGTGTTTGTGGAGCACAAACCATAAAATCATTCATATTGTCATTTCTTCCCATTTCCTTGTCAGGTAGGATCCAAAATAAAGTGGCAAACATTTGAAGGATTTCATTGCTTCCTGAATCTTTATTCCAATTTTTCTTTAGCAGACTATTTTCTGTCTAAACTAAGATATTTCAGTCAAATACTGGAAGGTAGATGCTCTTAATTGTTGACAGTAAAAGAAATAGTGGGTAGTGCAAGAATATTATATGAGTGACTAGATATCTTTCTCAAAATGGATGAATTAATTCATACAAAAAGCTCTCCTAAAGATAATGATTAAAAACAAAACAAAACCTCAGTCAGGGGGCTAAGCAACTTGAGCCATCTTGGCATTTGTCCTTTGTTTTTGTTTTTGTTTTTGTTTTTGTTTTTATTGTTTACCAATAGACTTAGACCTCCTTCCAGATGACCTTCCCTTAATACTCTAGGGAGGACATGGGTACCATCACATCATTATTAGTCTATGTAGAATTTGACCTGTGAGAAAAAATTTCCATAATTTTCTTCTCAGGAGGAGAAGAATTTTTCTTCACCTGTATCCAGGGAGTGCTCAAAATCTTGGTGTTCCCATTGAGTTTTTCCAGCAAACTAAGGAAATCCTGATCCTTATAATCAAAATGATTCTGGAAAATAATGGAGCAGATGACATTGAACAGCCCAGGATGAAGGTGGGATCACAGGGTGAGCCTGAGGAATGGGATACAATTGTAATATGTTATTAAAATTTAAGAGGAGAGCACTTTATCCTTGTTAATGGGTAAAGTCACTTTAGAAATTTATGCATTATTTTATCTACAAATTTCTCTAACAGCTAAATATGCTGTACACATGGAAATAGCAATAACTTTTAACTTAAATCTTAATTAACTTCACTAAAATATGATTTTCAGTCTTGTTTCACTTTATTTTGAAGAAAGAACTTAAAGAACAGGTTTTTCAAAGCAGATAACCTGTGTTTTCTGTGATGGGTACTTCCTTGGGGAATAGTATTCACAATGGCAGCAAATTAAGATCTGATCATCCCCTAATGCAGAACAGTGACTGCAAAGAGAAATGGTTTATATAACAGAAGATAGATCTATAACATATTGAGAGAAAAATGAGATAGTGTTAAAAAAAATAGTTCAAGTTTAGTTAAATAAGTCAGTTTGTTAACTTTGTGCATTTTGCCTATTAATGCTGTTTTGTATAATTTTTTCATTTTTTATTAGTTATTTTATTTATTTACATTTTAAATATTATTCTGCCTTTCCATTTTCCCCTGAACAAACCCCTATCGCCTACCCAGAGCCCTAGCCCTTGCCTCTATGAGGGTGCTCCCCACCTGCCCAACCACTCCTGCCCTAGCATTCCCCTACCCTGGGTCATCAAGCTTCTACAGGACCAAAGGGCTACCCTCCCAGTAATGCCAGATAAGGCAGTCCTCTGCTACATATGCAGCTGGAGCCATGGGTCCCTCTGTGTGTACTCTTTGGCTGGTGGTTAAGTCCATGGGAGCTTTGGGGATCTCTTTTGTTGATATTGTTGTTCTTCCTCTGGGGTTGCAAACTCCTTCAGCTCCTTCAGTCCTTTACCTAACTTCTCCATTGGGGTCCCTGTGCTTATTCTAATGTTCAGCTGTGTGCATCCACATCTGTATTGGTTAGGCTCTGTCAGAGGCTATTATGGTTATAACACACAAATCATAATAAAAATCATGATAATTTTCCAAATCATGATAAAATTCCATTACACACAGCAAAGGAATGAAAAATATACTTTTACTCCCAGGAGTGTGAAAATTAGCATTTAAGACACCTTGATATGTCAATAAAGTTGGGGAGAACAAAGTAGTTCAGCAAAATGAAAACAAATATTATCTGGTTTAGGATCAATAAATGTAGATCAAGTAGCTGCCACCATTATTATTAGCAATTATTCTCTGATAAAGTGATCAGCAATAAATAAAGTATGTTTGAGCTAAGGATAGAACTTATTCAAAATTAAATAAAAGCTGTGTTCAGACTTTCTGGGCTGCACATTTCACCTGGCCAGACTATCATCATGTCAGGTCCTCTGAAGACCCCACAGTCTGAAGACCCCCAGGATGTGTGCTACAACCAGGGCCACAGTTAAGGGACCATCCCAAATAACTGAAGCAGCTAGGAACCCTGAGGAGCCCAGTAGACTCAGGATCCATCTTCACACCAACCCCCAACCCTGTGCAAACTCCATCCACATTAAGGGCTGGAACTTCCCCTGGGAAAACCACAGCATGTCTGATCTTCTGAAGACCCCACAGTATGAAGGGTCCACAAGAGGACTGCTATGCCCATGGACACAGACCATACAGTCTGAAGGCATCCCAGGAGGTCTTCTACAGCCAGGGCCACAGGCCTCCCAGGAAACCTGTAGCAACCATGAGACACAGGAGGCAGGATCCTGACAGAGAAACCCATATAAGTAACCACCAGAGATAACCAGATTGCAAACACAAGACCATAAACAACAGAAGCACATATACAGTGGCATCATCAGAACCCAGTTCCCCAACCTCAGCAAGCACTGGATACACTAACGTACCCTGAGAACAAGGATATTGACCTAAAATCATATCTCATGAAGATAATAGAGTCCTTTAAGGAGGATATAAATAACTCACTGAAAGAAATATAGGAAAACACAGGTAATGAAGTAGAAGCCCATAAGAGGAAAAATTCCCTTAAAGTAATAGGAAAATACGATAAAACAGGTAAAGGAATTGAACAAAGTAGTCCAAGACCTAAAAATGGAAATAGAAACAATAAAGAAAATACAAATGGTGGCAACCCTGGAAAAGGAAACCTAGGAAAGAGGTCAGGAACAAAAGATGCAAGCATCAACAACAGAATACAAATGATAGAAGAGAGAATCTCAGGTGTAAAAAATACCCTAGAAGATATTGACACAACAGTCAAAGAAAATCCAAAACAGAAAAAACTCCTGACCCAAAACATCCAGGAAATCCAGGATACAATGAAAAGACCAAACCTAAGAATAATAGGAATAGATGAGAGTGAAGATTCACAGCTCAAAGAACACAAAAACATCTTCAACAAAATCACAGAAGAAAATTTCCCCATCCTAAAGAAATAAATGGACAAAAATGTACAAGAGGCCTATAAAACACCTAATAGATTGGGCCAGAAAATAAAATCCCCTTATCACATAATAATCATAGGGCAAATGCACAGAGGAAAGAAAGAATATTAAAAGCAGTAAGGGAAAAGATCAATAACATATACAGTCAGACCTATCAGAATTACACCAACAGAGATCCTGAATGCCAGAAGATCCTGAACAGCAGTAATTCAGGTCCTAAGAGAACACAAATGCCAACCCAGGCTACTATACCCTGTAAAACTCTAAATCAACATAGATGCAGAAACCAGAATATTCCAGGACTAAAACAAATTTAAACAATACTTATCTACATATCCAGCCCTACAGAGGATTCAATAAGGAAAACACCAACACAAAGAGGATTCCTATAACAAAAAAACAAAACAAAACAAAACAGGTATTAACCATCTCACAACAAAACCAAAAGGAAAGAATCACATTCACATAATGCCACCTACAACAAACATAACAGGAACAAACAATCATCTGTCTTTACTATAGCTAATTATTAACAGACTCAATCCCAAATTTTAAAAAGGCATATGATAACAGACTGTATACACAAGCAGGATCCAGCCGTTTGCTGCATACAAGAAACACACTTCATTGGCAAAGACAGAAAATACATAAAACTTAAAGGCTGGAAAAAAGTCTTCCAAGCAAATGGTCCCAAGAAAGAAGCTAGAGTTGCTGTACTACTATTCAATTAAATAGACTTTCAACCAAAAGTTGTTCAGGTTGATGGGGAAGAACACTCTTTTGAGAACTAGAAATTAGAAAGCAAAACAATGGGTAATTGTTACTTGTCAGTGGGTACATGTACTCTGTGATGCCCAGGCAGTTGATATTTAGATTACAGTGAATTGTCACATCAAAATATGCAGCCACTATCTTGATCATGTTTTAATAAATAACTGAGGTAAGAGTTTTCCAGATTGATTTTGGGGCTGAATTGCTCATGAATAAAAGTCTCCATCCCATGTGTAGGCACCAAACCCTGACACTGTTACTGATGCTATATTGTGCTTATAGATAGGAGCCTAGCATGGCTTTTCTTTGAAAGGCTCTCCCAGCAGCTCACTGAATCAGGTGCAGATACTCACAGCCAAGCATTGGATTGAGGTCAGAGTCTTCTACTGAAGAGTAAGGGAAGGATTGAAGGAACTGAAAGGGATGGTGACCCCATAGGAAGACCAACATTGTCAACTAACCTGGACCCCTGGGGGCTCCCAGAGACTAAGCCACCAACTGAAAAGCATGCCTTCAAGTAGGTTCAACTCCCTCCACACATACACCCATCCCCCACACCCACCTATCCACCCACCCTCACATATGTAGTAGAGAACTGCCTTGTGTTGCCTCAATGGGAGAGGATGTGCTTAATCTTGTAGAAACTTGATACCTGAGGGAAGGGGGTCACTGAAGGGACCCTCTCAGAAACAAATGGGAGAGATTATGGGAAAAGAACTCTGCAAGGGAACAAAGTGCAACATTTTAGATGTGAATAAATAATTAATAATTAATAATAATAATAAATTTTTTAAAGAACTCAACATTGGTACTCTGCTCTTTTATCACTTGATGCCTGGGCAATCTAATTACATGTTCATTCACACTAAAGTAAGTATTTATGCTCAGATGACTTTTAGAAATACCTGTGAAGTTTTTCCTGTGGAGCTTAGCCCCATGAAGAAGTGTAGAAATCCATAGTGAGGACCCCAAGTTCATCTTATCATTACTACAAGCTGCACACAGTATGGACATCTGCTAAGAGAACAGTTTCTTACCCTGGAGCAATCATGGTCCTGGTCACAGAATAAAAGTCACTTTGGATAGTATCAAATATGTTCAGTTCTATTATTTCCTGTCTTATGCCAAATCTATGGATATTTTTAAAATAATCAGTTATTCAAAGATCTTCAGTACCAAAGGCTAAGTAATACCAATAAAAACACATCTCTAAAGTGCTACCTCACTTGGTGTATGATGTAATGTGGTCTTTACCAGAGACCTTTAGCAAAAAAAAATTGCTAATAAAGATCAGAAAAGTATAAACAACTTCTGCAATTTTGCAAATGTTAATATAATCTGCAAAGATCCAAATTTCTTTAATTTACAAAAGAAATCACTCTTTCCTCAATTTCTGATGGGGACAAGAAATGCAGCTTTACAGGTTTTTAACTGTATAATCATTGATTACAATACTATTTTCGCCAGTTCTGAAAATATACACAAAATAACATTATACCGACTACATAGGTTATAGTTAGGAAAATGGATATATAAATGTACATGCATGTAATAACAATTATTTAAAATAGGCCATAGATTTTTAAAAAGAACAAATAGTAGTATATGGAAAGGCTTGAAAAATTGCAAAAGCTGTATATACTTCTTCCCATTTTTATTTTGCTGCCATTTCTAACAATTTTTTGCTAAAGGTCTCTAGTAAAGGGGACATCACATCATCCACCAAGTTAGGGGTAGGGGGAATATATTATAATTTCAAATAATAATGTAATTATGTTATCAAAATGAAAATAAATTTTAAAGAACAGTTCAATTTATCTTTGTTTTCCAGGTGCTAGAGAAGCATAAGGCATACTTACACATATTTACATCGGTTAAGGATTGGCTGATGTTCTTCACATCTAGCTGGAGTAAATTGCCAGCAATTGGAAGAGGGGTGGGGCCAGGAGGGAGCTTCCCTCTCCCAGAACTCTGTCTCCAGAGTGAGAGGAGAATGAGACAAGAGAGTGTAAGTACCAGGAATGTGACCAGATCCATGGAGTTCCTCCTCACTGATAAAGTTGTGATCAGGCAGCATGGAGCTTTCATCGTGTGACTGCAGAATTAATATGACATCATAATTGAATAATCAACTAGCTGCTGCTCTTTAAACTGTTTTTTATGTAGACTTTATCCTAGTGATAAAGACAAAAATAAGATGTTCTTCCTGCTTAAACAAAATCTCCTAATATACCTCAAACTATCTACTCATCTACCTTATCTTTCCAAGGTTAGAAGACTATGCATGAGCAACTATGCTCAAGTTTAACTGTATATGTAAAATATTTATTTGTTACCTTAAAATTTTACATGCATTCTCAATAAGTGTAGCTTTATAAGTATTTAACAGACTCTGACAAATACAACTAAGTAAATAAAGTATGTCTAATGTTATTCAGACATCTTGAATAAAAGATGATGTATTATCCGTCTTTGACCACTATACAACACAAGTCATGGAAAATCAACATTGTTGTTATTTGTTCTAATGGTGAAAAGACAAACAGAAGAACTTTCAGTATCACATAGTTCATAGAAAGAAAAAGAAATTGAATTCAATGAGATTTTCTTATGGCTATAGTTATTCACTGAAGTTTTATTGTAATTCTTTTTATTAAAAATAGATTCTTGTCTAATACCATACATCCAGGCCACTCCTCCCTCCACTCCTTCCAGGTCCTCCCACCTCTCTTCTTCTCCAGATTTATTCCCCCTCTCTATTCTCTTCATAAAAGTGCAGACCTCCAATAGATGACAGCCAAACTGGGCGAATCAAGATACAGTAAGACAAGACAAGAGTCCTCATATCGAGGCTGGATAAGACAACACAGTAGGAAGGAAAAGATTTTTAAGAACAGGCAAAAGACCCACTCCCACTGTTAAGGGTTCCACAAAAACACCAAGCTAGCAGCTATATGACTACTTAAAAAAAGGATTGGGATTGCCCCCCTCATATCACTCTAGAAGGGAATGTAGCTCAGTATAAGTGACCACAGAGACATCAGATAACTGAGCAGAAAGTACTTGAGGAACTCTTAGTCCTTGACTGTATTGTCTCCCCCAGAAAAGGTGTTTTGTATTTTTTTATTCTTGTCTAAATTGGAGTTATTATTGCTGTGATGAAATATCATAACCAAAACCAAATTGGGGAGGAAAGGCTTTAATTGGCTTGCAATTCCAAAGCATCATTTGTCATTACCATTAGAAGAAGTCAAAACAGGAAATCAAGCAGGGCAGGGTTCAGGCAGAAGGAGCTGATGCAGAGGTCCTAGAGGGGTGGCACTTACTGGTTTGTTTCCCATGGCTTGCTCATCCTGATTTCTCCTAAAAACCAGGACCACCATTCCATGGATGACCCCACCCATCAAGAGCTGAGCCCTCCTCAATCAATCACTCATTAAGAATCTGCCTACATCCAGATATTAGGAAATCAATTTTTCAATTGAATTTCCCTCTTTCCAAATGAGTCTATCTTGTTTCAATTTGATATAAACTTCATCATCATAATTGTGTAATTTCTAAAGATAAAAGAAATTACTGTAGAATAAGGGAAGTTGAATAAAGAGAAGTTTCTGTGGCTTTAACAAATCATAGGTGTGTGTGGAAGTTAGAAATCATAGTATAAAATGACCAGACTGCTCAGAATGGAATGTGATGACACAGACATTATAAGGATTCAAATATCATTAGAATGATATGTATTATCCTAATTATAAGAGCAAAGCTCAAGCAAAGGCTTGATTTGTAAAGATGACTTCATAGGTGTTCTAAAATGACTAATCAGATATTGCTAAGCTCTCTTACTGGAGGAAATTTTCTTTTAAGACTATGTTAAACAGTATTTCACAGATCATATTACACAAATTAAGTGGATTGGCTTAAAATGCTCACATCAGTATTTCTTTTCATTCTCTCTACTTTCTTTGTCTAAGCCAAAATTATTCCCAGTGTGGACTAAAAGCTGAGCCTTGGAGGTTCTGTCTTTTGGCTAGGCAGACAGAGACTATAGGTAGTAGGGTCAGGGTTTGAGGCCGTTCTTTGCCCTTTTTTCCTGCACATAGATATGCGGTTCTATTGAATCCACCAACCTTTACTGACTGTGTACTGTGATTCAATATTGACCTTACTCAGTCTTATTCTAAACAAACATGAGTTTAGTTAAGAATTACATGTAATTCTTTGACATAGAGGTCAGAAAAGTTTGATCTTAATGATTTTTTGAAACTAGTTAATGATTAGATCATCATTTTCTGAGAAGGAGGTCAGAAAAGTTCTGTTTTAATAATCTTTAGACCTCTGGTGACCCAAAGTCTTCTTGCCCTGTTGTCTTGTGCTAGGTAAACAGAATTTGTGCCTCACTCATGTTGATCTAAAATCCCAAAGAAACAAACTCCATTTACTGGATAGGCTAGACTAAAACTGAAACTTGGTAAAATCTTAAATTGGTGAGATCCTAAGGGCCTGAGTACTAGCTGAGGACAGAGCCTATGGAATAGTTAGGGACATATGCCCTAACCTGCTGTTTTTCTTACCAGAATAATTGTGGGTGGCTGATCAAATCATGAGCTACATGTCACCCTCAGAAGTATCAGTACATGAGCAGTATGACCTTGGTCCTTCTCCTTTTCTGAACTGGTCTCAGAACTGGTCTGAGCTGTGGGTTTAGGATGGGGTCCAACTTACAACATTGATTTCAAAAGGGCTGCCCATACCATAGCTCCCCCAATATCAAGAAGCTCAGGGGAGAGTAATTGTCTTTGTTGAAGAGGAGAGTATGGGAAGGAGGTAACAAGTTGTAACCTAAAAGATTAACTTTGAAGGGTACCCACCAGGGAAGACTGCTCAGACATATGTTTAAACCAATAGAGAGTCTTTTATCCAGCTGGTACTACCAGTGTTCTGGATTCCAGTGTAGCCTGTGTCTTTCTCATGTTGTGCTTTAAATACACACACACACACACACACACACACACACACACACACACACACACACACACACACACAGAGAGAGAGAGAGATCCTATGTTGACATACTTCAGTTAACAATTGTTAGCCAGAAGCAGAACTACAGAAGCCAAAAAAGCAAGGTTAATACATGTAGAGACTTTCCCAGAACTATACTTTGATGACTAAGGTCTTTTGGGGGTTTTGGTTTTTTGTTTTGGGTGTTTGTTGTTGTTATTGCTTGTTTGTTTGTTTGTTTGTTTGCTTGCTTGCTTGATTGCTTGCTTGCTTTCATTTTAGTGAGTAGTATTGTCTGTGTACTGAGTTTTATGACCTGAATGGTACTTCCATTCTGAAGTCAGTTGTGCTAAGATCTGGGGGCCCATTACAATTATAACTGGTCCAATCATAGTTACTGTGATGTCACTATGTCTGTTGCCAGGCAAAATCATACAGTGTGTGATCACAGATAGATGACTACTCCAAACCAGGACACAGATTATTCTTTTTAAAGATATTTTAATACTTTGATAATTTTATACATAATTTGATGATATGCTCTTTCCCATATTCTCCTAAATCTGCTCTTTGTTCCAAACACATCCAACTTTGTTTTTGACATATAGAGTCCAATTAATGTTGCCTCTATATGCTTGAGTGTGTGACAACACCCCGTTGTGTGTTCGACCTACCAGGGCCCACACTCTCAAGGAAAACTATCTCTCCCTCTTAGAGAAGCTATCAATTTCCAAAGCTTCTCAGGTATAAGTGGGTCTTCATGCCTTTTGCTTAGCTCCATGTTGAGATTTTGTCTGGCTTGAGTTTGATCAGGTCTTATCTATGCTAATACAGCTACTTTGAGTTGATATGTGCAACTGCCTTATTGTGTCAGCAAAACATTGCTTCATGGTAGTCATCTACTCCCTCTGGCTATTAAACTATTTCTATCAATTTTGCCCAATGATCTCTGAGCCATGACGTGTAGGAGTTTGTGAGTGTGTGTGTGTGTGTGTGTGTGTGTGTGTGTGTGTGTGTGTATGTGTGTGTTCTGTGTGTGTGTGTGAGAGAGACACACACACACACACACATGCACACACACACACACACAAAGAAAGAGAGGGAGAGAGAAAGAGAGGGAGAGAGAGAGAGAGAGAGAGAGAGAGAGAGAGAGAGAGGTGTCATTTATTCTCTGTGTCTTTACTGATTATAAATGTCTATATTTACTGACCTCTACTGCAAAAATAAGTCTCTATGATGAGGGTTGAGATATTCACTTGTGATACAATACAATGAGAAGTTGTTAGAAATTGGCTTAATATTATGTCCCACTAGCAGAATAATAGTAATGGGTTCTCCAGTTGTCCTATGACCTGTCTAAGTCACAGGTTCATGGTACTAACAGCTGTGCCAGATATTGGCTCCATCTGGTGGAGGGAGCCATAAATTCAGTTACAAAGTAGATACTCAAATGGCATCTGTGCCACTCTTGACCCAGCAGGCATATCTTTCCAAATGGTCATTATTATAGCTCATAACATATACACATGAATATGACTAATGATTACATATGCATAGCACCTTCAGCAATAAATATAAAGTTTCCAGATCAATACCTGGTTATTTTCTGCATCTTCTTTGAAAGCTCAAGCATGTGCCCTTTCGACAGTACTTTCTTCTGGGACAGACTGCTAGCTAGTCTGCTCCCCAGAAGATACCACATCCTGAGCCATACCAGGAGATCTACTGTACTCAGAGCATCTAGTAAGTACTCTCCTGAGGTCTCGCAGCCATCACCAGAAGCCCAATAGTCTCCGGATCCATCACCCCCCAAAACCATCACCCACCAAATTCCACTCCCCGTCTGGTTGGTCCTTTCTGTTGAAACAGATTTCAAGCTAATCTGCTTCCCTGAAGACACCACAGCCTAAGACACCCCAGGAGATCAGCTGCACTCAGAACAACTGACACCATAGCCTGAAGGCCTCCCAGGAGATCGACTGCACACAGGGCAACTGAGCAACTGATCACCAGCTTGTCTGCTCCCCTGAAGACACCACGGCTAGATAGAAAAACATTGAAAAGGGAGAGAAAATATATATTGATAGATGATAGACACATAGATAGATGGACAATTAGAGAAAGAGAGAGAGAGAGAGAGAGAGAGAGAGAGAGAGAGAGAGAGAGAGATGGATGAGAGTTTATTTGAAAACACAATTTATTTATATTTTCTTAGAACTGAGAATTCAAGTGTAAAGCCCTGAGCAAAATGAAGTAAAGTATGGAGCATATCTTTGCTAAAAAAGAAAAAAAATAGACAATTGTACAAACTGTAACTATTTTTATACCAATTTTACAAAAGGCTGCATTTAATACCACAGCCATCTATGTATAGATCATATAGAATGGGTGGATGTATGACATTGCACTAACATTTGAGAAGACATATCTCTTCAGTAAGTTCCAAAGTAGGTACTTGGCAATAACAGACACAGGGGCTTCCTTTGAGACTGAGACCAGACAGGGTATTGAGTGATATCAGTGCTAGTTTAATAATCTTTAATGCAGTGGGAATGGAATGGAGCACCTAGAAATAATAGAAATGTGAATTACTGGGACCATTATACTTGTGAGGAAAGAACAGAGGCACACAGAGCATATTGTTAGCAATAGGAAAGCAAAATGCGTGCTATTGCAAGCTGTGAACATCAAGTCAAAGCCAATTAAACTTTAGATGACAGAATCAGTAAAGCAAGATTTGACTTCCACCTTGCATGAGTATTCCTCCCTGTGATTGGTCCTCTAAAGAATGGAGCTGCTACTAGTTATTGTTTATGTGTTTCAAAATTTCCAATGACTCGAATGTCACTTAGTCAAAGAACTTTGATACCAATTTTCTTTTCATATTCTGTTTTACTTGAATAAATGTGGGTGTGTGGATAGGTGTACATAATCAGGTGCATGTGTGTGAAAGAATGAAGGTACATGTATATACACATTGGTGTAAGTCAGAGGTGAAATTTGGATACTGTTTATTGGGAGCATGACAGTTATTTTGTTAGGACAGGATAACTCTGGAACATGAGGCTCACTCATCAAGCCTGTCTGGGTGTTGAGGAAGCACCAGGGCTCTCTTCTTTCTGTCCCATCAATGTTTCTATAACAAATACAAAATACCATACCTGTTCTTTTAGATATATGCTAAAGATTGTATTTAGGTCTTCATGTTTGGATGAAAGCACTTTAGTGAATAGTATATCTCCTTAGCATTTCGTCCTGCATTATCTATACTTCTTGTGATGTGGACCAGAATGACATGTTAGGATATTATTTTCTTACCTAACTTGTAAGTACGTCTAAGAACAGATACATAAATCAAATATAATTATTATGGAAAACATGCAAAAGAAAAATGGCTATGAATTATCTTATGATATTAACTATTCCCAGATGCACATATACAGAAATATATATATATATATGTATATATACACATGAGTATATATGTTTATATACACATAAAAGCAAGATGAGGACTATTTGGGAAAAGGAAAGAAAGTAATAGAAAGAGTATTAGAAAGAGAATATAAAATGAAACAAAATAAGACAAAGTATAAGTTGTAGTAGTCATAACCTAGTGGGAACTAAACCATTAAACTTCTGAAGATACACAGAAATTTTGGAGATCTGGTACTGTCAAGTTCACTTCAACTAACACGAACGCATGTTATTGAGGCTTTTTAGGAATGTTCTTTTCAAAGCTTTTAAAACACTGTCACATGTATTAGAATGTACCTTAACTAAATACGTGCAAATACAAAACTAAAAGTAATAGTATTAACATATGTGTATTATGTGAAAATTAGTTCTAGTCTTAATAGACGTGAAATGTACTTTGTCCATAATCATTTGTTTACACACTGTGACTGCTTCTCTGCTACTCATGTCAGAGCTTCTAAAAAGGAAGCACAATCTTCATGGCAAAGAAAGCCTGAAATCTACCAGGCTAGTAATGCTAGTAATGGCAAAGGTAACTGGTTATTTTTTTATCCTATTAGTTCTACTAAGAAATCTATTCTATTTTAATCATATCAGGAGTCAGCAGCAGCATGAAGGGTTGTAAGTTTACCTGATGCAATATTAGCCTTAAACTAGGCTATAAACACAAGGAATGTATAAGGAGATTTCTCTTTCCTATATTGTCCTTCATTCTATTTACCATTTAGTTGTGTCTACGGACATAAACATACTAAAGTTTTGAATATTAGCCATAGACCTCATCTGTAAGTAGCAAAAGTATTATCTCAAGAATATCATTCAGCTAAAAAGAGCAAACTGGTATCCTAACACTATACCATGCCTGTCATTACAGAGCAAGTCCCTACCAAAGTTAGTTCCATCATCTCCACATGATGTGAGCAAATGGAACTCTGCCAGTATCTTTTTGCACCCGCTTTTGAAAATATAAGACTACCCAGAAGATAGCATGAACTCCTTCTGAATGAAGTTATCGCTATAAAAATTTGGCCTTTTTCATCTGTACTACCATGTACTCAATCAGAAATTTTTCAGTGTCTTGACAGTAACATTGAGGATGGTGATTCCCCAGCCATTCTTTTAAAGTTAAAAATTGTTTTCGCTATTCTGGGTTTTCTGCCTTTCCAGATGAATTTGAGAATATCTCTTTCCATGTTTTGAAGAATTCTGTTGGGATTTTGATGGGGATTGCAATGAATCTGTAGATTGCCATGGTTGGATAGCCATTTTACTTTAATTCTGCCAATCCATGAGCATGGGAGATCTTTCCATTTTCTGAGAACTTGGATTTCTTTCTTGCGAGACTTGAACTTATTTTCATACAGATACTTCACTTGTTTGGTTAGAGTTACCCAAACATATTTTATATTATTTGTGGCTAATGAGAAGGGAGTTGTTTCCCTAATTTCTTTCTCAGCCTGTTTATCATTTGTATAAAGAAAGGCTACTGATTTATTTGAGTTAACATTATATCCAGCCACTTTGCTGAAGCTGTTTATCAGGTGGAGAAGTTCTCTGGTAGAATTTTTAGAGTCAATTATGTATACTATCATACCATCTGCAAATAATGATATCTTTATTTCTTTTTCTTTTTTCTTTTTGATACTCTACTTACATTTCGATGTTTTCCCCTTTCCAGGTTCCCCCTTTGAAAATCCTCTATCACACCCGCCTTGCCCCTGCCTCTATGAGGGTATTCCCCCACCCACCCACCTACTCCTGTCTTCCCTCCCTGGTATTCCCCTTTACCGGAGCATCTAACAACCACAGGCCCCAAGGACTCTCCTCCCAGTGATGGCCAACAAGGCCCTCCTCTGCCACATATGTGGCCAGCACCATGGGTCCCTCCGTGTGTATTCTTTGGTTGGTGGTCCAGTCTCCAGGAGCACCGGGGTTGGGGTGGTTCTGGCCAATTGACACTGTTCCTCCCTTCAAGAGGTTGCAAACTCCCTCAGCTACTTCACTCCCTTCCCCAACTCCTTCATCTGGGACCTCATGCTCAGTCCAAGAGTTGCTGTGAATTGAATCTTGGGTATTCCAAAATTTGGGGCTAATATCCACTTATCAGTGAGTACATACCACGCTTGTTCTTTTGTGACTGAGTTACCTCACGCAGGAAGATATTTTCAAGTTCTATCCATTTGGCTATGAATTTCATGAAGTCATTATTTTAAATAGCTGAGTAGTATTCCATTGTATAAATGTACCACATTTTCTGTATCCATTCCTCTGATGAGGGACATCTGGGTTGTTTCCAGCTTCTGGCTATTATAAATATTGCTGCTTTGAACATAGCAGAGCTTGTGTCCTTATTAGATGTTAGAGCATCTTCTAGATATATGCCCAGGAGTGGTATAGCTGGGTCCTCAGGTAGTATTGTGTCCAATTTTCTGAGGGTCTGCCAAGCTGATTTCCAGAGTGGTTGTACCAGCTTGCAATCTCACCAGCATTGGAGGAGTGTTCCTCTTTCTCCACATACTGGCCAGCATCTGCTATCACCTGAATTTTTTATCTTAGCCATTCTGACTGTTATGAGGTGGAATCTCAGTAAGGTTTTGATTTTCATTTCCCTGATAACTAAGTTGAACATTTCTATAAGTGGTTTTCAGCCCTTTGAATTTCCTCTGTTGAGAATTCTCTGTTTAGCTCTGTTCCCCATTGTTTTTTTTTTTTGTTTGTTTGTTTGTTTGTTTTTTGTTTTTTGGTTGTTGTTTTTTTTTTGTTTTTTGTTTTTTTTTGATTATTTGGTTCTCTGGAGTCTAACTTCTTGAATTCTTTGTATATATTGAATATTAGCTTTCTATCAGATGTAGGATCGGTACAGATCTTTTCCCAGTCTTTATTTCTTTTTCGCCAATTTGTATCTCCTTGATTGTGACAAAAACTGCATGGTGTTGGTACAGGGACAGATAGGTTGATCAACTGAATAGAATTAAAGACCCAGATATAAAGCCACACATTTACACACACTTGATCTTTGACAAAGAAGCCAAAATTATACAATGGAAAAAAAATCAAGTTCAATAAATGGTGCTGGTCTAACTGGCTATCTGTATGTAGAAAATGAAAAAAAGACCCATATCTATCACCTTGAACAAATCTCAAGTCCAAGTGGATCCAGGACCTCAACATAAAACCAGATACATTTAATATAATAGAAGAAAAAGAGAGAAAGAGGCTTGAGTTCACTGGCACAGAGGGAAATTTCCTAAACAGAACTCCAATGGCTCATGCTCTAACATAAAGAATTGATAAATGTGACCTCATGAAAATGAAAAGCTTCTGTAAGGGAGAGGACATAGTTAATATGACAAATTGGCAACCTAAAGATTGGGAACAAATCTTCACTAAGGCCACATCTGATGGAGGACTAATATCCAAAATATACAAAGAAATCAAGAAGCTAACAATCAGAAAACCAAACAAATCAATAAAAAAGGGATATAGAACTAAACCAAGGATTCACAACAGAGGGGTCTTGATTGACTGAGAAGCACCTAAAGAAATGTGCAAAGTCCTTAGTGATCAGAGAAATGCAAATCAAAATGACCCTGAGATTCCACCTTAAACCAATCAGAATGACTTAGATCAAAATTTCAGGTGACAACACATGTTGGCAAGGATGTGGAGAAAAAACATTCCTTCATTGTTGGTGGGATTGCAAACTGGTACAACCACTATGGAAATCAATCTGGAGGTTCCTCAGAAAATGCAAAATAGATCTACCTGAAGACCCAGCAATACTACTCTTGGGAATATAGCCAAAAGATGACCCATCATGCCACAGGGACATGAGTTCCACTATGTTCATAGTGGCCTTATTTGTAATAGGCAGAAGCTGGAAACAACCCAGATATCCATGACAGAAGAATTGATACAAAAAATGTGATACATTTACACAAGGGAATACTACTCAGCTATTAAGAATGAGGACATCCTGAGTTTTGCAGGCAAATCGATGGAACTAGAAAATATCATCCCAAGTGAGGTAACTCAAACACAAAAGGACATGCATGATATGTACTCACTAATAAGGGGATATTCCCCCCCCCCAAAAAAAAAACAGTACAGAATACCCAAGATGCCATCCACAGAACTCAAAAAGTTCAACAAGCTGAAGGGCCCAAGTTAGGATGCCTATGTCCCTCTGGGGGGGGGGGGAGGGAGAAAGCAAGCATAAGGGTGAAGGAAGGGAGAGACCTGAAAGGGAAAGTGGACTGGGAGGAAAGAAAGGGAAACATGACCTGGTATTGGTTGGGGGGAACAGGAATGGAGCCTTTAGGGCTAGTAGAAAGATTGGAAACAGGCAACCTCAGGATGTAAGAAGTTGGGCGGCCCACCGGGATGCACCAGAGACCTTTGAGTTGAGAGACTGTCAGGACTCAATGAGGAGGGACCCTAGATGAAATGCCCTACAGAGGAGAGAAGGAACTTGTAGAAATCACATCCAGCAGAAAAACAAGGCATCGAGTGGGGGATGGGGTTGTTATCCCACAGTCAAAACTCTGACCCATAATTGTTCCTGTCTGAAAGAACTGAAGGGATGGAAATAGAGAAGTTCCTGAGGAAGAGAAGGTCCAGCGACAGGCCCAAAGTGGTATCTAGCTCAAGGAGAGGACCCAAGGCCTGATACTATTACTGAAGCTATGGAGCACTCACAAAAAGGGACCTAGCATGATTTTCCTCTGAAAGACCCAACAAGCATCTGAGAGAGTCAGATGCAGATATTCACACCCAACTAATGGACAGAAGCTGGTGGCATCTACAGTTGAATTGGGGAAAAAGTAGAAGAGGCTGAGGAATAGGGTGACCCTGTAGGAGAACCAGTAGTCAAAATTAACCTGGACCCCTGAGATCTCTCAAACACTGGATCACCAACTAGCCAGCATATCCCAGCTAATTTGAGGCCCCCAACACATATACATCAGAGGACTCCCAGGTATGGGTTCAATCAGAGAAGATGATCCTAACCCTCAAGAGACTGGAGGCCATAGGGAGTTTAGCGGTCTGGTGGGCTGGGGGAAATCCTTGTGGAGACAGGGTGCATGGAGGAGGTATGGGAGGTAGAACATTTGGAGGGTAGACCAGAAGGGGGAAAAAAAATCTGGAGTCAAAAAAAAAAAAAAAAAAAGGAAAAACAAGTAAATAAGAAAGAAAGAAAGTAACACTAAGTAACCACAAAAATTAAATAAGTAAAACCAGAACCACATAAGGGAACATTTTCAACTTAGTTTTAAGTAGACAGCTCAGTTTTAGTATCAAAATTCTAACAAGTTTGAGGAAGAAAAAGTATGGACAGAGAAGCCATAGGCAATGTATGGCAGAAAATATCAATATACATATGTATTTCTAGCCTATACAGTCAGTGGTAAAAGACAAAACAGTACATAAAATCACTAAAGTGGGCTCAGAAATCAAATCTGAAAATAATTTACAGACTCTAGTGAATAAAATTTATCATCTCAAGGTAAAGATATGTACATCTTGGTCATACTCATATAAAATGGGTTTGTAGATAAAGTGTCTCTTATAGTCTCAAATCAGTCAGACTAGAAAGGTTCATCTGATCAACATGACTGTATATTCCTAAAACATCAATTTGATAGGGAGATGTTAAAATTATGATACTTTATCCTACTGAGAAATGAAACAAACCATGTCCATTAGGGCGAGGTCTGTTCATCACTATCAGCAATTCATCACACTGAAGAGAAACTTAGAATACAGGATACAAAAAGTACATAGAAAAGAATTAGCTCAGATAACACCTTTAAATTTCACATACATTTACATTCATATCATTAGAAGTAATAAACTTGAGATAAAGATGAAATCAGAATGAATAAATAACTGTTTCCATTAAACAGATAGGAAGAATGTCAGAAGCAATAGAGAAATAATAACAAAAAGATACTCACCATTCATTAAAATTCTAAGAAGGCATTTATGGGCTTCATTATTGAAAAGAAACATGGCATAGAGAAAATAAAAATCCCCAGTAAATGAATTAATGACATAACCTAATTAACAAGTTAAAAAAATCAAGATATCAATTATTTCCAATTTGGAAACTTTTACTCTCACAATAATAAAAATTTCAGAAAAGACATTTGGAAAATTGACAAAATATCGAAACATTCACACAGAAATACTAAGCTTAGCCAAATAGTATTTGGAAGGCTAAGCAAATATGGAAGTGTCAATACAAGATATATCTGTGCCTGCAGTAGAGCTGCCTTATGGATCGTGAAGCCACAGAAACCACCTGTCTTACAATGTATATCAGAGGACTGGAACCACAGTGTGAACCTAGCAGCATTAAGAGCACAGAGGTGAAGCAACAAGACAAGCCTACCTTCTGAATTTACTGTCACAAGTCACAGCATGGGGCAGATTGTTGGGGATGAGATCAATAAATCTCTGAACCTCATGAATCATGGCATTTGTGTAGGGCATGTGGCTCCTGTCCTGCATGCAGGGGCTGCGGTGTCGGTCAGTCAACCATGCATTCATTCTCTTCCTGGACTTTAACTGGTTGGTTACAGTGAAAAATGGGGAAACAGGAAAAATGGCAGGCCACATACAGCTTAATATAGGTATTCTAAAAGAATTATAAATGTGAATTTTATATTCACATAAAAGTGTATATATATATATATATATATGTACATTTATACAGAAATGATGTGTTATGGATTAAATCACAATCCTTCTACATAGATATTATGATGGATTACCATATACTTATTATTTAATAGCCATAACAGCAAATAAAACATTGCTAATTAAAAATATCAAATAAAACAGTATAATTGGTCAACATACTTTAGCCATTTTTTAAGGTCATTAGTGTTAGGTTTTAAACTCAAAACCCATTCCATCTTCCCTGCTCTCAAAGATTTAGCAATTGCTATGTCAACAACTGTCACCCACAGGTACACCAGGTATATGTTTCAGATAAAAGGACCATCCAGCCACTCCAGATTTCTCTCTCTGTCTTTGTCTCTGTCTCTGTCTCTGTCTCTGTCTTTTTGTCTTTCTTTCTGTCTCTGTTTCTCTCTGTCTCTGTCTCTCTTTGTCATGCCTCTCTGTCTGTATCCCTCTGTGTCTCTGTCTCTGTCTTCAAACACCAGCTTTAACACCAGAGGGTAAACTGAGAGAAGTGGCCAATGAGGGGTCAGTGTTGGTAGCAACTGATGTGAGTGGGTCCAGATATCTACAATGTCTACAGTGGTTAGGGAAATCAAAATAACACACACATACACACACACAAGACAGAGAGAGAGAGAGAGAGAGAGAGAGAGAGAGAGAGAGAGAGAGAATGCTTAAAGCAAGGACAATTTTCAATGATTTATTTATTCTCTTTTTATCCCCTTAGAGACCATGCTTTTTTTTCTGTTGGGAAGAAAATTAAATCATAGCCACAAGTTACAATTTTCCAGAGACAATCGCCGTAAAAACATTCTTCAAAAACAGATCAAAATCATTACACAAAAGAAAGTTACAATGGGATATTCATTATGTATTTCTTATTATAAATTATATCTAATTAAACAATTCTCATCTATCTTTCTTTCTAAAACCTCAAAGTGCCCTGAAAGCAGTACATTTTAGTCATTGATTAACAAAGTTTTAAAAGCCAAGTTCTACGGTAGCAATTTTTTCCTATGCTTGTTTGACAACAACTTGTACTTACTAAGAAACAAATTGTCTTTTTTACATCTTATTTTTGTGGTTCTGATCGAAAAAGCTGGATAACCATGTTTTCTGTTCTTATATTCCTACTGGAATTATTTGTTCTTTATTATAACATTACTATTACCTGTTACACACTAAAATCCTGTTACCACATCCCTAGATCAAGGAACTCAGGCCCAACTCAGAGTGTAAGCTTACTTTGATCATTAGATTGTCCTAAGCCTATTCTTCCTACCTCTACAATTACATGCCTGTAATCCATGAATGCTCACTGTACTCCTTTCTCTAACTCAAGTAGATTTTGCCATTCTATCAGGAAAGGGCACACTCTATTCTTAACTCCAACTTAAAACTTTCAATCAACTGTCTTAATTTCCTAACTTTATGTTTTCTATCAACTAACTTAACTTCCCAAAATTATAAAGCATATTTATGACAATGCATTAAAGTTTTATATTATTCCTTATCTGCAAGTTAGAAATATGTTATGATGTAATTTATTGACATTGACAGTCTTCAGGTCATAGCAGAAGTAGAAAATTGGATGACTTGATTTATAGCAAAGAGGTATATTTAACTTCTGTAAACCAGGCTCAGCATGGAATGAATATTCAGAAGTGGGTGGGGCTCCTAAGGACCTTGAAAGCAAATGTACATCATATCCCCTACAGGTTTCTCTATGACCTCACAGTCATTCTTTATACAGAGTTCATAGGTGGCTATTCAGCCTAGAACAACAATGTAAGGATATTTGTGGTCCACACAGAATTGAACAACTCATAGTCTCATTTCTACCTGTCATCTCATCACTAAGATTCTAACTCAAATATCAAACCATTAAAACTACTCAAGGTTTCCTGGCACATTTCATTACTACTAATATTCTTTCTCTTTTAAGAGAATATTTTCTTTTTTGTTTTGTTTTGTTTTTGTTTTGTTTTGTTTTGTTTTGTTTTGTTTTTTAAAAGTTTTTCTTGGTGGTTTGGATTCTTTATAGACATAAACTTTAACAGTGAAATACAATGAACAATTCCTCTTCCTCACCTGAGAAAAGAGCAGGCCTCCCAGAGACATCAACCAAACATGGTGTAACAGGCTACAGTAAGACCAGGCACATACCATCACATCAAACCTGGACATGGCAACTCTGTAGGAAGAAAAGGGTCCCACAAACAGGCAAAAGAGTCAGAGACAGGCCCTGTTCCCACTGTTAGGAATACCATAAGAATATCAAGCTAGTTAGCTATATTCAGAGGAACTAGGTTTGACCCCTTTAGACTTCCTGATCTCTCTGAGTCCCCATGAGTCTGGGTCAGTTGATTTAATGAGGGCCCAGTTATTGTCCTCTTTTTCCCACTCTGGTTTCTCTGATCCTTTCTCCTCCTCCTCTTCCTCCTCCTCCTCCTCCTCCTCCTCCTCCTCCTCCTCCTCCTCCTCCTCCTCCTCCTCCTCCTCCTCCTCCTCCTCCTTCCTTTCCTCCTCCTCTTCTTCCTCCTCCTCCTCCTCTTCCTCTTCTTCAGGACTCCCCTAGCTGTGCCTAATGTTTGGGTGTGGGACTCTGCATTCACTCTCATCAGTTGCTGAATGAAGTCTCTCTGATGACAATTCTGCTAGTCTCTGGTCCCAGAATATTCTATAGGTAGAACAAATGTAGGCCAAAGGTTTTGTGACTTGGTTGGTTTCACAATCCTTCTATCTGAGGCCCTAACTGGTTACAGAAGATGATAGGTTCAGGCTCTTTGTTCCTCATTATTAGGGATCTTGCTAGAGTTCCTCTAATAGATTCCATGGAGTTTCCATTGCACTAGGATTCTTCATCATCCCTGAACTGCCCCAACTGTAGTCTTTTCACACAGTATTTTCCTTCCCCAACCTAATCCCTCCTGTTCACAAACCTGCACAGGACCTGAGTCTACCAGTGAAATTTATTCTATATCCCCTTCCTAGGAAGATCCTTGTATTCTCCCTTAAGCCCTCCTTGTTCCTTAGCCTCCCTGGGTCTGTGCATTGTAACATGTTGGTCTTTTACTTTATAGCTAAAATCCACTTACGAGTGAGTACATACCAAACCATGTTTGTCTTTCTCAGTTTGGGTTACCTTACTGAGAATGATTTTCTTCATCCATTATGTAGTTGAGGTACATCTACGTTATTACCAGTTTCTGGCTATTATGAATAAAGCTGCTATGAACATAACTGAGCAAATGTCCTTGAGTTAGTATGGAGCATCCTTTGGGTATATGCTAAGGAGTGGTATACCTGGATCTTGAGGTAGATTGATTCCCAATTATCTGATAAAATGTCATATTGAGTTCCAAAGTGGCTGTAAAATTTTGTGCCCTCACCAGCATATGCTGTCATTTGTGGTTTTTTTTTTTTTTTTTTTTTTTTTTTTTTTTTTTTTTTTTTTTTTTTTTTTTTTTTTTTTTTTTTTTGATACTTTATTTACATTTCCAATGCTTCCGCTTTTCTAGGTCTCCCTTTGGAAACCCCCTATCCCATCCCCATCCCCGCCTCTATGAGGGAATTCCACCTCCCACCCACCGGTCCACCCATCCCATATTCCCACCTTGACATTCCCCTTTACTGGGGCCTCTGACACCCTCAGGTCCAAGGGCCTCTACTCTCTCCCTGATGGCCATCGAGGTCATCCTCTGCCACATATGTGGTCCGAACCATGGGTCCATAGATGTGTATTCTTTGGTTGGTGGTCTAAACTCCAGGATGACCGGGGGGTCAGGCCCATTCACACTCTTGCTCACTCCATGGGGCTGCAAATTCCCTCAGCTCCTTCAGACCTTTCTCCAACTCCTCCATCTGGGACCTCACTCTCAGTGCAGGGGTTACTGTTAATTGAAACTTGGGCATTCTGAACTTTTGAGCTAATATCCACTTATCAGTGAGTACATACCATGTTCGTTCTTTTGTGACTGAGTTACCTCGCTCAGGATGATATTTTCAAGTTCCATCCATTTGCCTGCAAATTTCATTAAGTCATTGTTTTTAATAGCTGAGTAGTACTCCATTATGTAGATGTACCACATTTTCTGTATCCATTCCTCTGATGAGGGACATCTGGGTTGTTTCCAGCTTCTGGCTATTATAAATATTCTGTTATGAACATAGTGGAGCATGTGTCTTTATTACATGTTGGAGCATCTTCTCGGTATATGCCCAGGAGAGGTATAGCTGGGTCCTCAG
>CM052703.1:20711238-20762369 GCA_028551405.1 Uromys caudimaculatus
GAATTCCTGAACTTTCCAAGACTTTTATTATGAAGGGATGTTGAATTTTGTCAAATGCTTTTTCAGCATCTAAGTAAATGACCATGTGGTTTTTTTCTTTGAGTTGGTTTATGTAGTGAATTACATGGATGGATTTCTGGGTATTGAACCATCCCTGCATCCCTGGGATGAAGCCTACTTGATCATGATGAATGATCGTTCTGATGTGTTCTTGGATTCGGTTTGCGAGAATTTTATTGAGTATTTTTGCATTGATATTTATAAGGGAAATTGCTCTGAAGTTTTCTTTCTTTGTTGGGTCTTTGTGAGGTTTTGGTATCAGTGTGATTGTGGCCTCAAAGAAGGAATTGGGTAGTGTTCCTTTTGTTTCTATTTTGTGGAACAGACTGAAGAGTATTAGTATTAGATATTCTTTTATGGTCTGATAGAATTCTGCATTGAACCCATCTAGACCTGGGCTTTTTTTGGTTGGGAGACTTTTAATGACTGCCTCTATTTCTTTAGGCATTATGGGACTGTTTAGATGGTTTATCTGATCCTGTCTTAGCTTTGGTATTTGATATCTGTCTAGAAAATTTCCATTTCATCCAAATTTTGCAGTTTTGTTGAGTATAGGCTTTTGTAGTAGGATCTGATGATTTTTTGAATTTCCTCAGAACCTGTTGTTATGTCTCCCTGTTCATTTCTAATTTTGTTAATTTGGATTCTGTCTCTGTGCCCTCTGGATAGTCTGGCTAGGTGTTTATCTATCTTGTTGATTTTCTCAAAGAACCAACTCCTGGTTTTGTTGATTCTTTGTATAGTTCTTTTTGTTTCTACTTGGTTGATTTCAGCCCTGAGTTTGATTATTTCCTGCCTTATACTCCTCTTGGGTATATTAGCTTCTTTTTGTTCTAGGGCTTTCAGGTGTGTTGTTAAGCTGCTAGTGTATGCTCTCTCCAGTTTCTTTTTGGAGGTACTCAGAGCTATGAGTTTTCCTCTTAACACTGCTTTCAATGTGTCCCACAAGTTGTGGTATGTTGTACTTTCATTTTCATTAAATTGAAGTAAGTCTTTAATTTCTTTCTTTATTTCTTCCTTGACCAAGTTGTCACTGAGTAGAGCATTGTTCAGCTTCCATGTGTATGTGGGCTTTCTGTTGTTATTGTTGCCATGGAAGACCAGCCTTAAACCATAGTGATCTGATACGAGGCATGGGATTTTTTCCATCTTCTTGTATCTGTGGAGGTTTGTTTTGTGACCAATTATATGGTCAGTTTTGGAGAAGGTACTATGAGGTGCTGAGAAGAAGGTATATTCTTTTGATTTAGGATGAAATGTTCTATAGATATCTGTTAAATCCATTTGGTTCATTACCTCTGTTAGTTTCACTGTGTCTCTGTTTAGTTTGTGATTCCAAGATCTGTCCATTGATGATAGTGGAGTGTTGAAGTCTCCTACTATTATTGTGTGAGGCACGATGTGTGCTTTGAGCTTTAGTAAGGTTTCTTTTATGAATGTGGGTGCTCTTGCATTTGGAGCATAGATGTTTAGAATTGAGAGTTCCTCTTGGTAGATTTTTCCTTTGAGGAGTATGAAGTGTCCTTCCTTATCTTTTTTGATGACTTTTGGGTGAAAGCCAATTTTATCCAATATTAGAATGGCTACTCTGGCCTGTTTCTTGAGACCATTTGCCTGGAGACTTATTTTCCAGCCCTTTACTCTTAGGTAGTGTTTGTCTTAATCCCAGAGGTGTGTTTCCTGAATGCAGCAACATGCTGGGTCCTCTTAATGAATCCAGTTTGTCAGTCTATGTCTTTTTATTGGGGAATTGAGTCCATTGATGTTAAGAGATATTTAGGAATAGTGACTGTTGGTTCCTGTTATTTTCGATGTTACTTTAGGTTTGTGTGGCTCTCTTCTTTTCAGTTTGTTGAAAGATTACTTTATTGTGTTTTCTAGAGTGTGGCTTCCCTCGTTGAGTTGACATTTACCATTTATTATCCTTTGTAGGGCAGGGTTTGTGGACACATATTGTGTAAATTTGTTTTTGTCATGGAATATTTTGGTTTCACCATCTATGTTAATTGAGAGCTTTGCTGGGTATAGCAGCCTGGGTTGGCAGTTGTGTTCTCTTAGGGTCTGTATGAGTTCTGCCCAGGATCTTCTAGCTTTCATAGTCTCTGGTAAGAAGTCAGGTGTTATTCTGATTAGTCTGCCTTTATATGTTACTTGACCTTTTTCCCTTACTGCTTTTAATATTCTTTCTTTGTTTTGTGTATTTGGTGTTTTCACTAAAATGTGATGGGACAAATTTCTTTTCTGGTCCAATCTGTTTGCAGTTCTGTAAGCTTCTTGTATATTTATGTTCATCACTTTCTTTAGGTTAGGGAAGTTTTCCTCTATAATTTTGTTGAAAATATTTGCTGGTCCTTTAAGTTGGGAATTTTCACTCTCTTCTATACCTATTATCCTTAGGTTCTGTCTTCTCATTGTGTCCTGGATTTCATGGATGTTTTGCATTAGAAGCTTTTTGCATTTTGCATTTTCTTTTACTGTTGTGTCGATGTTATCTATGGTATCTTCTGCTCCTGAGATTCTCTCTTCTATTTCTTGTATTCTGTTGGTGATGCTTACATCAGTGGTTCCTGATCTCTTTCCTAGGTTTTCTAAATCCAGGGTTGTGTCCCTTTGTGATTTCTTTATTGTTTCTATTTATTGTTTCTATTTCTATTTTTAGCTCCAGTATAGTTTTGTGCATTCCCTTTGTGTGTTTGATTGTGTTTTCTTGAAATTCTGCCTGTTTGATTGAGTTTTCCTGTAATTCTTTAATGGATTTTTGTATTTCCTCTTGAAAGGCTTCTAGTTGTTTATCTCTGTTCTCTTGTATTTCTTTAAGGGTGTTATTCATTTCTTTCTTCACGTCTTCTATCATCATCATTAGAAATGATTTTAAATCTGAGTCTTGCTTTTCTGATGTGTTGGGGTATCCAGGGCTTGCTGTGGTGGGAGAGTTGTGTTCTGATGGTGCCGAGTACTCTTGGTTTCTGTTCTTTATGTTCTTACCCTTGCCTTTTGCCATCTTGTTAACTCTGATGTTAGCTGATCTTACTCTGTCTGCTTGTGTTTTGACCCTCCTGCAGTCCTCTGTGTCAATACTCCTTGAAGACCAGCTCTCTCTGAGAGGTGTTTGGGTTTGGAGAGCTGTGGCACAGAGTCCGCTCTGGGGTGCAGACAGAAATCAGAAGGATCTTGTCCCCAGCTGTCCCTTGGTTCCTATGCCCTTATGGCTCTGCAAGGGTCCCTCTTGATCCAGTGAGTTTGAACAGAAGTGGTAGTTTTGCCTGGGCTCAAAGGTTTGTCAGCACTCCTGGGATACCCGCTCTTTCCTGTAGCCTTGTGGCCCAGCCTAGGTCCCCAGGCACAGACCCCTGGTGGCCCAGGCAGAGGTCTCTACCCACAGATGAAACTGGAAGGTTCAGAGGTTTCCTGGCCCAGAGTTCTCAGGCCCTGGATCTCGCCGGATCTGGGTGGGTCTGGGTGAGAGGTGTTGCTCCCCTTAGCTCCACTCATGGCTTTTTCAAGCTCCTGGGAGGGTAGCTTTCTCTGGAGCTCGTTGGCTATGGACTCCTGGTGGCCCAGGAAGAGGTCTCCACCCACAGATGGAAACCGGAAGGTTCAGAGCTTTTCGGTCCCCGGGTTCTCAGGTTCTGGATCCCTGCAGATCCGGGTGGGTCTGGGTGAGAGGTGTTGCTCCCCTTAACCCCACTCATGGCTTTTCCAAGCTCCTGGGAGGGTAGCTCTCTCTGGTGCTCATTGGCTATGGACTCCTTGTGGCCCAGGTCCTGTAATTTCTTAAAACACACAAATCACATCGAAATCATATTTTTTCAAATCATGATAAAATTCTATTCCACACAGATAAAAAATGAAAAATATGCTTTGATTCATAAGCACCAAGGACTGTGAAAAATGAGCATTAAAGACACATCGATCTATCAGTGAAGCTGGGGAGACCAAAGTAGTTCAACAAAATGAAAACAAATATCTTGTTTAGAATCCATAAATGTAGATGAAGATGATGCTACCATTATCAACAGCAATTATTCTCTGGTAAAATGATCAGCAATAAATAAGGTATGCTTTTGCTAAGGATATAACTCATTAGAAATTATAATAAAAGCTGTGTTCAAGATATTATATTCAAAAGCAACAGAAAAACATTTCAGATAGAATAATACCAATAGATCTTTTGTATTTTAAACTACAACAGGATGGAAAAGTCAAAACACAAAACTTTGCTCACCATTGGTTTTCCTCATTCTTCCACAAGAAACTGTGCTTCCTCTTGAACACGTTCCTCAATACTTCTTTTCCCCATGCCTAAATTCCATAGGGTCATGAGTGTGAAGCTGTATTGTCTCTTTCCATCTGCTTCCATGGCTAAAAACAATTCCTAAAAAAATGGGAACAGAAACTACACTGTGATCCCAGAAAGAGAAATGGTATCTGGGAAGACACAACCATAGAGAGGCCCAGTCTGAGCCCCGGGATCAAATCTGGACTTTGCTTTCTGTCTTTTTCCTCACTGTGAATGCTGCCCAGCTCACACGTGAACATGCACACTTACTTACCAAGGACTTTATTAACTTTTTCAGCTAGTGGAAAGCTTCCTCTTTCAGTAAACTTTCCCCCATGATCAATCAAGGCTTCTTTCACTGCTTCATACCCGTGCAACACCACAGTGGGCTTCATGCCAAAGTACAGAGTGGACACAGGAACATATACTTTTGAGAACTTGAAATTGGAAAGCAAAGCAATGGGTAATTGTCATTTGTCAGTGGTTACATGTACCCTGTGATAGCCCAGGCAGTTGATATGACAGTGAATTGTCAAATCAAAATATTCAGCAGGTCTCTTAGTCATGTTCCAATAAATAATTGAGTTTTCCAGATTCATTCTGGGGCTGAATTGCTCATGAATAAAAGACTCTATCCTATGGGCAATCACCAAATGCTGACACTATTACTGATGCCACACTATGCTTTCAGACAGGAACCTAGCATGGCTGTCCTCTGAGAGGTTCTATGAACAGCTGACTGAGAAAGATGCAGTTACTTACAGTCAAGCACTGGACTTTAGGAAGAGTAAGGAAGAGTAGGGGAAGGATTGAAGGAACTAAAGGGGATGGCACCTGCATAGAAAGACAGTGTTAACTAAACTGAATCCCTGGGAGTTCTCTGAGACTATGCCACCAACTAAAGCACACACACAGGCTATTCTGAGGCTCTTGGCACATATACAGTAGAGGACCACCCTGTCTGGCCTCATTAGGAGAAGATGTGCCTATGCATATAGAGACTTGATACACCAGGGAGGGGATGATGAGGAGCACCATCTCAGAAACAAAGCAGATGGAGGAATAGGAAAGAATTCTGCAAGGGCAGATGCTAGGCAACATTTGAGATGTGAATGAATAATAATGATAATAAGAATAAAAATTTAAACACTCAACATTTAAAATTACTCTGCTTTTTTATCACTTGATGCCTGGAAAAATTAATTCTATGTTCACTCAACAATAAAATAAGTATCAATGCTCAGATGACTGTTTCAGGAACACCTATAAAGCTTTTCCTGTGGAACATAGCCCCAGGAAGAAGAGTGAAAATCCATAGTGAGGACCCCAAGTTCATTCTATCACTATTACAAATTTGGTGAGTGGGTACCACTGAAGTTGCAAACAGCATGGACATCTGCTAAGAGAACAGTTTCTTACCCTGGAACATTCATGGTACTGTCACAGAATAAAAGTCAATTTGGATAATATCAAATATGCTTAATTATCTTACTTCTTGTGTTACTTTACATCTATAGATGTTTTAATAAAATATCAATTATTCAGAGAACTTCATTACCAAAGATCAGCCATCTCAATTAACCTGGACCCCTGAGATCTCTCTTTCACTGAGCCACCAACCAGGCAGCATACACGAGCTGCTCTGAGGGCCCCTGACATATATACAGCAGAAGACTACCTGGTCTGTCATCAATGTGAAAAGTGCCTAACCCTGGAGAGACTTGAGGCCCCAGGAAGTATGGGGACCTGGCAGGGAGAGGGGTGGACAGAACATCCTCTTGTAGACAGGGGAGAGGAGGAATGGGATGAGGAACTGTGGGAGGGCGGACCAGGAGGAGGGCAATGACTGGACTGTAAAAAGTAAAAGTGATAATAAAAAATAAAATAAGTAAGTAAAATAAATAAAAATAAAACATAAAATTCTGTTCTGGAAGCTGTAGTCTACTACAATGTATTCCACGGCACACCCTTTTATTCACAAATCTGTACTTGTAAATGATCATTGCAATGAGTCATTGGTCTGGTTTGAAGGCCTGTGACTTCTGCTACAGCATCAGTAATGGATCCTGACAGGAACTCCGCTTAGATACCCTGTTGTTGCCATGTGTCATAGAGAGCCTATAGCTTTGGATCAGCAGGACCTGCCTTTTCACACACTCCAGAAATTCATATATAAGGTAGATGTTGGGGTGGGCCAATTCAAAGCCCTGTATTTGGGCCTAGGTGGTAGCTAAGTTGTTCATCTCACCCATTCTCCTGAGCCCACACCACCAGGGCAAACTCTTTAGCATTGCTCCAGCTAGCTCACCCAGTGCTGTAGTTAACAAGGGACGGGGCCAGCTCTCACACTCTCATACTGTAGAAACTGGCTCACCCATGTCATTTCCATCAGGGACAGCTCTACTGTGCTGCCCAGGCAAGGTGCATAGTCTCTCTCCCAATGCTGCAGCTAGGGTGGGGTGGGCCAGCTCTCTCACCCTCATGACGCCATGGCCATTACTTCCAACTGTGTCAGGTGGAGAAAGCATCTCCCCATTGCCTACCCCACCTCATGGTAGGCGAGTGTCAGGCCAGATTTCCCACTCCCACACACTCAGGACTGATGCACTCAAGCAACCAGGACCAGCTCTACTGTACTTCCTGGGTGAGGTGCAAAGTCTACTCTCAGAGTGCTGCAGCTGGTGAGGGGTGGGGCCAGTTCTCCTGCTCTGATACCTTCAGGGCCAGCTCTTTCACAAGGCCACAACAAAGAATGAGGGTAGGTCTGCACAGCCCTCAGACATCAACATGGCCCCAAATGGCAGCCCAGACTAGGGACATCCTCCTGGCCTTTGGTGATAACAGACATCCCCCCACACACACAAACACACACTGTTTCAGGGCTATGAACCCAGACATAGTCTTTGGTAGCAGCACAGGAGGTCAGGACCTCACTTTGGCCTTAGGTGGCATCGGTGTCTACTCACATCAGGCTGCTCCTCACTCCCTGTAGTCTCCAGTTCTGCCTCTCTTCATTGTGCTTATATCCTTCTACTTCTTTTTCTCTTCCATCTTTCCACCACTTACTTGCTAATCTTAGTGATACTCAGGGCCTCTGGGTGTCTAGGATTGTCTCAGCAGTTCTTTGCCTCACCCATGCCATATAGCACCGGGCTGGAGGTCCTCTAAGGCTTGCTTAGGTGGGCCTCATGGAACTGGGCAGGGGTCATCTTGGGGGTGCTCTGCCTGCCCAGGCCCCATGACACTGTGCCTAGAGTTGTAATGTCAGAGATTGGTGCTTGCCCATGTGATGGGTTTCAAGTTGGGCTGGTTATTTTTTAGCCTTTCCTTCAGTCTCTGATCCATCCCTGCATTTCTTATAGACAGGAAAAAATTGGGTTGAAAGTTCTGTGTGTTGGTTGATGTCCTTATCCCCCTACTGGGGGTCCTGCCTAGCTACAGGAAGTGGCCTCTTCAGGTTCCATGCCCCCACTGTTTGGCATCTCAGCTAAAGTCACCCACATTGACTCCTGGGAGCCTCCCCCATCCCAGGTCTCTGGGACTTACTAGAGATTCTTTTCCCCTCCCCACTCCTCTCTCCCAACCCCAGTAGCTGCAGACTTCAATTCATTCTCCTGGCCATCTGGGCCTCTCTCCTGTCCCTCCCCACACCTGATCCTTTCTCCCCATTCCCCTTCCCTTCCCCTCTCCCACCCAGTTCTCCCCCTCCCTCTGCCTTCTATGACTATTTTGTTTCCCCTTCTAAGTATGATTCAAGCATCCTTGCTTGGGCCTTCCTTCTTGTTTAACTTCTTTGGGCTTGTAGGTATATTAAGGGTATGCTCTACTTTATGGCTAATATCCACTTACCAGTGAGTACATACCATGCATGTTGTTAGATGCTGGAAAAAGCCCAAGCTTGATATCCCAAACAAGACATTTGCATGGTGAAAAATAAGTCAAGTATATTCACTGCCACAACAAGTAAGATATCATTTGGATGGTGGTGGCATGTGCTTTTAATCCCTGTGCTCAGGAGACAGAAGCAGGTAGATCTCTGAGTTCCAGGCCAGCCTGATCTACAGAGAAAATTCCAGAACAGCCAGGACTACAAAAAGAAATTCTGTCTCAGAAAGAAAGGGGGGGGGGGAGGAGGGAGGGAGGGAGGGAGGGAGGGAGGGAGGGAGGAAGGAAGAAAGTAAGTGGGGAGGGATCTTCAGATCATTTATCACAATTCTGTTATACTGAGGCTTTTCCTGGAATACTGCTTTGTAGAAGTATAGAGGGATTTTAATCCAGGAACATGGCCACTCTGTCAAGGAACCATATCCAAAGATCTAGGTCTGTGTGTTCTGTCTGAAATGCAGACACACACCATACATCTTTAATCACCTTAGTTGGAATACAGACATACCAAGGTTGGCCTAATGCTGCTTGTATTCTAATTCTAACACTGGCTCCTCAAGACCTGGTTATTTATCCCAGAGACTAGAGTCCACACATAGACTCAAGTGACGCTATGTGACCTTACCCCCAAGTTTTTTCTGATTGGTAAATAAAGATGCCAACAACTAATATCTGGGCAGAAGAAACATAGGTAGGGTTGAGGATTCCAGGGCTTGGGGTTAGGGTAGAACTATGAAGAAGAGAAGGGAATGATGGAGAAGCCATCATGGGTTAGGTGAGTCATGAAAATGTGGCCCTGAGGGTTGGTCAATTGGATTTAAGAGCAGTCCAGATAAAATATAGTATGTAATTGCTCGATGTTATCAATAGGAAAGTAAATTCTAATAGCATAGAGTGTAGATACCTGCCCAGCTCTTGTGCTGTTTAAGGCTTATTGTAAATAATAAAAGTTGACTGTCTTATCCAAGAACTGAATGATCAAGTCTGGGTAGAAACTCTAGATAAGGATTAAAAGTTTCTATACATGCTTAGTATGCACCTTTAAGGTAAATTTAGTTTGTGGAAGGAAACAGCCATGTTTTAAAGTGACATCTAATTGATGGGCAGACAAAGTGATGCGCCAGAGAAAGATTTCACAGAAAGAGTCAGAGATAGGATGTACCCAATTATCATAAGAATAGGACAGGAAAGAGAAACTATTTGAGAGCAGTGCAAGGAGAGAGAGTCAGTCAGCTCTATGTAGAACAGTTGAGTGAATTTGGAAGCAGTACAGTGAGTGCAGAGCAGTAGAGTTGAATTTGTTCATGCAGTTCAGTTCAGGTCAGCAGAGGCAGTTGAAGCCACAGAATAAGAGGAAGCCAGAAGATTAGAACACATTTCCTGAGTTAGTTTCAGGCTAAGCAAAGCCATTCAGAAAGAAGCTGAGAGAAGCCAGATTGGACAAATCAGCTTGGAGAGAACTTTGGGTCAGAATAGTTGAGTTGAACCAGCCAGCCAGAGTTCAGAAAAAAGCTAGAAAGGGTAAACTTCTTCAACAGTAAGCCTCCAAGAGAGCAATTACATCTGATGAATAAAAGTTACATTTACATAGAAAATAGCAAAAGGCAAGATACATGCTATATGAGTTCAATTTAACAATGAATCATATTTAATTACATATAAATACATATGTATATATGGAAGATATTGGAAGTAAATTGTAAATGTGTCCTTGTATATGTACAGACATATATCTAAGCATTAATATCTTACATTAATGAGTGGTATCAAGTTCTTTTGGGTCAACTAGAGATTTCAGGTTAATGTTCTATAAAATGGTAGTGAAAATAAAAATAACTTCATTTGAGCCAGGTTATCTCTCACACAAATCCATTTTCCTGCAAAATAAAAAATATAATTAACTCCTTGTATTTGATGGGAACAGGCACTGTGTTTGCAACTATAACAAAGAGAATAGCAAGTAGCTTCATTTGAGAAATGAACTTTAAAAGGCTAATGACTGTACTGGAGTGATGGCTCAGTGGTTAAGAGCACTGGTCCTGAGTTCAAGCCCCAGCATGGTGGATCACAACTGTCTATAATGAGATCTGATGCTCTCTTCTGGCATGCAAGCACACATGCAAATAGAGCACTCATATATATAAATAAATATTTTTTAAAAAATTTTAAAGGTCAATGGCTGATACAAGGTTGAAAGAAATGAAAATGTTAGCCAGATTTAATGATATCTAAATTTACATTTCTGTGTTTTCTAGTGATCCAGTGATGCTAATGACTTCAGAGTCACAGAATCAAGTTACCATAGTTCTTATGGACATAGCAAAATGTGTGGAAATTAGAAAAAGTAATTGATGAGACTTCAAGAACTCTAGTCTTGTTTGAGAGAGAAGGATAATACATACAGCACATGATTTCCAGTGTGGAAGCATGGATTCATGTTTTGTTATAGCTAAGAGACATGAACTGAAAAGACCATGCCAAGTGTTTATGTTCAGAATAACACATTGTACTTGCTTGTTTTGTGTCCACTTGACACAAGCTGGAGTTATCACAGAGAAAGGAGTTTCAGTTGAGAAAATGCCTCCATGAGATCCAGCTGTAAGGCATTTTCTCAATTAGTGATCAAGGGGGAGGGCCCTTGTGGGTGGTACCATCTGTGGGCTGGTAGTCTTGGGCTCTATAAGAAAGCCAGCTGAGCAAGCCAGGAGAAGCAAACAAGCCAGTAAGGAACATCCCTCCATGGCCTCTGCATCAGCTCCTGCTTCCTGATCTGCTTGACTTCCAGTCCTGACTTCCTTTCATGATGAACAGCAACTGGAAATGTAAGCAGAATAAACCCTTTCTTCCCCAACTTGCTTCTTGGTCATGATGTTTGTATAGGAATAGAAACCCTGACGAAGACACATGATCTCAGGGACAGGAATCATGAGAGTTAATGTGCCATTCTCCCTATGTTGGGCCCTTTCTGTATGTTCTTTTATAGCATCATTTTTCTCATTCTGATCCAACCCTGCACTTACTATTAGTGTGACTCAGCTAAAGAGCCATCCTAACATTCACTCTTCCTATCTTTGTATGAATTATATGATAACGAAACAAAATCAGCCTGGGACATTATTTTATTTTATTACTGCTTGCCTTATGAACAAAGAAGTATAATGGATCAGTTTGTGATACATATATGGAATCCCAGAACTCAGGTGCTGGAGTAGGTGATTTGAAATTTAAAGTTATGTTCAGCTGCATAGTGAGTGTGAGTTTAGGTCTAGACTGGACTACATGAGACCATATCAAAAAAGAAAAAAAACTTTGCAAACAAACCAGAATTATAATACTTTTATTTAAAATACACAGGGCTTTAAAACTGTCATGTTTCTCAGTTTTAAAATAATAATATATTAGTAATTCACCATAAGATAAGAACTAACAGTGCTGAAATCAATAAATCATTGCACAGCATAGAGAATTGCAGACTTGTTTTGCCCTAAAAATTGCCTCAAATAGAAAATAGGCATTTACTATATCTTTAAGAGATAGATCAGAGATGTCATGCTTCCTTTGTATGTATTATGCTGAAGAAACATCTTGGGACATTATTTTAATCTATTACTACTTGCCTTATGAATAAAGACATAGATCAGTTTTTGTCGGTATATATAAGGAATTCCAGAACTCAGGTTGTAGGGTCAGAGAGACATGCCTGACAGAAGAGGTCAACTATACCCTCAAGGAAAGGGCTTGGGGGGGGGATTCATTTAGATGGGAATGAAACATATCTGGAACTTGGGTGGCACAGAAACAAATCCATTGGCAACTGGGGTGGTATCAAGGTCTTTTGGATCAACTGGAGATTTCAAGTGAAAGTTCTGTAAAATGGTGGTCAGGAATAAAAATAATTCTGCTCGAGCCAGACCCTCTCCAACACAAATCCGTTTTCCTGCAAATAAAAAAACACAGAATGTAATTAACTCCTTGTGCTTGGCTTGGATACAGACTGTGCTTGCAACTATAACAAAAGAGAATCTATGTCACTCTTTGATATGGATGGGTGGATAAATTTGGGTGGATAAATGTAAAAATGATCGACATACTTTTCTCCATGTCTAATACTAGGAAACACAGTATTAAATTAGTTGTAAAAAAACTTTAAAGGATGAATTAGCAGCACTGAACACTGGACTTCCCATCCACACAATGAAAACAACGGAACAGTTATTTAACTGCTCATGGAGGTGAGTAGCCCTGGTAATCCCTGGTATTTAATGGAGCGCAAAAGGAGAGATGGTATACTCCTGAGAATACAAAGAATACAGCAGAAGAGGCAGAATACCACTGCTTTGGAACAAAATACCAGGAAAGACTACCATCAAAGTGGGTGAAGGGAGAAGAGAAAGTGGAGCAGCATGGATAGAAGGCTCAAAACCCAAACAAATAATACTTTAAATAAGCAGATAACCATAACCCTTCCCAACCAGGGAACTTTAAAGAAAATCTTTATGTATCTCTTAGCAAATACTCAGAGTACTATAGCCAGCCGCCATCTTGAGGATAGTCCTAAATTTAAAAATTAAACTACTCTGAAGACTGGAAAACCTAACATCATTGCAAACTGAATCACCACAGATGGACAGGCAATGGTCACACAGTTGCTTAGAAAAGAATCTGTAATGTGTACAGAATACAATATGTCCTCCGTTGGCTCATGTATTTCATTAAATATATAGTACACAGTTGGCAATGCTGTTTTATAATGTTGTGGAAACTACAGTAGGTGGAAACTTAGGATAAAAACTCAGTCACTGAAGATGTGTCTTGTAGGTTTATAGTCTCTCTAGCTTCCAGCCTACCATCTGTGTCATGTTCAGCCAAGATGTGAGGTAAATCTTTCCAGCCACCCCAGAGCCACATATTGCCAGTTCCCCAAGCCTCCCACCAAGTAACGGGGGCTGACTTCAGTCCTTATGCGGTTCCAGCTGCAGGCAGTGTGCAGTTGCTAGGGAACTGTCATTTCCCTGCCCAAACTGGGGTTTCTGTGTCATGTCTCTTCCTCCATTACAGAATACCCTCCCTCAAACCTTTGGCCAAAATAAACCCTTAAGAAGGAACAAGAAAAGTAACTTGTACAGAAAACTGGTACCAGGAAGTGGACTATCATGAGACTGGCTGCTTTCCTCACAGAGGACAAGGTGTTCTGTCTAGAAAAACTTCTATAGTAGCTCAATGAGATAAACACACACACACACACACACACACACACACACACACACACACACAATCCAACCACACTATGGTCTTGGTTGGTCAGTTTGGAAAAGAGGGGTCAACATTCTAAAGTCCCACTAATGTCTCATAGAAAGTGCAGGGGAATTAGGAGTAATGATCAGATCAAATCTAATCTACTATCCCAAAAGAAAATACATGCAAGTTTTTAGGGATACATACAAGTTACTCTGTTGTCTGAAAAATATTTCTTTTGAAATTCAAATATTATTACATCATCATAGGATCAGAGTGAGGAGGACACAAAATTTGTCCCAACACTGGGAGTTAACTGGGACCAGCGGGATTCAGGAAACCAGGAACACCAGTGGACCAGTGGCAAGGGTTCCTTCCACTCTGGGTCTGTGCCCTGAGCAGACCTTGGGCGCAAACTCCTCAGCCAGTCCCACAAAACCCAGAAGAAGCTCCACTCCCAGGTGCTCTAACACGCCCAGGATCATAGGATCAGAGGTGACGAGAACACAACCACTGTCTGAACACCACAAGTAACTCGGACCAGCAGTATCCAGGGACCCAGGTATGCCACCACGTCAGTGGTAAGGGTACCCTCTGGTCTGGGCCGGTGTCCTGAGCAGACACTGCGTATGAACTCCTCAGCTTGTCCCATAACACCCAGAGGAAGCTTCACTCCCAGGCACTCAAACAGGTCCAGGATCACAGGATCACAGGGCCCCAGGAGTTTGGTCACACCAGGATCTTAGGGTGCCAGAGCAGCTTGACTCCCAGGAGCTCTGTCACACCCAGGATCTCCTTAGGATCACAGGATCCTGGAGACAGCTGGTCTTGGAGGAGTTTTGACACAACCAGGATCACAGGAAGAACAGGCTCCAGTCAGATAAAGGGAGGGAAAGTAGCACAAGAGATAACTAGATGGCACAAGGGAAGCACAAGAACATAAGCAACAGAAACCAAGTTACCTGGCATCATTAGAAACCAATTTTCCCATCACAGCAAGTCCTGGATACATCATACAGGAAAAGCAAGATTTAAAATCTTTGGTTTAAAATCACTTTTCATGATGATGATAGAGGACATTTAAAGGGACATAAATAACTCCCTCAAAAAAAATACAGGAGAACACTGGTTTACAGCTAGAAGTCCTTAAAGAGGAAACACAAAAATCCCTTAAAGAATTACAGGAAAACACAGCCAAACAGGTGAAGGAATTGAACAAAACCATTCAGGATCTAAAAATTGAAACAGAAACAATAAAGAAATCACAAAGGGAGACAACCCTGGAGTTAGAAAACCTAGGAAAGAAATCAGGAGTCATAGATACAAGCATCACCAACAGAATACAAGAGATAGAAGAGAGAATCTCAGGTGCAGAAAATATCATAGAAAACATTGACACAACAGTCAAAGAAAATGCACAATGCAAAGAGTCCCTTAAACAAAACATCCAGGAAATCCAGGACACAATGAGAAGACCAAACCTAAGGATAAGAGGTATAGAAGAGAGCAAAGATTCCCTATAAAAAGGGCCAGCAAATCTTCGACAAAATTATAGAAGAAAACTTTTCTAACCTAAAGAAAGAGATGCCCATGAACATACAAGAAGCCTACAGAATTCCAAATAGACTGGACCAGAAAGGAAATTCCTCTCGTCACATAATAATCAAAACACCAAATGCACTAAATGAAGAAAGAATATTAAAAGCATTAAGGGAAAAAAGTCAAGTAACATACAAAGGCAAACCTATCAGAATTACACCAGACTTCTCACAAGAGACTATGAAAGCTAGAAGATCCTGGGCAGGTGTCATACAGACCCTAAGAGAACACAAGGCCAATCCAGGCTACTATACCCAGCAAAACTCTCAATTACCATAGATGGAGAAAACAAAATATTCCATGACAAAACCAAATTTACACTTACACACTATCTTTCCACAAATCCAGCCCTACAAAGGATAATAGATGGAAAACACCAACATAAGGAAGGAAACTACACCCTAGAAAAAGCAACAAAGTATTCTTTCAACAATCCCAAAAGAAGATAGCCACACAAACATAATACCACCTCTAACAACAAAAATAACAGGAAATAACAATCACTTTTCCTTATTATCTCAACATCAATGGACTCAATTCCCCCAATAAAAAGCCATAGACTAACTGACTGGATATATAAACAGGACCCAGCATTTTCTACATACAGAAAATGCACCTCAGTGACAAAGACAGACACTACCTCAGAGTAAAAGGTTGTAAAACAATTTTGCAAGCAAATGGTCCCAAGAAACAAGCTGGAGGAGCCATTCTAATATCGAATAAAATCAACTTTCAACCAAAAGTTATCAAAAAACATAAGGAAGGACACTTAATACTGGTTAAATAGAAATATTTAAGGAGTAACTTCAGCAAGTGTTACAGGTATCTGATGAATCTCAGTGTAATGGCCTTGGGAAATGCAAAGGAATGTTGCTCTTTGCTCAGAGTGAAGCTAACATATCTTCAAGGGAGAACACTGGAGGTATTTGAATTTTATGTTCACATTAGGGACATGAGTCCTGTTTATTTTAGAAGACTAGTATTTATTTTCTCTGAATTTAGTCAGAAGTTGTCAACTTATTTCTAGTTGAGTGTGACAGTAGTAAAGTTTTCAAAGCCTACTGAAAACAAGTAACATTAAATGTGTGATTTATAAGATTAGGTTCTGTGCTATTTTGACTGAAGTCAACTTTCCTTTGTCATTTCAAAGGAGAAAAAAATGAATGGCCTATGAAACTGTAAAAGTTGATCTGTCAGAAATAATTTCCAATTGCATAATGTTTTACAAAGTGATTTAATTTATTTTAATCATATTTATAATATGAAAGTATAAGATGATGATATTGACTTCTAAAGTTTTAGCCAAAAATAGCATTATTATTATTATAGAAATGTCTACAAGTAATTCTATAATTTATCAATTCTGTATTCAATTTTGACATGTTTCTCATAATTCACCATTGTATACAATACTGTGATAGATATCCCACAGTACATACATATTTTGTCAACATTAATTCCTAGAAATAAGTTTACTAGATAAAATTTTATGCACAATTTATACTTTGATACTCATTGGTAAACTGTTCGTTAGAAATAGTGTATTGATTTGTACTGTTATATGGAAAATTTCTCTAAAATACTCTAACAATTAAATTTTATTATTTAAAAAATAAAAATAAATATTAGTACATCATTTACTCCTTCCCTTCACTTTCTTTTTTTTTTTTTCTTTTTTTTTTCTTATATTCCTTTTTGTATATATCAAAACTCATACTGAACAATGAGTTCTGGGTTGCAAAAGAGGATTTATTTTTTGCACCTGTCCAACCTGCCTTTCTCCAACAGCTGAAGAAAAACACACACAACTGTTATACTTTCTATAAACTTTTCCATACCATGCTTGTTTGCTCCCTCTCAAATTCATGGTCTCTTTTTCTGTGTTATTGTTACATATAAATGTAATAGATAGATAGATAGATAGATAGATAGATAGATAGATAGATAGATGATAGATAGATAGATAGATAGAAAAGTATATGCAATATATGTGTATATAGATATAAAAATACGCCATGCTGACTCCATCAATGTTACTTGTGTGCATATGATTTAAAGCTAACCAAAACAATTAAAAGATAACTAAAACAATTAAAAGATAACCAAAACAATTAAGAGGATCATAAATGGGGACAAAATTTTTTTCCCACTCTTAGCATTCTTTAGTTGTCTGTAGTTCTTTGTTTAGGAATGAAGCCCCATTAGAGTTCTCTTTTTAACATTACCTATTGGTGCTGTATATGCTCAGGTCTTGTTTAGGCAGCAGTATTGCTGAGATATCATGGATCAAGTTTCCCTATCATCTCTAGGTGACACAATTTCATAAGGGAAGGATGCAACCAATATTTCTACCTAACTGTGATAAAGAAGATCCACAGTAATGCCAACCATGTCAAACTATCCCTAAGGCTTCAATAACGACACACACGCATCTTGTTGGTAAACAGTGGCTGTCTAATTGGGCTTAAAGCCCCCTCAACAGGTACTGGAAACCTACTCAATTTCTCTGAGATAGTGAGGTCATGGTTCTATTTATCTATATTTGCAGACAAGTGTCTGTCTAACATTCATCAAAGAAACTTGTCTTTGCAACAAAGAGAGACCCTTATAGAAAACCATAACTGATATAAATGCAAAGAACAATTGAGCATTGGGTACATAGCTCCAGCAAATATATCTATAACACAACTCCTGCAGCTAACGCTAGGGGATCATTGTGGAAGAGGGGGTAGAAATACTGTAAGATTCAAAAGACCAGGAAATAATTATGATTACCTGTTGAGAAAGGAAAAAAGTAGTCACTTTTCTTAAACTTGCCACTCTCATCCAGGAAATGACTAGGATCAAACCTCTCTGGGTTGGGGAATTCTTTATCATCATATAGCACAGAAGTCAGTGATGCTAAGACAGTGGTACCCTGAAAACAAGAAGAATAGACAAGTCAAGTTATATAAAGGTTAAAAAGTAAGAGAAACACTGGGCATGGCACAGTCAGAGCTTATAAGGAAATCATGCCCAAAGAAGAGCAGAAGCATATCTAGACAGGCAGATCATGCCAGGATGGGTTGGCAGTAGTCCAGTGGCAGTAATCTTGATACAGTATCTTCCAAATAAGTAATGGCATATTCTGTTATCAACAAGCTTAACACTGTCATGCATCACCACCTACTTCTCTCCTTCACCACTGTTACTATTGCATCATGCATACTTGAAATGTGGCTTCAAATGTAAGGTTTTATGTGAAAAATCGTAAGTATCTGCTCATAGCAATGTTACATGAATAATGTCTGATAAAATTAACAATGTCTTGTGGAATAACATGGTCAAAACCAAATTATTCAGTTTTCCCTGCCACACAGTTTATTTGCCTTAATTTTAACATATAGATGAGGTCTTTTCACAGTTAGAACAACTGGGAAAAAAAAGTAAAGAGATGACAAACTTAGAAATTTCCTGATTTTCTAAGAATTCCAGTCAAGGCCATCAGTTTACTTGAGTATAAACACTGAAACTGCGAAACTGATCAGATGACTCACAAAAATGGGATATTCATAAGGTGTCAATGAGCCATACCATAGATTTTATTAATTATAAAAAGAGCAGAACTTCTATAATAGAGAGATCTGAATGTCACCTTAAGACAAGAAGGAGACATATCCACTGACAGCATAGTTAACATGTTCCAGCCCACCTTACAACAGGTGAGCCCTGTAGAATCTCCTTTGACTGTTGTTTTCTGCCAAAGTTATAACTGGGAGCAAACTATTAGAGGACAATGACACACAAGCCAACCCTGAAACAGAAGGCATAACTATATGAACTGGAATATTTAATAGGTTAATATATAAATTATGCTAAATGTACCTTTATACTTCCTAGCATTCTGATAAAATCCTAAAAAAGTCTTTTCAAAGACTGACAATCTGAACTTTAAATTTTATTTGAAAGTGCAAACAGGCTAGGCAGTGGTGCTGTACACCTTTAATCCCAGCACTCAGGAAGCAGGTGCGGGTGGATCTCTGTGAGTTCAAGGCCAGCCCAATGATCTACAGAGCTAGTTACAGGAAAGCCAGAGTTTCAGAGAAACCTGGCTTAAAAAAAAAAAAAAAAAAAAAAAAAAAAAAAAAAAAAAGACAAACGAAAATGCAAACAGCCAAGAGAAAATTTGAAAGGCTTACAGTGCCACAAACTAAGACTTGATCTAAAACTTTATAAGCTCTTCTGGAAATATTATAAAGTCTAACCAGATTCCATATTTAAAGTATTTATATTTTTTTTATCTTGTGGGAACAGAAAACTGCAGTCAACCACTTGGCAAATTCTTAAGAATTCTAGTACAGTCTGATTTTGAATATACTATCTGTGGTTTGGTTGGCTTAATCTCCTAAACACCCTGAAATTTTTTACAACTTTCCTTTTAACACTGGTAATCTGAAATTGCAAAACCCAATATCTTGGGCCAATGATCTAATTTTATTCACTCATTTGAGATCAAGAGCATTAAGACACAGTGTAGAAGAAGGAAGCTTACCTTGGGAATGAGATAATCTCTAAATTTCATGTCACATGTCACTGCATGGGGAAGGCTGGTGGGAAGGAGGTCAATGTATCTCTGGATCTCATGCAACACAGCATCAGTGTAAGGCATGTGATTCCTGTCCCGAATGCAGGGGCTCCTGTGTCTCCCAATCACATGGTCAATCTCTTCCTGGACTTTGGCTGTTTCAACACAGTAAAAAATGACAGAAATGGAAAGAAATGGCATGCTGGTCACAACTCAGGGTTACTTGTAGCAAGATGAAGATGCCTAGCAGTATTTTGAAAGCATAATATATGCTAATGAAGTGACAGTTGCTATGATATAAATACTAACATCCAATATATTAGATGTGATTATATATAAATTATCATACTTAAAAAATCAACATCAGTATTGATTTCAAATATTAAACATAACAGTAAGTCAAGAAAAACAGCTCTTACAGAAGAAAACTATTAAACAAATATTATGTTTATATCAAAGCAATGCAATACATTTAAAAATAAATTTTAATGGTATTGGGTGAATGTTCGTATGTAGTTTCCAAAGGTATGTAATACTGTCTAACCTTCCAAATATGGCCACATTCTAACAATTTCTCCTGAAATTTATGTTTATATGTAATGACTATTTCATTCTGATCTATAATTAGAGAAATTTAATTCTTCTTCATGTGGAAATAGGGGTTTCATATTTTATAGATGTATTAAATATAAACAAATTTCCCTGAGTTCAATTCTCATAGAGCAACTATGTTGTATTCATTGATTAAATATTTGTTACTAAATAAAATCTGTACACTACCACCAACCAGAAAGCATGCAGGAGCTGGACCTAGATACCCCCCACACATTTGTAGCAAATTTACAAGTTGGTCTTCATATGGGGCCCTTAACAAGTGAAGTGGGGGTGTTTTGGTCTCTGTTCCCTGTCATTGTATCCCTTTCCCCTGATCTGGACTGCCTGGTTGGGCTTCAGTGGAAGAGGATGTGTCTAATCTTGCTTTGACTAGATGCCCCAGGATGGGATGGTACCCCAGGGAGCTCCTCTTTTCTGAGGAGAAAGGGAGGGATCAATGGGGATAGGCACTTGCAAACGTAGGACTGAGAAGAGACAAGGGATGGGGGCACAATCTGTGCCCTAGTAAGAAAATAATTTTCATTGTTGATGATGTTTTGTACTTAACTCTATTTCTCTTTATCAATTTAGATTTTTTCATTTTATTGGAATTACCTTGAAATACTCAGGTAGATGTTTCAAAGTTCTACTGAAACTTGTCCAATTATGGGGAAGTTTCATATTATTGAGCACTTGTTTCTTTTTACTTCCTGATTCTCTTGCATTTTTATTATCCATCAGTCTATTCTGAACTAGGCAGTGAGTTTTTAGGTGTGGTGCTCAACAGCCTCCCTTACAGTTCAATCTCCCTCATGAGTACTCTGGATTCCTGTAGTCCATTACTTTTTATGACTTGGTTTCATATATTTGAATATAATACCAGTACTTTTGAAAAAAATAAAGGAAAATATTAAACTCCATGGCAAACATGGAGGGTTAAAAACACCCTTCTTTTATACAAGTAAATAGAACAATAACATCCACTGAGAATTCCAGTACAATCTGACTGCTAATTCACTATATATGACATGGTTGGTTTATTCCCTAAAGATTTCTCTTCCACACTGGTAATCTGAATCTACAAGACCTGATATCTTGGGCCAATTATTTCATTTTACTCATTGTGATGGACATTACATGAGCATTATCTAATAAGATAGTAGCACAATGAGGTGTGTACTTCATAGTTACTCTATTAAAGGTATATATTACTACTTAAATTGAAGAAACCAAAGAAGGAAGATACCTAGAAGATTTGAAAGCTGCAAATTCATCAACTTTCCTTTTCATCCTATACATCTCTGTCACTGCCAAAGATTCCCATGGAGGGGTCTTGTTGTACTGGCTGGTTTTCTGTGTCAACTTGACACAAGCTGGAGTTATCACAAAGAAAGGAGTTTCAGTTGAAAAAATGCCTCCATGAGATCCAAGTGTAAGGCATTTTCTCAATTAGTGATCAAGGGGGGAGGGCCCCTTGTGGGTGGTACCATCCCTGGGCTGGTAGTCTTGGATTCTATGGGAAAGCAAGCTGAGCAAGCCAGGAGAAGCAAGCCAGTAAGAAAGATCCCTCCATGGCCTCTGCATCAGCTCCTGCTTCCTGACCCACTTGAGCTCCGGTCCTGACTTCCTTTAGTGATGGAAGCAATGAGGAAATGTAAGCTGAATAAACCCTTTTCTCTCCAACTTGCTTCTTGGTCATGATATTTGAGCAGGAATAGTAACCCTAACTAAGACACTTGTTAAACTAGATTTCTTTGAAACAAGACTCTTCTTTCCCATGGAAAACCGTGGTTTCCTGATGAGTGGAGACATTGAAAACCACCTGGCCCAGGAGTAGATATAATTAATCTTGATCTCTATATAATCTTTGGCATTTATTCTTCCCAAACATGGACTCTGGGGACAATAGATACATAGCTTACTCTTCCTCCTTATTGAAACTTCTTCCTCTGTGTCATGCTCCCTTCTCCATTAATTGTCCATCTTTATTCCCTTCCTTTTTCTTTGAGCTCCAGTGAATACTGCAAGGTCATTGGTCAATTTTATTAGGCAATCTCAAACCCTCTGAACTTCAAAGAACTAATCTGGTTTTGAAATTATCATCATTGAGAACCTCTCGCCCTGCTGGAGACACATCTTCCTTGAGATCCCCAACTGTGCCCAGAGAGAGAGAGAGAGAAAGAGAGAGACCGAGACCCAGAAGTTCTGACACACCCAGGCTCACAGGTGTGTCCCCTACTCTTGCTCCAATACCTGGCCTAACTTGGACCACCCTCCCCAGGGCCCAAGTGATACAGGACCTCCTGCCCTGCTGGAGACATCTGTAACTGAGAACAGATCTTGTGCTCCAGTGCCCCTTCCCACCCAGTCCACATCCAGAGACATCTTGACCCCCCAGGAGTTCTGACAAGCCAGGCTCACAGATCAGGCTCTCCAGACACCCATACATACCTAGAGACAGCCTGACTCAAGGATACCCAACATAACCAGGCTCATAGGAGGGACAGGCTCCAGTCAGAAAGAGGAAGGCCACATAACACCAGAGATAACCAGATGGCAAGAGGCAAGTGCAAGAATATAAGCAACAGAAACCCGTGATACTTGGCAACATCAGAACCCAGTTCTCCCACCACAGCAACCCCTGGATACTCTAACCCACCAGAAAAGCAACTTACCTAAAATCCCATCTCATGAATATCATAGAGGACCTTAAGGAGAACATAGATAGCTTCCTTGAAGAAATACAGGAGAACACAGGTAAACAAGTAAAAGCCCTTAAAAAGGACACACATAAATCCCTTAAAGACATACAGAAAAACACAATCAAACAGGTGAAGAAATTGAAAATTGTCCAGGATCTAAAAATGGAAATAGAAACAATGAAGAAATCACAAAGGGAGACAACTCTGGAGATGGAAAACCTAGGAAAGAGGTCAGGAATCACCGATGCAAATCACCACAGAGTAAAAGAGATAGAAGAGAGAATCTCGGGTGTAGAAGATACCATAGTAGACATTGACACAACAGTCCAAGAAAATACAAAGCAAAAAAAGCTCCTAACCCAAAACATCCAAGAAATTCAGGATACAATGAAAAGACCAAATCTAAGAATAATAGATATAGAAGAGAGAGAGAGGATTCCCAACTAAAAGGACCAGAAAACATCTTCAAGAAAATCATAAAAGAAAACTTCCCTAACCTGAAGAAAGATATGCCCAAAAATGTACAAGAAGCCTACAGAACACCAAATAGATTGGACCAGTAAAGAAATTCCTTCTATCACATAATAATCAAGACACCAAATGCACAAAACAAAGAAATAATAATAAAAGCAGTAAGAGTAAAAGGCTAAGTAACATATGAAGGCAGACCTATCAGAATTACACAAGATTTCTCAAAAGAGACTCTAAAAACCAGAAGATCTTGAAAAGATGTCATATAGACCCTAAGAGAACACAAATGCCAGCCCAGGCTACTATACTCAGCAAAACTCTCAATTACCATAGATGGAGAAACCAAGATATTCCATGACAAAACCCGATTTAAACAGTATCTTTCCACTAATTCAGCCCTACACAGGATAATAGAAGGAAAACCCCAAAACTAGGAGAGAAACTACACCTAAGAAAAACCAAAGAAGTTAAATCTTCTCACAACAAACCTAAAAGAAGAGAACCACACAAACGTGATTCTACCTCTAACAACAAATATAACAGGAAGCAGCAATCATTGGTCCTTCATATATCTCAACATCAATGGACTCAATTCCCCAATAAAAAGATATATGTTAACAAACTGGAAACATAAACAAGACCCAGTATTTTGATGCATACAGGAAAAACATTTCAGTGACAAAGACAGATACTACCTCAGAGTAAAAGGCTAGAAAAAATTTCCAACATTTGAAATGTAAATAAAATAATCAATTAATAAAAAAGGAAGAAAAAAATTATGGTCATCACTTGAGTGAATGTGTGGCACAATTGCAAAGTCTTTTCACATGTGCAGCATAGCTGAGGTTACTTTCTTACATTTTTTATTATTCTGTGTGTGTGTGTGTGTGTGTGTATGTGTGTGTGTGTGTGTGTGCGTATGTGTGCATGCGCACACGCATGTGAATATGAGGGCATGAATATAGACATGTGGACATGTGGATGTGCAGTTTTGCATTTACCACAGTGTGTGTGTGTGTGTGTGTGTGTGTGTGTGTGTGTGTGTGTGTGTGTGTGTGTAGGGTGACATATGACAACAAGGAGTTCATTCTATCCTTCCACCACATACCTGAGGGCAAGGACTATAGATTTTCAGCAAGAACTTTTCCTCATTGAGGCATCTGACTGCTCATGTTTGGAACTCTTTAAGAAAAATTATAAAGATATTCTTAAAAGACAAAATTATAGGGCTACCTTGTCTGGCCTGAGTGGGAGAATGCACCTAATCAGGCAGAGACTTGATGTGCCAGGGTTGATAGAAACACAGGAGGCCCCGCATTCTCAGAGGAGAATGGGAGGTGGGAGGCACTCAGTGAGGGAAGGAATGGGAACAGAAGCAGCGTTTGGAATGTTGATTGAGATTAACTCCTTAATAAAAATTAAAAAAAAAAATGGCTCAGCGGTTAAAAGCACTTGTTGCTCTTGCAGAGGACCTGGATTCAATTCCCATTATTCATACAGTGGCTCATAACTATGTATAAACTACATTTCTAGGTATCGTATTCCCTCTTCTAAATTCTGTGGACACTAGGCATGCACATGGTACAACAAGATAAATATAGGCAAAACATTCATATACATAGAAAAATATGTATTATAAAAAACGTATAGTTCCTCAATAATTTGTTCTATGTTAAACAGCATTTTAGGGAAGCAGATTTCTAAAATAACAGATGTAGGTTTTTTAGAAATCCTGCCTAAATTGAAATGTCTTCTCATTAAATTCTAAGACTGATATTTATTTTTCTGTAAAAACAAGTTTCTATAACAACAAAAACATTATAAGAATAAGTAAATATACCTTCAAGAATATATCTGCTATTCAGTATGGATTTTTCCAATTTAAACTAACTCGTAGTTTTAAAACAATTTGTTTGAATGCAATCATTTCCTAGGAAATCCATGCACTAGAACAGGACTTTATTAATCTTTTTTCCTCCTGCCTTGTGTCTTCACTTCTATGAAGCATCCTCCTCTGCTATGAACTAAGATATCTCACTTTAGTTCTATTGATAAATGTAGCAGATTGTAGTGCCACAAAAGGTTAAATTCGGAGGCTTCCTTTAGACAAAGTGAAGGACTCCAGGGGCATTTTCTAATTTTTTTCTGAAACTCACTTACTTCCCACCTGTGTCTTTACCTGTGACTTCTGGATACTTGAGCAAGAGTAGCAGAGAGTACCTCAGGGTTGTGCTCGTTGTCTCTGTTCCAGCAGCAAACAGATCAGATGCTGTGAAGATCAAGTTCTCACATGTAAACTCCGTCTTTGGGTTGTGCTTTTCCTAGAAATGGTTTGACGGTGTTATCCAGCAAATTATTTATCAATGTACATATTAGAGTGAATAAAATTACTTACATGTGACAAGTTTGACCTGACAGACCTTGGAGAGTGTAGCAGGAGAAGAAACTGATCTGTGTTCAGGAGATATGTAGACCCCCTGCCCTATCTTCCAGTCTTATACCCAGTTTCTTTTATGGAAAAATCTTCCATGAGACTCTTCAATCAGGTGAGACATGCAGTCTACTGTGTTTCCCAGATATACATAAAGAAAAGAAATGGTGCCCTATTTCCCTTTTGTAAAAAACATGTTTTACTCAAAACACACATAAGAAGAAGAAAAAGTACACAGCACAGAATATGAGGACAACTCATGAAGATAAAGGTCTCAATTGTAAATGTAGTAAAGAAAACTGGAAGGGCCCTGGCTGACTCATCAGGCAAGTATACTGCTTGAATAAGGATAGTAAATCCATTACACAGCTACATAAGGGTACGTACAGTTCAATGGATCAGAATAGAGAGCTAACAACACAAACATAGACCCTACATTTATGATGAGTGCCAACAGTATTCAATGAAAATAAGTGGCTTTTCAACAAAATGCAGCCATGACAGAAGCATTTATTCATATAGGTGCCTAATAGACGTCCATGTCAATTCACTTAAAGTTACACTCACTTAAGGCACTAATGATTTCCTTCTTACACCACAACCTATACCTTAGAATCCATCTGGAAGTCCCTCACCTGTGCACAGCTAATATTTTAAGATCTGCTATTTTAAGATTCAATCTGCAGATGTTGTAGGTAGTCTGGCTATCTTGAGCTACTTTTCTAAGTTTCCATAGATTGTCTACAAAGACAGCATTCATCTTTATATTATGGCATGACATTTTTTCTGAGAATTTTGGAAATGTTTCCATTTGATGAACCCATTGCACTATATGACTCTTTATCAAGGTTATTTTTGTCTAAAAAAATAGGGTCAATATATTGAAATTACTGAACTTTATATTGTCTGGAATGCTTACTGCAAATTCATGTACACATTAGGCTCGTCATGAAGTGCTTGTCAATACACTTGTCAAACAGTGCTAGTCTGAACCATTTAAATATCCCTGTAAAAATAGACAATTCATGGAACAAAAAAATGTTCAAGCAGTCAAATAAGTAAATTGGAGTTTTATTAACATTTTACCTGCTCCATTTTGATCAGGAAACAATCAATAAAATCTCGAGGATTATTAATATCCAGTGACTCTTGATGCTGTATTACTTTTGCCAAAAAGTAATGCTTTGCAAAGGCAAAATTTTTAAGTAATTTTCTGTGACTTCCAGGTAGATAGTCAATGATAGCAGGAAAATTATTGCAAATCTACAAAAGGAAATGATAGAAGATTAAAACACAGAATGTATATATATGTACCTTATAGTATAGTACACCTTGGCCAGAAAGAGTAAATACAAATATAATAAATATCTATTCCATCTTGATGAGTGAATTTATGTTTTATATAGAAATTCTTTTTGCTTGTAAAAATGTCTATGGGAGAATGGAATAAAAATTTTAGCAGGGAGAGTCTCAAGTATTCTTGAATTACAACTGTGAACCTGTGCAGACCAGCTAGATGATTCCTTCAAGATCACACAAACAATCTTTAGACAAACTGTAAACTATGCCAACTCAGGACAGGGAAAATTTGATGGGATCCAGATACCACTCAAATATTTTGTCACTCCTATGCCAACTATATGGCTACTTCAGATGTCAACTGTTGATAGGTTTCCCAAATACTGTCTCTACTTGAAGAAAATATTCTTATTGCAAATTATGATGTTTCTGCTAAGTGTTCTGATGACCAGGTGTCTAAAATATTTAATGGAACATAAGCCTTGTTGCTAACAGAAGATTTCAGCAATGAAATAAATGTCTACTCAGTTATGTAGGCATCTTCTAAGCATTGACCTGAGGATTTATAGAGAAAGTGATTTAAGGTTTAATAGAAAATCAGTGAACAGTGTTCTATCAGCCCAGAGTTAAGCCTTCATTTTTTTAAAGAATTTTTTGGAACTTCATGGAGCCTATATCTCTTATAGTTTTGGTTGTGAGCCTAGTCTTTAATGACTGAGCCATCTCTCCAGCCCTGAGCCTATATCTCTTAGTGGTTGTTGAGTTTTGTTTTCTTTTGTTTTTAAAGAAGGAAACTTGAACTCACCTGAATCCAAGGGGAACTCAGAATCTCTACATTTTCATTTAAAATGTCTAGGAAGGTAAGAAATTCCTGATCTTTATAATCAAAACGATTTTGGAAAACAATGGAGCAGATGACATTGCAAGGAGCACAGCCCAGGATGAAGGTGGGATCACAGGGTGAGCCTAAAGAATGGGGAACAATTGTAAAATGCTACTGAATGTATGTGTGTATAAAATGATATCTCTTAGCAGATAAAGAAACTAATGACAATGTAAGCACACACATGGCCTAATTAACATAACGGTATGGACTACAACTATGCATCATTTTCATATTTAATGTAAGCTCACTGATCTGATCTTCTACCTAAGTAATGAATTTAAGTATGCTCAGTTTTCATCTCATGCCTCTATTGACTGGTCTTTCACACCAGGTGTCTGCATTTTTGGAAGGGGAAAAACTACTTTGCAAATCTTCAGCAATCCAAGGCTAGAAGTTAGTCATGTCTGTTTGTGAAGCCTCTAAACAACACAGTGCAAAGATGAATGGGAGTGGAAGGCAGTATGGATCTGGGAATAGTTTGAGAATAAGTATGATCAAAATGCACCGTACAAACTTCTCAAAGAACTAATAAAAATGTAAGGGAAAAATCATCCCCTCCAAAGAGGGGGGGTACATTATGGGAACCTAGAAACACTTATATGTAGCAATGAAAAGATTCATATCTTTAGCCAGTAGAATACAATAAATAGAGATTGTGTCAAGTTCATGTATTGGGAAAACTAACATGAAAATGAAATACATCTATGTTATGTGACATGAAAATTATATAAATAAGAATTAAATATAAAATTGATTTCTTAGAGCAAAATTTAGATGGAAACATTTGTTTGAAATATGCCACCAAGAGAAAGCAAACAAAAGTAAGAAATAAATTTTTAATTCTTTCTTCTATGTCTAAAAGCCTCCTATAATTTCCCCCCATTTAAAAGGAACTAAATGTCTGAGGTGCGTAATATTGATTAGCAATGTGACAGCCTCTCACATCAGGAAGAGGGGCTTCTGGACATGTCAGTAGAGTGGGAAGATTCGTCCCATTGATTAGCACCATTCCATAAGCTTAGGTGCTAGACTGCATAAATTGAAGGGAGTTGGCAAAGCAGGAGCATTTTTTATTATTGTGCTTCATATTTATTTATATTTTTATAAATTATTTTATGCACATGCCAAAGTTACCCCCTTCCTGTACCCCTCCCAAAGTTCTTCACTCCATCCCCTTTCTCCTTTGCCTCTAAGAGGGTGCTCCTCTACCCACCTACCCTCCCTTACATACCCACCCACCCTCACCTCAACCTCCTCAGCATCCCCCTTCCTTAGGGTATCAAGTCTGTACAGGATTAAGCCCATCCTCTCCCAGTGAGGCCAAACAAAGCAGTCCTCTGCGACATATGTGCCAGGGACCGTGGAGTAACCAGGGAGTGATTCAAGTTCCCCTTCTGTGAAATTCCATTATGGTAAATCTATAACCAAAAACTATAATGCCAAATTATCCTCCTTCAGATGTTTTGTTGGGTATTTTATTACAGCAACAAAAGTAACTAACATGTAAATCATCCCCTAACATTATTACATTTTAGCATTTGTATTCTTTGAGGAAGACTCTATAATCAAATAACTAAAGCACTTAGAAAACTCAAAACATAAAATAAAAATAACTTGAATCAAAAGAACTTTGCATAAATACTGGAACATTAGATAATAAGAAATTGAGTTAGTCAGTAGAATTTTATGTGCTTGAAACACTATAGCATTGCTGGAAATTTTGTATCAATATTTTGTTGTGTCAAAGGACAAAATAAAGTTTACTTAAGAAGCATGGATGTATGTATGACTCAGAAAAGAAATCTGATTTTTTTTCTCTTCTGTCACTTAATGTGAAAGACAGCATTTAAAAACAAGTTCATGTTTCATTGTGAAAGCACTTCAAAATCTTTGTAAACCTGAGAATAAGAGAAAACAATTATTGCCATAAATTTGTAATCCCTAATACAGCAAATAAAGGGAAGTGAGATAAATAAATGAAGATGGAGCCAATAATGAAGCCCAGTTATATACATCACTGATAACTGAACATTAATTTTTAAAATTATGTAATAACATACATTTATTCAAAAATATAAATCAATAGCATAAAATAAGAAGTAACTTATTCTATCTTATATAAATTATGCTATGCTTTTAGAAGAACATGAACTGATAAATCTTTATTACAATATAGCCAAATAAAAAATGTGTTACACAGCAACATTCTGCCAGAATTTTATGCATGGATATAACATACATCAATTGTAAAATATAGTCCAATGAAAGATAAATGCATTATGTGGTTTCTTTTCTATACAAGTGTGATGCTGTGATTACATGCAGCATGTTTGCTAGTGAAATTAATATTTATAGTAATGGAAAGAATTGTCCTTAAATAGTCAGAAAATAAGCTCACAACAAAAATTCATATAATCATTTTGTTTTTTGAAAACAAAACGGTTGGAAAAGATTGACATTAAATGAGAGCTTAGACCCTCTACAACAGACACAATCCCACCATAAAACAAGCATCACAGATACGTAAGCTCTCCTACTTTTCCCTACAAATCACACTTTCCATATGAAGGGTGAGGCATAGCATAGAATGATAGCTCTAGCTAGCCTCAAAATTTCTGGAGGATCTCATTAAAAGACAGAAGTCTAAGATGAGTGACACCCACCATTGGTTTTCCTCAACTCATCCACAAGACAGCGAGCCTCCTCTTGAACTCGGTTCTCAATACTCCTCTTCCCCATCCCAAAGTTTCGCAGAGTCATGAGTGAGAAGCGTCTCATCTCCTTCCAGGTACTCCCACTGCTGAAAACAACCCCTAAAAGGAAGGGCAGAAATGAGTGGGGAGTTCCCCGAGAAGAAAGGGGGCTGATGGGTGGCTGCCAAACAGAAACCCAAGCTGGGATTGAACAAGTCTTCTTTCCATCCTCATATTCCCTATTTCCACAGTCCAACACATGTATGAACACATAGGTGCATAAACACAATTGGATGCATGGATACTTAGGCACATGGACATTTACCACAATTTTTTTTTAACTTCTCAGCCACTGGAAAGATTCCTCTTCCAGCAAACTCCTCCCCATGATCAATCAAGGCTTCTTTCACTGCTTCATATCCATGTAGCACCACAGTAGGCTTCCTGCCCAAATATAGAGTGAACACAGGGCCATAGACTTTTGAAAACTGGAAAACAAAAAGGAGATTAAAATGTAGTAAAAAGATGTCAGTAGGTGGCATGCCATACTTGCCAAAAGACGAGGTAGGTTGTCTACAAACCTTCTCCACTCTGTCTCTTACCACAAACGCAATTCTTAGGGTAACCCCTAGCACAGCAACAGAATACAAACTGCAGCTCCTCTTCTCACTGTCCATGCCTCCTGTGGATTCCACGGACATCCCCACCCTATCCCTCACCACCTCTCTGCTATATCCCAGCCCCTAGTTCAGGGAGATACAACCTACTCAAGCACAGGACATGCCTACCAGAAGGTCAGACAGGCTTCCCTACTCGCTGTTATCCAGACATAATACTCAGGGTCTTGCCTATCATAATAATAGACAATCTCCCCCTTACCTCCCTTCCCCAGGCCTCCAACACCAGCATGCTTTCCCCTTAGGTCCACCAGCTTAGCAAGCCAGAAAATCAGGCAACACACAACAAACACACTCTCTAGTGAAATTCCAAATTGGAAGCAGAAACCAAGGAACAAAACATTGACCCAGCCAAGACAAACTCAGAAATTAGCACCTAGACCTATAATCACCCCAAATTCAGGTGGCTAGATGCCCTCCATCCTTGTTCCTGTGCTTCTTATAGACAATTAAAATTTTAGGTCAAAGGTTTTGTTGGTGGGTTGCTGTCCTTGTCCCTCCACTGGAGGTCCTACCTGGCTACAGGAGGTGGTCCTCCAAGGACCCCCTCCCATTCTAAGTCTGGCTTGTCCAGAGGTACTCCCTCCTATTTCTCTTCTTTTCCCCAGCCCTCTCACCTCAACCTTGCTCTATGCATACCTGATCCCCACAACTGTTCCCTCTCCATCTTCTCTACTACCCAGTTTCCTCTTTCCACCCACTTCTGATGTCTATTTTATTTCCTCTTCTGAATGAGATTCAAGTACCCTCCCTTGTGCCCTCCTTGTTACTTAGCTTCTATGGGTCTATGGATTGTAGGATGGTTATCCTTTACTTTATAGCTAATATCCACTTGTAAGTAAGTACATACCATGCATATCTTTCTGGGTCTAGGTTATCTCACTTAGGATGATATTTTCTAGTTCTATTTGCTTGAAAATTTTATGATGTCCTTGTTTTTAATAGCTAAGTAACATTTTATTGTGTAAATGTACCACATTTTCTTTATTCTTCAGTTGAGGAACATCTGGGTTGTTTCCAGTTTCTGGCTATTATGGATAAAGCTGCTATGAACATACTTGAGCAAGTGTCTTTGTGGTATATTCTTTTGAGACAGGGTTTCTCTGTGTAGCCCTTGCTGTCCTGGAACTAAATCTGTAGACCAGGCTGTCCTCAAACTCAGAGATATCCCTGTCTCTGCCTCCTGCATGGTGGGATTAAAGGCATGAACCACCACTGTCCAGCTCCTTTGCATCTTTTAATATTCTTTGTTCTGCATGTTTAGTGTTCTGATTATTTAGTGGCAAGGGGACTTTCTTTTCTGGTCCAATTTATTTGGTGTATGTTTCTTTAACTTTTAAAGGCATCTCCTTCTTCAGGTCAAAAAAAAATTCTCTAATTTTGTTGAAAATATTTTCTGGGCCTTTCATTTGGGACTATTCTCCTTCCTTTATTCTTTTATTTTAGAGTTGATCTTTTCATAATGTCCCAGATTTTCTGGGTTTTTTTTCTGTCAGGAATTATTGATACTCTCTTGTTCTTGCAGACAAGAGCCTAGCCTAACTGTCCTCTGAGAGGCTCTACCCATCAGCTGACTGAAGCAAATGCAGAGACCCACAGCCAAACATTAGACGGAACTCAGAGAATCGTGTAGAAGAATTGGAGTAAGGATCGAGAGACCTGGAGGTGATATGACCTCCACAGGAAGACCAACAGTGTCAACTGGCCTGGACCCTTGGGGGCTTCCAGAAACTAAATCACCAACTAAAGAGCATACATAGGCTGGACCTAGGCCTCCACACATATGTAGCAGATGTGCAGCTCAGTCTTCATGCAGGTCCCCAACAACTGAAGCAGGGGTTGTCCTTAAATCTGTTCCCTGCCTGTATTCACTTAAATGGGTCTCCTTGCCTGACCTCAGTGGGAGAGGATGTGCCTAGTCCTACAGTGACCTGATATGCCAGGATAGGGTGATAAGAGTGGGGACTCCCCTTCTCAGAGGGGGAGAAGAAGAAAAAGAAGCCGTATGAGGGGGTACTGGGGGAGGTGGAGTCTGTGATAGGGATGGAAAGTGAATAAATAAATCAATTGAGGTAATAAAAATAAAAGTAAAAATAAACCAAATGAACCAAACATATTTAGGTAATAATAGAACATTCTGCCCCAAAACAAAATAATATATTTCCTTCTCATTGACTCATGAAACTTTCTCAAAACATGACCACATACTCTTTCACAAAGCAAGTTTTAATAGATACAAGAAAATTGAAATAACCTTCTGCATCTTATCAGACCACTACATTAAAACCTGGATATTAACAACAGAAAGAACAAAAAGCTTACAAACTCATGAAAATACAACTCTCTTCTGAATGAAAAATGGGTCAAGACAGAAATAAAGAAAGAAAATAAAGACTTTCTAGAGTTCAATGAAAATGAAAACACAACATATCCAAACTTATGGGACATGCTGAAAGCAGTACTAAGAGGAAAATTCATATCACTAAGTGCTTACATTAAGAAAAAATGGAGCAATCTCATACTAGCAATTTAGCAGCACATCTGAAAGGTCTAGAACAGAATAAAATAAGTGCATACAAGAGAAGTAGACAGAAGAAATAATCAAACTGTGGGCCAAAATCAATAAAATAGGGAGAAAGAGAACAATAAAAATATCAATGAAACAAAGAGTTGATTCTTTGAGAAAATAAACAAGACTCACAAACACTTATTTAAATTAACTAAAAGACAGTGAAAGAATATGCAAAGTAATGAAATCAGAAACAAGAAGTTGGACATAACAACAGACAAAGAGGAAATACAGAAAATCATTAGGTCTTACTTCAAAATCCTGTACTCTACCAAATTAGAAAATCTAAAAGAAATGGACCTTTTTCTAGATTGGAACAATTTATCAAAGTTAAACCAAGATCATACAAACAATTTAAATTTGTAATCCCTTGTGAAATAGAAGCAGTCATTGAAAGTTTCCCAACCCCCTGACCCCCAGTCTCTAAACAAAGGCCAAGGCCAGACAGTCAATCAAAAACACATAGAAAAGATCAATCAACCACCATGATCAAATAGGCTTCATCCCAGAGATTCAGGGACGATTCAACATATGAATAATCTACCCTATAATTAAACTGAAAGGAGGAAAAACATTATCATCTCATTACATGCCAAGAAAAAGGGCACTGACTAAATGTAGCACCCCTTCATGATAAAAAGAACTAGAGAGATTAGGGATACAAGGGACATACCTAAGGACAATTTACAGCAAGCCTACAGCCAATATTAAATTAAGTGGAGAGAAACTCAAAGCATTTCCACTAAACTCAAGAACAAGACAATTTTCCCATGTCTCCAATCTATACAATATTGTATTTGAGGTTTTAGCTAGAGCATTAACACAACTGAAGCAGATCAACTGGAAATGAAGTCAAAGTATTATTATTTGCAGATGCTATGACAGTATACATGCGAGATTTTAAAAACTCCAGTAGGGAACTTCTACAACTGATAAACACTTTTGACAAAGTGATTGGAAACAAAATTAATTCAAAAAATGACAACACAGCAAAAACAATAGACTCTCTATATACAAATGTCAAATAGACTGAGAAAAGAATCAAGGAAACAACACTCTCCACAACAGGCTCAAATAATATAAAATATCTTGGAGTTAGTGATAACTAACCAAGAAAGTGAAAGACTTGTATAATAAAAACTTCAAGTCTTTGAAGAAAGAAGTTGAAGGAGATATCAGAAGATGGAAAGAACTCCCACACCTACAGATTGCTAAAATTAACTTAGTAAAAATATCTATATTACCAAAAGCAATCTACAAATTCAATGCAATTTCCTTCAAAATTTCACTACAAGTATTCTCAGACTTTGAAAGGACAATTATCAACTTCGTATGGAAAAACAAAAACTCCAGTACAGCTACAACGATTCTGTAGAACATCTGGTGGCATCACCATTCCTGATTTTTATAAGTAAAGCTACTACAGAGCTTTATTAATAAAGTGGCATGGTGCTAGAATAAAAACAGACAGATGTACCAATGGAATTGAATTAAAGACCCAAACATAAATTCACACACCTATGGACACCTGGGTTTTTCTTTTTAAAGAAGCCAGAAATATGCAATGAAAAAAAAGAAAGCATCTTCAACAAATATTGCTGGTCTAACTGTGTGTCTGAATACAGAAGGATGCAAATTAATCTATACTTATTACCCCACACTAAACCCAAGTCCAAGAAGATAAAAGATATGAACATAAAACCAGATACACTGAACCTGATAGGAGAGGAAGTAGGGAACAGCCTTGAACACACTGGCACAGGAAACAACCTCCGGAACAGAACATTGATAGCATGGGCACTAAAATCAAGATTTAATGAATATAACAACATAAAACTGAAAAGCTTCTCTATGGCAAAGCACACAATCAATTGGACAAAGAGGCAGTCTGCAGAGTAGGAAAAGACTTTCACCAATTCTACATCTAATAGAGGTCTAATATCCAAAATATGTAAAGAAATCAAGATATCAAGAAATAACTCAATATAAAAATGGGGTACAGATTTAAACAGAGAACTATCAATAAAGTAATCTCAAATAAATGAGAAACACATTTAAAAATGTTCAACATCCTTAGCCATCAGAGAAATGCAAATCAAAACTACTTTGAAGTTCCATCTTACACCTGTTAAAATGGTTAAGATCAAAACCACAAGTGGAAGTTCATGCTGGTGAGAATATGGAGAAAAGGGAACACTATTCCATTTCTGGGAAGAGTGTAAATCTGTACAGACACTATGGAAAACAATAATGTGCTTCCTCAGAAAATTGGGTATGGGCCTACCTCAAGATTTAGCTATGCCATTCTTTGGTATATACCCAAAAGTTGCTCTGTCTTACCACAAAGACCCTTGCTCACCTATGTTAATAGCAGTTTTTTTTTTATATACTACCCAGAAACTGGGAATAACCTAGATATCACTCAAGTAAAGAATAGATTATGTTTAAATGTGATACAAAATGGATTATTTTTAAAATGACATCATGAAATTTTCAGGCAAATGAATGAACTAGAAAATTCCTCCTGCATGAGATAACGAAGACCCAGAAGACAAATATGGAATGTGTTCATTAATAAGTGGATATTAGTTGTTAAATAAATGATAACCAGGCTACAAACAGCAGACTCAGAGTGGTTAAAGAGGAGGGCTCTAGGGAAGATGCATGAACCTCTCTAGGAAAGGAAAATAAAATAAAATTTTATGGGTGGACTGGGAACAGCTTGGAATGGGAGTAGGAAGGATTATATGGGGGTGGGGGAACAGAATGTGAAGAGAGACAGCTGTAACTGGGGTTCATTATGGGGCAATGGAAACGGTGCAGTGTAAACTTCCTGGAATATATGAAGGTACCCCTTGTGAGGACACATAGTTACAGAGGATACAGAGTCTGAACTGGCCATCTTTTGTAACCTGGCAAGGCTTCCAGTGGTGGGACTGGGTTGCATTTGGTTGAGTTGTTGTCTGAGGGTATACTCTGGGGACAAGATCCATAAAGCTTATTGAAAGTGAAGAGGTCAAGCTGCTGTGAGCATTCTAGACTCTGTGGTGTGAGCAGATACTCTGCAGACTACAGAAAGAGAAACCCAACATCAATCTAGCCTCAAAATCCTTGAACTACAATCTTTCCAGCCTGAAAGATGTGCTGGGGCAATGGTGGTGCAGAAATTGTGGGAGTGTACAACCAATATTTGGTTTAACTTAAGGCCCACACCATAAGATGGATCCCAAGCCCAACACTGCCTGGATAGCCAGGAACCATACACTGAATAACCCAAACACAACTGGAAAAAAAATCAATGAAATAAGTCCTTATGGTACTCTGCTATACTCATAGATCAATGGCTTAACCAGTCTTCATCAGAGAAGCTTCCTCTAGCAGCTTATGGGGTTGAGTATAGAGACCCATAGACAGACATTATGCAGAAAGAGAGAGTCTAAATCATAGGTATTCATCAGGTCTCTGCTATCAGAAATCAGGAAAATGTAGAAACAGTCCTTTGTGTACTGAATAGAAGAATCACCTGTCAATAAAAATCAGATGGCCTATTAGCTGAGGCAGAAAATAGGAGGTGACAGTTCTGGTAAGGAGAGAGGAACTATGGGATAGAGTCAGGCACAGGAACAGATTCACCCTGAAATCTGAGGAGTCAGACACGTGAAACTGAGGAGAGGTAACCAGCTATGTGGCACACATAGAATAGAATAAATGGGTTATAAGTTGTGAGCTAGATGGGAAATGAACCAAAGCATGTGGCCTACGGATTATTTCATGAATAGTTAAGTCTCAGAGTTATCATTTCTGGGAACAAAGGGGCTGGATGGAAAAGCTCCTGACTACAAAGAACTCCGTGGAAGTTGGGGAGAAAAGATTGTGAGAAGAGGGGACGGAGAACACCAGGAGAACATGCCCTACAGAATCAACTAAGCAGGGCTCATCCTGCATGGGTCTGCACCAGATCCTCTGCATGTACTGTATGGGCTATTAGCTTTATGTTTTCACGGAACTCGTGTCAGTGGTAGTGGGTGTGTCTCTGGGTCTTTGGCCTGCTCTTTAGAACCATTTTCTCCTATTAGGTTGCCTTGACAGGCCCCAATATCAGGGCTTTTGCCTTGCTTTACTGCAGCATGTTTTGTCATGGTGGATGTCTCCTAGAGGATTTCTGTGGCTGAAGAGAAATGGAGGGAGAGTGAGCCTGGGAGAAAGAGTAGGTGGGGAGAAACTGGGGGAGTGGAGGGAAGGAAACTGTGGTCAGGATGCATTACATGAGAGAAGAGAAAAGAGAAAGAGAGAGAGAGAGAGAGAGAGAGAGAGAGAGAGAGAGAGAGAGAGAGAGAGAGAGAGAGAGAGAGGGGAAGGAAGGAAGGAAGGAAGGAAGGGAGGGAGAGAGGAAGGAATAAATCTATATAATTAGTAATTCTCTTATCTTGGAGAACGTAAGTCCATATTTGCCTTTAATAGAAATACAAACATTATTATGTCCTATGTAAACAGGAAACAATTTAAATCCCAAGGGAAAATTGAATACAGTCTCTTCACCACATGAAAAAAAAGAAAAAGAAAAAAAAGATGTGAGCGTGATTCCACTGCAATCTGCTCAGTTACTACAGATATTATCATTACAATTTCACATTTTCTAACACACATTGCATCAGTATTTTACTTTGATACATAAATATTAGAGTAATAGTAATAATTTTCATTTATTAATGACCTACAATTGCCCACCCAGTTGGTAAACAGATTGCAGCTAACTATTATAGCTACATATTCAGCATTTACATTTATATCACATTATAAAAAACTAGAGCATAAATATCACAATTTATCTTCTAGTATCCCAAATTTTAAATGCTAGAAACCCCAATATTTTTTGAAATTTCAAATTTTAACACTGTCTATTTTGTTTTTCATCTTGAAATTAGTACCCAGGTGACTGTTTCATCATCACCAACAAGCTCTATTCATAGAAGTCCTGAATCAGTACCTCCAGCATTAGCTTTTGTGTATTTTAAGTGATATCAAGATGTCTTCATCATCCAGGCTGCTTTGCTGTCTACAAGCATTTCGAACAAATAGAAAATCTGTAGAAGGTGCAGTATTTTCCAGAAGCAAGTTCTAACACATGCCACATTCTTGTTCCCAGAAAAGGGTGCGGTCAGACTGAAAAGAATTCTAATAGCAACTACTAAGCCCTGAATGACTACTTGTTCCTGTCATGTTTTTATATTGTTCAGACACATAGCTATTTTCTGGTTATCAGACAGATGTTAATTCTTCACAGAGAATCTATTTGTTTGCCCATTCTACGTACAATGCATGGTTAAATAGGTGAAGGAAAACTCTAACTATACCATGTGTTTTTCCTTCAGCCATTAACTGAAGGTATTAAGAAGGAAAAACAGCAACTTTGTAGTACTGTGATTTTCATTCTACTAAACAACCTCTAATATTTAACTAGTCATGCCACATTGCCTGATATTATAATTTCTGACAATGACATGGTGAAAAATACAACTAGCCCATCAAGCTTAGCTAACAAGTTTCCAATCCTCTATTGTACAGAGCATGCCCAGCCATGTTCTTCACATAAACATTGGTCCATTTATTTCTCTTTGAGTGCTTCTGGGAAAACCAAATGTATACTTACATTCCTCAGAGATTTGCTGATGTCCTTAAGATCTACTTGGAGAATATTTCCAATGATGGGGAGAGGTGTGGGGCCAGGAGGAAGGTTTCTTCTCTGAGAATTCTGCCTCCATAATGAAAGGAGAAGCAGACATGTAAGAAGAAGCCCCAGAAATACACCTAGAATCATTGCTTGCTTCTCTTCATAAGAAATGCACACAACCAAAAGCTTGTATAAGGAAGTCTGCTAATACATCCGTGAGTCCCTGATACAAAACAGACCAACCAGAAACAATACTTAATCTCTCTCCTCCCAGTGAACTTTGTTACAACATAGCGATTAAAGTAAAGTGCTGGCTCCTTTGCTCTCATTTATATCACAGCATATCCTGTAGATTGTGGCTTAATTACAATGGGTTGGGTTTGAAAAATTTAGGTAAAAAGGTTTTCTGATATGTAGCCAAAATTGAAAAAGAAACAATAAAGGTACTTCACAAGAGAAATTGAAAGTTGTGAAAAATTCTGAATTCTCAAGTTAATGAGCACTTGAGAACTTATAATATCAGAGAAGTTTAATATTTTATATAACTGGAAAATAAAAAGAAATTTTATATTGTATAAAACATTATTCTTTCACAATAACACAATGAGTTTTCAAATAATATACTAAGACTACAAAGACACTAACATAAAATATCAAACAACATATACTGTGAATGATAATATAATAATCTTTAATTAAACTAATGTGCATTTTTTATCATAAGATAAATTTTAAGATAGAAACATAGATGATAACATTTTATATTTCAAATATGGAAAAGAACTTTCTGCCAGGAAACCTGTAATTCTAACACATACTCCTAAATGTCAAGTATATTTAAATTATATCTGATAACCACTGTTATTCACTATTACTTACAGATCAGAATAATAGCATCAACTAAAGCATATACCACAATAGAAATTTCCCTATTATACTTCTTCTGCTTCTTGATTTTCTATCTCCAGGGTTGCCTCCATTTGCACTTTATTGTTTCTATTTCCCTTTTTAGGTCTTGGACCATTTTGTTCAATTACTTCACCTGCTTGAATGTATTTTCCTGTATTTCTTTAAGAGATCATTTGTTTCCTCTTTAAGGGCTTCTACCTGTTTGCATGTGTTTTTCTATATTTGTTTAAGGAAGTTATTTATATCCTTCTTAAAGGCCTCTATCATCTTTATGAGATGGGATTTTAGGACAGAAATGTTCCTCTTGGGTGTGTTAGGGAATCCAGGGCTTGTTGTAGGAGAACTGAGTTCTGAGGTACCAAATTACTTTGGCTTATGCTGCTTATGTTCTTATTCTTGCCTCTCACCATCTGGTTATCTTTGGTGTTAACTAGCCAGGGTATCTCTGAGTGGAACAGGCCTCCTGGGAGGCAGGCACTGCTATTCTGTTTAAGGGATGCTCCTGTGTCCCTGGTTAATGCAGACCTCCTGGGTGACAGGCAGGCTGTGTGTATATGTGTGTGTTGGAGGAGGCATGCTGATCTGCTCTGGAGATGGAGGTAGATCAGAAAGGGCAATGGGGATCAGGCAGAGCAGGATAGATCCAAAGTCTTCTGGGATCTCTTGGGTCCCAGCTGGCGTGGTTATTGGAACAGGGTTCTCACTTGTGTCCCTGGTTAAGACAGAGCTCCTGGGAGACAGGCAGGCACTCTCTCTGTCTCTCTCTGTCTCTCTCTCTCTCCTCTGTGTGTGTGTGTGTGTGTGTGTGTGTGTGTGTGTGTGCATGTGTGATGCTGATTTGCCCTGGGTGGAGGTAGAGCTGTAGACCGGAAGGACCTCATTTAATTTTTTTAAGTATAAGTTTAGGGCTTGGAATGAACTGAATTGATTCATGTTGATCACTTTTAATAATATCTTTACAAAATTCTATATTTTGCTAAGCATTGTCATCAGTGATGTTGAAATATACATCATAAAAATTCTTAGATCCTCATGGCTATTAAATATTTTCTCTTGTTTGTGTCTGTAAATACTGTGATAGCTGTATGCTTTTGTCCAATGAACAATATACTTCTTTCTCCATTGTATTGGCTGCTTTTCTTGGTGTGTGATCAAATATTTGATAAGAATCAACTTAAGGGGTGAGAACTTTAATTTGAGTTACAGTGTGATAGAACAGTGTCATCTTAGAAAAGAGTGCATGTTGTTCCCTACATCTCAGTAGAACAGGAAATATGGAGCAGACAGGAAGTGAGATAAGGAACAAAATCTTAAAGGCCAACCAACAGTTCTCTACTTTTTTCAGGAAGGCTCTATGATTAATTCTTCCCACAGAATTCTGAAACATTGTCACCATCTATGGGATAGGGTCCAAACACAAAGTGTATGAAGTATACAGTATAGAAGACAGACCTGAAGAATACTTTTCCATTCTAACCACCTTTCCTACCTTGGTTCCCATGCTCATGGCTGTCTCATAATTCAAAATGCATTCACTGCAACTCACAAAGTTCCTGTAGATTTCAATAGTCCATACACTGTACAATAGTCCAAAGTCTAAAATCTCTTCTGAGATTGAAGGCAGTCTCTTAACAGAAACTCTGTAAGATAAAAACCTAGTTACATGCTTCGGATATGGCATGAAGAAAAGTGAAAATTTCCACTCCAAAAGGGAGGACGAGCAGAAGAAGGGAAAGAGCAAGACAAACAGGAATGAAATCCAGTAGGGCATCAAAAGTTCCTGCAACTCAATATCCAGCATCTGGGGCTCAGAATGGAATCAGGTTTTGACAGCTTAGGGCAGCCACAACTGTTCATGCCTGTCTTCTATACTGTCTGTGATCACTCTTGTGACTCATCTACATACTTACGTTTAGAGCCTTCTTCAGCGAATGTCCCAAAGTACTGTCATTTCCAACAGCATGAGGTCTTCCTTACACATGATTCACATTCTTAGTTTCATATAATGGTGTCTTCATTATTTAGTATATGGAATTCTATCTTGACACACATTACTTTGTGTGAGAAGTTGTTTGGTACCTTGGGGCAAGCCTGTGTGACTCCCTAACTCTGTATTTTATGCCTATTAGGCTAGTAGCATGTAGGCAATGCCACCAGGTTCTATTAAGAGATCAAGATGAACTACAGGCATCCTTGGGCCACACATGCAGTGGCATCTTTGTTCTCTTGAGGTTCACCATGGGGGAATGCTTCAAAGATAAGGTTTTTGACATAAAAATTGTTCCAGAAATCTCAGTTTAGATTCTTCTACTTCATGTGAATTTACATTCTTATAAGTTACAACTTATCATGGATGGTGTCTTGTTCCCAAGGAATCTTTCATATTATTATCTCAGTTCAGAGGTCCTAGTTTCTAGTTTGGGGTGGCAATATCTTCTCCAATTACACCCTATTAATAGCTTCACCTATCAAATAGAGGGTATATTAAACTTGCTCCCATCCTTTCACCACAAAACAACATGTTTTCATATAGTTCTGTCCCACGTGTTCTCTTTTACTGCAGACCTAGATAAGAGCAGTGATCAGCAAACATGCCACAACTAAAATGCTCTCCTGTCTTGATTTTTCCTCTATTAAACAAATTAGTTCATTACTTTTGACTCCAGCCTTACTCAAGTTCTCATGAAATAGGTAGAATGTAGCCATATTCACTGTCCAAATGAAACGGAAGTGGCCTCTAGCCCAGTTTCTAGTAGTTGTTTCTCATAATAAACCTCATGAGATTGTCTTCACTACTCTCATCCTCTCAGCATTCCAGCCCTCCAAACTTTTACCAGAATGCCCCGTTGATCTCTGTTTATAGCACTCTAAATATTCTTAGCTAACATCTCTAAACTCTTCTAGCATATCAATTCCAAAGGTTAAGAATTTCAGTTGGATGTATCAGAATGGTCCCACTTTGTGTATAAACTTTCTGTACTGGTTACTTTTCTTGTTGTTGTGACTAAATATCTGACAGGAAACAATCTGGTGATGGAAGGGTTTATATTGTTTCCTAGAACAAGGTGGTTTCAGTTCACCATGTAGGGAAAGGCATAGGGGAAGGTGGTACCTGATGGCAAGAGGGTAACTAACTGGGAGACGCCCAATTTTCACACTTTGTTGGAACAGAATGCAGATAGCAATCTTAGATTCAGGCTATAAAACCTCACCTCCTCCTCAAGTACCCTTAAGAAACTAACCTTTTCCTTGGACAAAGTTTTGTCCTATTTCCTAAAGAATTCATAGTTCTTCAAAACCATGCCTCCAAGAGAACCAAGTATTCAAATAAATGAGCCCACGGGGGTCTTTTTTATGTTTTATTTTTGGCTATTTACTTTATTTACATTTCAAATGTTTTCCGTTTTCCAAGTCTCCCCTTCAGAAATCCCCTGTTCCATCCTCCCTCTCCCTGCCTCTATGAGGGTGCTCCCCCACCCACCCACTCCCGTCTTCTCTCCCTAGAATTCTCCTAGACTGGGGCCTCTAACACCCTCAGGCCCAAGGACCTCTCATCCCCTGATGGCCAAAACAGCCCTCCTCAGCCACATATGTGGCCAGCACCATGGGTCCCTCCATGTGTATTCTTTGGTTCATGGTCCAATTACTGGGAGCTCCGGGGAATCTGGTCAGTTGATACTGTTGCTCCATCCATGGGGCTGCAAACCCCCTCAGCTCCTTCAGTTCCTTCTCCAATTCCTCCATCCAGGACCCCACATTCAATCCAATGGTTGGCTGTGAGCATCCACCGTTGTATTTGTCAGGCTCTACCTGAGCCTCTCAGGAGACAGCTTATCATGCCTCCATCAGCAAGCACTTCCCAGCATCCATAAGAATGTCTGGGTTTGGTGGCTGTATATGGGATGTATCCCCAGGTGGGCAGTCTCTGGAGGGCCTTTCCTTGAGTCTCTGTTCCATACTTTTTCTCAATATTTCCTCCTGTGAAAATTTTGTTCACACTTCTAAGAAACACTGAAGCATCGACATTTTGGTCTTCCTTCTTCTTAGGCTTCAAGGACAGGTAAGTAAAACAGAAATTAAGCAAAAAACACAATGAAACTAACAGATGTTATGGACCAAATGGATTTAACAGGTATCTATAGATCATTTCACTCAAAACAAAAGAATATACCTTATTCTCAACACCTCACAGAATCTTCTTCAAACTTACCATATAATTGGACACAAAACAAGACTCAGCAGATATAAGAAGACTGGAACAATCACATGCATTCTATCAGACCAGCATGGACTAAGGCTAGACTTCAATAACAACAAAAACAACAGAAAGCCCACATACTCATGGAAACTGAATAATTTTCTGCTTAATGAAAACCTGGTCAGGGAAGAAATAAAGAAAAAATGAAAGACGTTCTAGAATTCAATGAAAATGAAGACGCAACATACCCAAACTTATGGGACACGATGAAAGCAGTGTAAATGAGTGGCACACACCTTTAATCCCAGAACTTGGGAGGCAGAGGCAGGCGGATTTCTGAGTTCGAGGCCAGCCTGGTCTACAGAGTGAGTTTCGGGATAGCCAGGGCTACAAAAAGAAACCCTGTCTCGAAAAAAAAAAAAAAAGTAAAATTTATTGGCGCGCTGGGGGTGAGCGTCTGGGTCGCTCCGCGCCACTTCTGACACGGCGCTCGCTTTGGGTTCCGGAGCGCGCTGCCTTGGCTCGCGGCCTGGGCTCCAGCGGGATGGAGGAGGCCGCGCTCGAGGAGGTGGCACTCAACTGGTCCCACCTCAGCGTGTCGGCCTAGGCGCTGTGGAGTCGGAGCTGGAGGCCCTTTGGAGGAGCGGCGCGGTGCACCGGAGGCGCTGCTGCTGCTGCTGCCGTTCAACCGCCTGACGTCGCTGCCGCGGGAGCTGGGCAGTGGCTTCCGGAACCTCCAGCTCCCGGACGTCAGCGGCAATGCGCGCACGGCGCTGGGACTCGAGCTGCTGACGCTGAGCAGCCTGCGCACGCTGCTAGCCAAGAACAACCGGCTCGGCCACCCGGGCTCGCTGCCCAAGGGCCTGGCCCAGTCGCTGCTCCAGGTACTCACCCTCAGCGACAACTGCTTCCAGGAGCTGCCCGCCTCCCTGCTGGAGCTGCGCGCGCTTCAGACCCTCAGCCTGGGCTGCAACCAGTGGCAGAGCATCCCCGCCGAGATCGAGAACTTGCAGAGTTTAGAATGTTTATACTTTGGAGGAAACTTCATTAAAGAAATCCCACCAGAATTAGCAAATGTGCCTTCTCTGAATTACTTGGTGTTGTGTGACAACAAGATCCAAAGTGTGCCTCCTCAGCTCTCACAGTGAGTAGTCTCGGCCATAGATGCAGACATCTGTGCTTAGGAACCACTGGAAGGAATTAAGAATTTGCCAGTAATCTCAGCCCTAGGGAGGTGAAACAGGAAAACCGTGTTTAAGACCAACTTGGACTACATAGCTGCATTCGCTTCGAACCCTCAGTCTGCACAATAACTGGCTGACATACCTGCCTCGAGAGATCCTTAACCTTATTCACCTGGAAGAGTTGAGTTTATGAGGAAACCCACTGGTTGTTCGTTTTGTTAGAGATTTAACATATGACCCTCCAACTCTTCTGGAATTAGCTGCAAGGACCATTAAGATCTGAAGTATTTCTTACACTCCCTATGATCTTCCTGGGAATCTTCTTAAATACTTGGGTTCAGCCAGCAATTGTCCAAACCCGAAGTGAGGTGGAGTCTATTTTGACTGTTATGTCAGACAAATTAAGTTTGTGGACTTCTGTGGGAAGTACTGCCTCCCCCTCATGCACTATCTGTGTTCTCCAGAATTCTCCTCCCCCTGCAGCTCTGCCTCACACAGCTCCATGTCCCAGAGTGAGTCTGACTCAGAAGATATAGCCAGTGTTGTTACACACAGAATGCAGAAAGTTCTTGTTGGTTGAGCAGCAGTGGGTATTGAAATATATTAAAACACTGAGCAGAAACGACTTGAAAAGAAAATGGGTCTTGAAGTTGTTTGGAGGCCTGAGTGTTTTCATCTTGAATGTCCATGTAAGACTTGCCATGTTGTGAAAGAAAGGTTTTGCATTCTATCTACACACTCGGCAGGAATGAGTCCAGTTCTGTGTTTAGATTCTTTGATTGTTATTTATTGTGAATGGCAGTTCAAAATTCAGCTGATTGGTCACAATTTTCATGTAAGTCTTTGAAGAAACACTAACAGAACGGTTCATTCTGAAGAACAGTCATGTATGTAATCAGCCGGAAGTGGGGTCTCCCGGGACAGCTGAGTGGAATGAAGAGGTCATCACAGTTCTGTTACCAGGGTTGTCCTGGCTTATGCTGAACACTACACATAAACACAATGAGCCTTCTCCTCGTGTTACCCCTGGGCTGTTGAAAGCCTTTCTGACCAACCAACTGTACAGTAAGGACTATAACTTTTAAGTGGAATATTTAAACCAGCTCTTGTTTTGTGTGATTGTTACTTACTTTATATAATCTAGCAGTGATGTATTATAGTCCCTTAATCCTAGTAAGATTATAGAAGCTTATTATAGAAATTATTTCAGAGCAACCTACAACCTGGCACTGTGCAAAACACTTGGAAATACACTTTAACCAACTAGTTGAAGAACTGTATAGATAATACCTGAGTTCTTAGGGCCTGGAACTCTGTAGAATGGGCTGACCTGGAACTCAGAGATCCACCTGGAAGATCTCCCATCTGGTGGCAATTTCAGGGTCCTCCCCCTCCCTAGTTGCTGATATTACAGGTATACACCACCATCTGCTCCCATGGCCATCTTAACTTCATTTTTGTTAACTGCAATGATCTCTTCTAAGTAAATAGCTTTTATACTTAATGAGAAACTAAAATCTTGATCTGTCTATTCTTCAAAAGAAAGAATAATAGTTTTGGACCAAAAAAATCTAGATAACAAGTAGTGTAAGAATACCTGGACTAAATGAGGAAAAGTTGGACATAGTTGTACACACCTCCAGACCTGCATTTGGGAAGTAGAGGCAGAAGATCAGGACTTCAAAGTTAACCTAGGCTCCATAGTAAATTTGAGACCAACTGGGCTACATATATGAAAACTTGTCTCAATGTGGAAGGGGGTGGATTTTAACCTTTAAGTGTGTCTTCTTTGTTCCTCTTGTTTAGTAAATCAAGTCTTCCTCTACATTTAAAAGAAAAACTACACCTACACAAACATGAGAGTGAAGCACAGCCCATTATGTTCATCCACAGTAGGGTAGTCCACAGAGCTAGCATTACCATTGAACACTGAAAAAAGTATTAAGAAAACATTAAATACCTTGTATCCTTAAGGCCTAGGAAAAATAGTAATGCAAATTATTGTCATTGGAAATTAATAAATTTTGCTAATTAGTTGATTAGGCAATTAAAAATACTAAAAGTATAAACTAACATTTAAAAATATGTAACTCGCACTGCTGATCATTAACCAACCTGTAATAACAGGAAGCCTAGTTGATAAGTGCCAAAAGTAGTTTCAGAGTGCATTAGGGCATTGGGTGATCTCTAAAGAGTGCTTTATTAGAAGCCAACTGTATGCTCAGAATATTTGCCTGTTAGGTTTCTTGTATATATTATTTTTATTAGAATAGATTAGCAGATTCTAGAGTAATTCAGGGTTTGTATGTGTGTTTGTATTACGTCATGAAACACGAGAGTTTTGTGGCTGCAGTTGTGAAACATTGCTATAGTGAGTCCCCTTACCTTCTCCTTGGAATAGTGTAGTAAATTTTTTTTCTTTTTTTTTTTCATTTACAAATTTTATTCCTGTGTTTATAGAAGTGATGTTTCTACTGCTAGTGTAATTGCATGATAGACAGTATCAAGTCTTTGTTTATTTCACCAAGTAAGCATCTGTAAGCTGCAGATTGCAAGGTTGGGAAAAGCAAAGATGACTTGTAAATGCTTTGTAATTAGATCATTTAGTTAAGCAACACTGAACATTTGCACGGGAAATGCTCAAATTGAAGGGACCATATTCTTCTGGATTAAATACTGTTCTTTCTTGATGGATAGTCATCTTGACTTAAGTAATAGTTGAGTAACCTTTTAAGTATTACTTGTAAATAGAGCATTTAACCATATGTACCCTTTCTAGTCTCCTAGAAAGAAAGTTTATCGTTTCCTCTTTTACAGTTGTAAATACTCCAGCCAGGGATAGTCTCTAGCCTGCAAAATATAGATGTATCCCATGGTGTTCTTTCAGCAGAGTGTTTATTGTGGTTCTTTATGTGTATAGTTAAAGTCTATGAGTGGTGTGCCAGGTCAGTGTGCAACTGTCTTTCTGGCAGGGATGAGGATGCTAGGGATACATAGGTACAGGGCCTGGTACATATTTAGCTACAGTCCAAACCTGGCACAGGTCGCTTGTAGTGAAATATGCAGTTAGCTTTTATATTGTTTAAAACTCATCTTTGGCCGTTTACAGAAATTGCTAGTGATTTCTAAATTTTTTCTTGTTTCTTTTTCATATTTTTTAAACTGATGGTTAGATACCAGCTCTGTGTAATAGGAATTGGCCATCTAGAAGTAAGACGATCATCTTCTGAAGTCAGCAGACTGCTAAATGGTAGTTGGCCTCACAAGTTATAAGTTGCATGTTTATCTAGCTAATGAATGCTTAGAGTTTCAGAATCAGCAAGGTCTAATTTTCATTACACAGTTATTTTATTTTCTGAGACAGGGCCTGACTGTGTAGCTCAGGCTAGCCTTGAGCTTGCTATGTAGCTCAGTCTGGTTTGCTTGTGTTAACTCGTGCCCCAGCTTCCCAACTGCTGGGAATACGGCATACCCTGCTCAATATTTTACTTTAAAAACATGCCAAAGGTGCCTCTTGGTCTAAAAATCTTGATATTTAAAATTTTATTGCCAATATTAAAAATAAACGTGTGTTGTAAATTGTACTTGAAATATGTGACATTTTGGGGTGATGTAAATAAAAGTAAAAGTCAACCCTTAATAGTGCAGCACGCCACTGCAGACCAGTTCAAACATGCTGAAATACTGGGTTTAAATGAAGAATCAAGAAGAGGCTGTTTGCTGGAAAGTTAGATAAACAAAACTTTTAAAGCAACAAGATGTAGGGAAAGAGAAGTTGTAGGTACCCAGGCAAATCCCTGAGCCAGGAAGGCCCTGGAGAGTAATAATGAATTGTTTTAAAATTGGTGTACCAAGTGCATACTACTATTATCTAAAAACCTTATCACTGAGTTTATTATTATTATTATTATTATTATTATTATTATTATTATTATTAATTATTATAATGGTTCTTGCCGCTGGGAAGCTATTCACATCACTCCTCATAAAGGAGAGCCAGCAAGCCTTAGGCTTTCTTTACCCTTGGTCTTCCCAGAGTTGGAAAGTAGTCCCTCCTTGACCTGGTGTTTACAATACAGCAGGTGGCCTTGGTTAATGTTTACCTTTTCATTGTGTTTTTTTTTTAATTTTCTGATATTTTATTTACATTTCCAATGTTTCCCCTTTCCAGGTCTCCTCTATGGAAACCCCCTATCTCCTCCCCTCTCCCTTGCCTCGGTGAGCGTATTCCCCCTCCCACCCACCCGCCCACCCACTCCTGTCTTCCCCCTTTGACATTCCCCTTTACTGGGGCCTCTAACACCCTCAGACCCAAGGACCTCTCCTCCCTCTGATGGCCACAAGGCCCTCTTCTGCCATATATGTGGTCCGAACCATGGGTCCCTCCATTTGTATTCTTTAGTTGGTGGTCCAGCCTCCAGGAGAACCAGGGGTGTCAGACCAGTTGACCCTGTGCTCCCTCCATGGAGCTGCAAACTCCCTCAGTTCCTTCATTCCCTTCTCCAACTCCTCCATCTGGGACCTCACTCTCAGACCAGTGGTTACTGTAAAGTGAAACTTGGATACTCCAGACTTTTGGGCTAATATACACTTATCAGTGAGTACATACCATGTTCGTTCTTTTGTGACTGAGTTACCTCACTCAGGATGATATTTTCAAGTTCCATCCATTGGCCTGCTAATTTCATAAAGTCATTGTTTTCAATACCTGAGTAGTACTCCATTGTGTAAATATACCGCATTTTTTGTATCCATTCCTCTGATGAGGGACATCTGAGTTGTTTCAGGCTTCTGGCTATTATAAATATGACTGCTATGAACATAGTGGAACATGTGTCTTTATTACATGTTGGAGCATCTTCTGGATATATGCACAGGAGTGGAATAGCTGGGTCCTCGGGTAGTATTACGTCCATTTTTCTGAGGATCCGCCAAAATGATTTCCAGAGTAGTTGTACCAGTTTGCAATCCCACCAGCAATGGAGGAGTGTTCCTCTTTCTCCACATCCTCACCAGCATCTGCTGACACCTGAGTTTTTGATCTTAGCCATTCTGACTGGTGTGAGGTGGAATCTCAGACTTGTTTTGATTTGCATTTCCCTGATGACTAAGGATGTTGAACATTTCTTTAGGTGCTTCTCAGCCCTATGAATTTCCTCAGTTGAGAATTCTCTGTTTAGCTCTGTTCCCCATTTTTTGATAGGGTTATTTGGTTTTCTGGAGTC
>CM052703.1:20762869-20830445 GCA_028551405.1 Uromys caudimaculatus
TTCTGACTGGTGTGAGGTGGAATCTCAGACTTGTTTTGATTTGCATTTCCCTGATGACTAAGGATGTTGAACATTTCTTTAGGTGCTTCTCAGCCCTATGAATTTCCTCAGTTGAGAATTCTCTGTTTAGCTCTGTTCCCCATTTTTTGATAGGGTTATTTGGTTTTCTGGAGTCTAACTTCTTGAGTTCTTTGTATATGTTGGATATTAGCCCTCTATCATACGTAGGATTGGTAAAAATCTTTTCCCAATCTGTTGGTTGCCATTTTGTCCTATTGACAGTGTCCTTTGCCTTACAGAAGCTTTGCAATTTCATGAGGTCCCATTTGTCTATTCTTGATCTTAGAGCATAAGCCATTGGTGTTCTGTTCAGGAACTTTTCCCCTGTACCCATGTGTTCGAGACTTTACCCCACTTTCTCTTCTATTAGATTCAGTGTATCTGGTTTTATGTGGAGGTCTTTGATCCACTGGGACTTGAACTTTGTACAGGGAGATAGGAATGGATCAATTCACATTCTTCTGCATGTAGACCGCCAGTTGAACCAGCACCATTTCTTGAACATGCTGTCTTTTTCCCACAGGTTTTACCTCCTTTGTAGAAAATGAAGTGACCGTAGGTGTGTGGGTTCATTTCTGGGTCTTCAATTCTATTCCATTGATGTACATGCCTGTCACTGTACCAATACCATGCAGTTTTTATCACTACTGCTCTATAGTACAGCCTGAGGTCAGGGATGCTGATTCCCCCAGAAGTTCTTTTGTTGTTAAGAAAAGCTTTTGCTATCCTGGGTATTTTGTTGCTCCAAATGAATTTGAGAATTGCTCTTTCTAAGTCTATGAAGAACTGAGTTGGAATTTTGATGGAAATTGCATTGAATGTGTAGATTGCTTTTGTCAGGATGGCCATTTTTACTATATTAATCCTGTTAATCCATGAGCACAGGAGAGCTTTCCATCTTTTGAGATCTTTTTCAATTTCTTTCTTCAGAAACTTGAAGTTCTGGTTATACATATCTTTCACTTATTTGGTTAGAGTCACACCAAGATACTTTATATTGTTTGGGACAATTGTGAAGGGTGTCATTTCCCTAATTTGTTTCTCAGCCTGTTTATCCTTCGAGTATAGGAAGGCTACTGAATTGTTTGAGTTAATTTTTATCCGGCCACTTTGCTGAAGTTGTTTATCAGCTGCAGCAGTTCTCTGGTGGAGGTTGTCAGGTCACTTGAGTATACGATCATATCATCTGCAAATAGTGATATTTTGATTTCTTCCTTTCCAATTTGTATCCCTTTAACCTCCTTTTGTTGTCTAATTGCTCTAGTTAGAACTTTAATTACTATATTGAATAGATAGGGAGAGAGAGGGCAACCTTGTCTGGTCCCTGATTTTAGTGGGATTGCTTCTAGTTTCTCTCCATTCAGTTTGATGTTGGCTACTGGTTTGCTGTATATTGCTTTTACTATGTTTAAGTATGGGCCTTGAGTTCCTGATCTTTCAAGGACTTTTCTCATGAAGGAATGTTGAATTTTGCCAAATGCTTTTTCAGCATCTAAGGAAATGACCATATAGTTTTTTTCTTTGAGTTTGTTTATGTAGTGCATTACATTGATGGATTTCCGGGTATTGAACCATCCCTGCATCCCTAGGATGAAGCCTACTTCATCATAATGAATGATCCTTTTGAAGTGTTCTTGGATTCAGTTTGCGAGAATTTTATTGAGTATTTTTGCATTGATATTCATAAGGGAAATTGGTCTGAAGTTTTCTTTCTTTGTTGAGTCTTTGTGGGGTTTTGGTATCAGTGTAACTGTGGCCTCATAGAAGGAATTGGGTAGTGTTCCTTCTGTTTCTATTTTATGGAATAGATTGAAGACTATTGGTATTAGGTCTTCTTTGAAGGTCTGATAGAATTCTGCAATGAATTCATCTGGTCCTGGGCTTTTTTTGGGTGGGAGACTTTTAATGACTGCCTCTATTTCTTTAGGGATTATAGGACTGTTTAGATGGTTCATCTGATCCTGACTTAACTTTGGTATTTGGTATCTGTCTAGAAAATTGTCCATTTCATCCAGATTTTGCAGTTTTGTTGAGTATAGGCTTTTGTAGTAGGATCTGATGATTTTTTGAATTTCCTCAGAATCTGTTGTTATGTCTCCCTGTTCATTTCTAATTTTGTTAATTTGGATTCTGTCTCTGTGCCCTCTGGTTAGTCTGGCTAAGGGTTTATCTATCTTGTTGATTTTCTCAAAGAACCAACTATTGGTTTTGTGGATTCTTTGTATAGTTCTTTTTATTTCTACTTGGTTGATTTCAGCCCTGAGTTTGATTATTTCCTGCCTTTTACTCCTCTAGGGTGCATTAGCTTCTTTTTGTTCTAGAGCATTCAGATGTGCTGTTAAATTGCTGGTGTATACTCTCTCCAGTTTCTTTTTGGAGGCATTCAAAGCTATGAGTTTTCCTCTTAACACTGCTTTCAATGTGTCCCAAAAGTTTGGGTATGTTGTACTTTCATTTTAATTAAATTCAAGGAAGTCTTTAATTTCTTTCTTTATTTCTTCCTTGACCAAGTTGTCACTGAGTAGAGCATTGTTCAGCTTCCATGTGTATGTGGGCTTCCTGATGTTATTGTTGCCATTGAAGACCAGCCTTAATCCATAGTGATCTGATAGGAGGCATGTGATTATTTCAATCTTCTTGTATCTGTTGAGGTTTGTTTTGGGACTGATTATATGGTCAATTTTGGAGAAGGTACCATGAGGTGTTGAGAAGAAGTTATGTTCTTTTGGCTTAGGATGAAATGTTCTATAGATATTTGTTAAATCCATTTGGTTCATAATGTCTGTTAGTTTCACTGTGTCTCTGTTTAGTTTGTGTTTCCAAGATCTGTCCATTGATGATAATGGGGTGTTGAAGTCTCCTGCTATTATTGTGTAAGGTCCTATGTGTGCTTTGAGCTTTAGTAAAGTTTCTTTTATGAATATGGCTGCCCTTGCATTTGGAGCATAGATGTTCAGAATTGAGAATTCTTCTTGGTAGATTTTTACTTTGAAGAGTGTGAAGTGTCCTTCCTTATCTTTTTTGATGACTTTTGGGTGAAAGTCGATTTTGTCTGATATTAGAATGGCTACTCCAGCCTGTTTCCTGGGACCATTTGCCTGGAAAATTGTTTTCCAGCCCTTTAATCTGAGACAGTGTGTGTCTTTCTCACGGAGATGTGTTTTTTGAATGCAGCAAAATGCTGGGTCCTCTCTATGGATCCAGTCTGTCAGTCTATGTCTTTTTATTGGGGAATTGAGTCCATTGATGTTAAGAGATATTAAGGAATAGTGATTGTTGGTTCGTGTTATTGTCGATGTTATTTTACTTTTATGTGGCTATCTTCTTTTGAGTTTGTTGAAAGATTACTTTCCTGCTTTTTCTAGGTTGTAGTTTCCCTCTTTGAGTTGACGTTTACCATCCATTATCCTTAGGCCTGGGTTTGTGGAAACATATTGTTTAAATTTGGTTTTGTCATGGAATATTTTGGTTTCACCATCTATGGTAATTGAGAGTTTTGCTGGGTATAGCAGCCTGGGTTGGCAGTTGTGTTCTCTTAGGGTCTGTATGAGTTCTGCCCAGGATCTTCTAGCTTTCATAGTCTCCGGTGAGAGGTCAGGTGTAATTCTGATAGCTCTGCCTTTATATGTTACTTGATCTATTTTCCTTACTGCTTTTAATATTCTTTCCTTGTTTTGTGTATTTGGTGTTTTCAGTATAATATGACGGGATGAATTTCTTTTTGGTCCAATCTCTTTGGAGTTCTGTAAGCTTCTTTTATATTTATGTTCATCTCTTTCTTTAGGTTAGGGAAGTTTTCTTCTATAATTTTTTTTCCTTTAAATTGGGAATCTTCACTCTCTTCAATACCTATTATCCTTAGGTTCTGTCTTCTCATTGTGTCCTGGATTTCATGGATGTTTTCAGTTAGAATCTTTTCGCATTTTGCATTTTCTTTTACTCTTGTGTAGATGCTATCTATGGTATCTTCTGCTCCTGAGATTCTTTCTTCTATCTCTTGTATTCTGTTGGTGATGCTTGCTTTAATGACTCCTGATCTCTTTCCTAGGTTTTCTAACTCCAGGGTTGTCTCTTTTTGTCATTTCCTTTATTGTTTCTATTTCTATTTTTAGCTCCTGGATAGTTTTGTTCATTTCCTTAGTCTGTTTGATTGTGTTTTCCTGTAATTCCGCCTGTTTGATTGTGCTTTACTGTAATTCTTTAATGGATTTTTGTGTTTCCTCTTTAAGGGCTTCTAATTGTTTATCTCTGTTCTCTTATATTTCTTTAAGGGTGTTATTCATTTCTTTCTTAACGTCTTCTATCATCATCATAAGAAATGATTTTATATCTGAGTCTTGCTTTTCTGGTGTGTTGGGATATCCAGGGCTTGCTGTGGTGGGAGAAGTGGGTTCTGATGGTCCCAAGTAGCTTTGGTTTCTGTTCCTTATGTTCTTACCCTTGCCTTTTGCCAACTTGTTAACTCTGATGTTAGCTGGTCTTACTCTGTCTGTCTGTGGCTTGCCCCTCCTGCAGGCCTCTGTGTCAATGCTCCTTGAAGACTAGCTCTCTCTGAGAGGTATTTGGGTTTGGAGAGCTGTGACACAAGGTCAGCTCTGGGGTGGAGACAGAAACCAGAAGGATCTTGTCCCCAGCTGTCCCTTGGTTCCTGTGTCCTGATGGCTCTGCAAGGATCCCTCTTGATCCAGTGAGTTTGAACAGAAGTGATGGTTTTGCCTGTGCTCAAAGTTGTATCAGCACTCCTGGGATACCAGCTCTCTCCTGTAGCCCTGTGGTCCAGACTGAGCTCCCCAGGCACAGATAGAAACCGGAAAGTTCCTGTCCCTGACTTTATCTCAGTCCCTGTGTCCTGAGGGTTCAGGGCATGTCCCAGTGAGCAGTGGTGCTCACCTTAACCCCACTCACAGCTTTTCCACGCTCCTGGGAGGCTAGCTTTCTCCTGGCGCTAGTTGGCTATGGACCCCTGGTGGCCTAGGCAAAAGTCTCCACCCACAGATCTCGTTGTGTTTTTTAAAATCTACCAATCAAGTATTTAGTAGTAACTATTTACATATAAAGTATATGTTTATTCTCTTAAGTTTCCATGTGAGTACTTGTAGATACAACTTTACCAGTAAATGTATATGTGTAAGATTGTTTAGCTGCATTTAGTTTTAAAGTGCCTTTACCTAAATGATTTGCCTTTCATCTAAAAGTAGAGATTTTATTATAATTATTGCTCTTTGTTTAGTCCAAAATATATTGAGTTTTTAAGTTAGACTAGGCATATAACACAGTGAAGGTTCTATGTAGGCTTATAGGCAGCATGACCTTTAGCACATAGTTCTATGGCAATGTTTAAAAAGCAGTGTTTATTTAGCCTTCACTAGCTGTATATTAGGCATATAATGTTACCTAACATTAACTCGGTAGTGTGTGGTTTTATATTTCTGGCCTACTGTGATCTTTTTAATAGCATAGTAGGCAGCAATATCCTTTGTGGTCTGAAAGTGCCTAAGTCTTTCATTTAGCCCTAAGTGTGGGAAAGAAATTATATTATATGATAAATTGTCAGCAATAGCTGTGTGATCTTTATTTGACTTGAGGGAGAAAGACTGCTCCTGAGAGGTTCCTTTGCCCACAACAGGGCCCACTGTGTTAGTAGTACATCTGGGGAGGGAATCTTAATCATGCTATGCCAGAAGATCAGAGCTCTCCAAAATCAAGGATGGAGCCCCACCACTACCACCCTGACCCTTGGTCAAACGGTGTATCATTTATATAGTATTTTACTTAAAATGTATATGCTACCACAAAGGTTAAGAGAAGTTCCATCATCTTATAAAAATACTGTCACTGAGGTCTAGCATGTTTCAGCAACAGTTTTCGTATAGATCAAGAAGGGGGTACTTTAATATGAATAAAACCCTCCATTCTTTTTAGAATTTTTGTGATCTGTATTTACTAAGAATTGAAATAAGAAGCATTCCACTAACTCACAAAGTTGAATATTTAGAAGGTGGTTTTTATGGGTGCTGCTGAGGCTTTTATTTTAGTCAGTCTCAATGATTGATATAATATTCAGTCTCATGTATGTATTAAATCTAGTGGCTTAATGAAGGCTATTTACATGCAGAAAACTATCTGCATTCATCAGAATATACTTGATTCTTTTGGCCATAGATAAATTGAATATAACTCTATTATTTAAAATTCTAGCTGGGGAAGTCTTAGATGAGTTGGCATTGCTATTTGTTGGCATTGGAGCCGTAACTAAGTGTGCTGGTTTTGTGGATGGGTATGGTACTGCTGTACAGAGATGGTTAAGAGACTCACTGTGCACAGTTTACATGGTCAGCACTGCTGAGGCATGAGACTACTTGAGAGACAGTGTTACCCACTAGTCACTTTCTAACGGTCATGCCTAGACTTGTGTTGAGATGTGTCATTTTCTCAGCCTGCTTTGTGTGTGTGAGAAGCAAAGACATAATGGGAGAAGCTTTTTAAATAACAAATCTTAGCTCTTTAAAGTTGGGGGTTTCAAAAACAACAAAAGATGCTGAAAAGGTGTCACTTTTACTTTGGTCAGATCATTACACATGCTCTGACATCTAATTTTCTGTACTTAAAGTCTGTGTATTAGAAATATCTGTATAATTATATACATAATTAAAATGTAACTCAGAAATATGATTCAACAGTACAGTTTGTTTCCTGGAAAAAATATAGTCCTATTGTAACAAATTTATTTTTACTTTATTATGGCTAATATTCTAAAAAGAATGTTTAAGGTATTTTAAATTCTTGTGCCTCTTCCCCCATGGATATTAAAAAATATGATCTTATATTAACTTTATATACTTTTCTTCATAAATTTTGCCTTAAACATTGTGCATTGTTTAATTAAATTGTTTTATTAGGATTCCTATTCTGGCTTTTGTAACAACATTTTATTCTAAACAGACATTTACTTTTTAAAAAATCCTTATAATGTCTGTATTTGGTATATCACTGCTTATCTGCTTATTGAATGTATTGAGTACACAACTCCAAACATTAAGCGTGTTTTAGCATTTATTGTTTGTGCAAGATAAAAGAGAAAATAAAGTTACAGTGTGTTCCTCTCTGAAAACAAAAAGAGTAAAATTCATAACACTAAGTGCCATGGCAAAGAAATTCGAGAGATTCCACACAAGCAACTTAACAGCACATCTGAAAGCTCTAGAAGGGAAAGAAGCAAATACACTCAAGAGGAGTAGATGGTAGGAAATAGCCAAACTCAGAGCTGAAATCAACCAATTAGAAAGAAAGAGAACAGTACAAAGAATCAACAAAATCAAGAGCTGGTTCTTTGAGAAAATCAACAAGATAGTCAAACCCTTAGCCAAACTAACTAAAGGGCACAGAGACAATATCCAAATTAACGAAATCAGAAATGAAAATGGAGACATAACAACAGAAACTGGGGGGATTCGAAAAAAAAAAAAAAAAACTCAGATCTTACTACAAAAGCCTATACTTGACAAAACTGTATGTCAGAATGTAGAATGCCAGTAGATCCATATTTATCACCCTGCATAAAATTCAAGTCCAAGTGGATCAAGTACCTCAACATAAAAGCAGATGCAGTAAATCTCAGAGAAGAGAAAATAAAAAATAACCTTGAATGCATTAGTACTGGAGACAATTTCCTGAAAAGAAAACCAATGGCTCAGGCTCCAAGATCAACAATTGATAAGTGGGACCTCTTGAACCTGAAAATCTTCAGGAAGACAAAGGACATTGTCAATAGGAGAAAATGGTAACTTACAGATTGTGAAAAGATCATCACTAACTCTATATCTGACAAAGGGCTAATGTCCAAAATATATAAAGAACTCAAGAAGTTAGACAGCAACAAACCAAAGAAATTAATTTTTAAAAAATGGTATACAGAGCTAAACAGAGAATTATCAACAGAAGACTCTCTAATGGCCAAAAAATACTTAAAGAAATCTTCCACATCCATAGTCATCAGGGAAAAGCAAAACAAAAGTGACTCTGAGATTCCACCTTACATGCGCAAGAATGGCTAAGAACAAAAATTCAAGTAACAGCACATGTTGGCGAAGATCTGGAGCACGGAGAACACTGCTCCATTGCTGGTGGGTGGGCAAACTTGTACAACCACCCTGGAAATCAATTTGGTAGTTTCTCAGAAAATTGGAAATAGTTTTACCTCAAGACCCAGCTATACCACTTCTTGGCATATACCCAGAAGATGCTCCACCATACCACAAGAACACTTCCTCTACTATGTTCATAGCAGCTTTATTTGTGATAGCCTGAAACTAGAAACAACCCAGATGCCCCTCAAATGAAGAATGGATACAGAAAATCGGTTCATTTACACAATTGAATACTACTTGGCTATTAAAAAGAGGGACATCATGAAATTTGCAGGCAAATGGATAGAACTAGAAAATATCATTCTGGGTGAGGTAACTCAAACCCAAAAGAACATACATGGTATGTACTTACTTGTAAGAAGATAGTAGTCATAAAAATAAACAGGATACCAACTCTACAATCCACACATCCAAAGAAGCCAAATAAGAAGTAGGACCCAAGGGAGTGTGTGTGAATCTCATGCAGAAGGGAAAATAAAATAGTCATCTTAAGTGGATGGAGTGAGGGGAGCTGGATGGGAGAGAGAATGGCAACAAGGGGATTGGGGAATAGATCTGATGTAAATAGACCCAAGGAGAGAGGACCAGGAGAATGAACAGAAATTGGCGAGAGAAGTAAATTCAGGGATGGGGCATCTCTAGGATGTGCCAGAGTCCTGGGATTGGGGAGGCTCCATGGTGTCTATGAGGGTGACTTTAGCTGAGACTCCTAGTAGTGGGGAATATGTAGCATAAAGTGACCACTTCCTATATCCAAGCAGGATTCCCAGTGGAGAGATAAGAACAGCAACCCACCCACAAAATCTTTGACCCAAAATTTGTCCTACATACAAGAAGTGCAGGGACAAAGATGTCATAGAGACTGAGGGAATGGCCAACCAGTGACTGGCTCAACTTGAGATCTATCCTATGGGCAAGAACTGATCCCTCACACTCTTAATGCTACACTGTTATGCTTGCAGACAGGAGTCAAACATAACTGTCCTCTGAGAAGCTTCAAACCAAAACAAAAGCAGAGAGCCACAGCCAAACATTAAACTGAGTTTGGGAATTCTTAATATCCCAAATAGAGACACCACAAGAAAGACCATCATATTGAACTAATCTGTACCCTTGAGGGCTCACAGAGCAAACCAAAGAGCATGCAAAGGCTGGACCAACATACACACACACACACACACACACACACACACACACACACACACACACACACACACACACAGCAGGTGTGTGGTATTATCTTCAGGCGGGTCCCCAACAACTGGAGATGGGGCTTACCTTGACTCTGTTCCCTGCCTGTGGACCCTGCTCCCCTAACTGAGCTGCCTTGACTGGCCTCAGAAGGAGAGGATTTACCTAATCCTTCAGTGACTTAAGGTGCTAGGATTTATTTTGCCATAAAAACTATACCAGGTGTCTGTTAAATTCTTGCCAAAGCAATTCTATGTACAAGGGTTTTCTATAAGACAACAATCATTGCTAAGACATAGCCAATAGTTTGGATAAAGACTGTGAAGATCTAAAAGATCTTTGCTTCTCCAGTTCCTGTCAAGGAATTTCCTCTTGTGTGAATACCCCAGAAGAAAAGGGCTTCCTGTGACAATGTCCTCCTGGGTACAGAGGGCTGAACTGTGAAATTTTCACTAATTCCTGGGGAGGGAACACCTACCAACATGGAGACACCTGCCATAAAGACTGTGGGTCTGTGTTTTGCCCCCCTGCTGGGCAAGGTCATTGGGGAGGCTTGGGGGGAGCTTGACTTTGTTTCCCCAATGCCACAGTGTAGATACTAGGCTTTAGGGAAGCACTGAGACACCACTCTGTGGGGTGGGAAAATGCAGTCTGGGATGGCAGAAGTTGAATTGGGGTTCCCAGACCCCAAAGCACCCAGTCATCAGAGGAGTCAAGAACGAAGAATCAGGAATCTGTGGGCCCACAAGGAGGCTGGGACCAGATGATCCCAAACATTAGACATCTAGGCATCCCTGAGTCTAGAGGAGTCAGGAGCAGAGTCATGAGCGGAGTTGGGGACCAGCAGGCTGAGGATGGTGTCTAGCCAGGGGCAGAGATTTGGGGGGTATGGGAGCTTCAGTTTAGCTCAGAGGTAATTGCCCTTTGCTTGGCTGTAGTTGTGGCTGGAAACACAAAGATGCTTTCTTGAGATGCTTGGGCTGTGGCTTTCAGTAGTTGATTGCCCTCTCCACACTCCTCACGGTGATTCTTAATGAAAGAGACAGTCCACAGTTCTAAACTGTTTATTGACTGTTCATCGTGGAAAATGGATGCATACCAACTTCTCAAGGTGGACCCAAGATTAACTATCTTTTACAGGGAGGAATAGCTGGGAAGGGGCACTTATTGACTAAGCCCTCAGGGCCTCTGGGTATTTCATTAGCAAGGAGAACTCTGTTCTGGGCCTACATACATGACCATAAATCATATTTCTTTATGTGAAAGTGTGGCACATGTTCCAGGCCAGGAATCTGGCAGGGAGCGGGGAGGCATCTCAGGTGTCTTTCCACTGAGTCTCTGCAGTTTCAGACCAGCTCTACCTACCAAGTTCCTTGGCATGGTTTGCCATTCCACAAAGACTTTGAGCACCATATCTGTATATGTATGCCCTGCTGGATATGCTGGAAGGGTCTGTGAGACAGATCACAATGAGTATGATTTCAGCACTTACAACAATGGGGTTGTGTGCCAGGATGGAATCAATGGCTGGCTACTCCTACTTCTGTGTGCCTGGATACCAAGACAAGCATTGTGACTTGGAAGTGCATGAAAGTGTTTCTGTTCCCTACATGGATGAGGCTATATGCCTCAACAAGATAGAAGGATACACATGTGTCTGTCAAGAGTATTCTGGTGTGAACTGTGAGTTGGAAAGTGATGAATGTGGATCCTAGCCATATCTACATGATGCCATGTGTCAGGATGTTCTTGGGGCTTACTTCTCTGACCATGCACTTGGATTTCTTGGAGACCACTATGAACTGAACTTTGATGATAGGCCAGTCACCCACATCTCCATGGACGTCTATGTATAGATGGAGGAAACAACAACCACTGTGTCTGCACAGGTAGTGAATTCACAGAGACATACTGTGAGATTTTGATGCCTCAGCATTGGTTAAAGCTTTGTCACAATGATACAACATGTGAAGACACTGTTGACAGCTATATTCGTTGCTGATAGCCTGGATATACAGGTGTCTTGTGTGAGACAGACATAAATGAATTCAGTAGCAACCCCTGTCAATTTAGTGATAGGGAATATGCTGAACTATCCTCAGAAGATCAATAGGGACATATTGCAGGCCTGCCCCTGCCATCGTTCTTCCTGAGGCTATGTTTGTATCTGTCAGTCTGAATTCACAGACAGGAGCGTAGCATAACAGTCCTCTGAGAGGCTCCAGCCAGCAGATGACTGAAACAAATGCAGAGACCCATAGTCAAATAGTAGACCAAGCTCAGGAAGTCTTTTGTAGGAGTTGAGAAGGATTGAGGAACATGGAATGAATAGGAAATCCACAAAAAGACCATCAATTCAATTAACCTGTATGCCTGGGGCTTCCCAGAGATTGAACCACCAACCAAAGAGCATACATGGACTGAACCTAGTCCCTCCATCCATCGCACATATGTAGTAGGTATGCAGCTTGGTCTTCATGTGGGTCACCTAAAAACTGGAGCAAGATCTTACCCTGACTCTGTTGCCTGCCTGTGGATCCTGTACTCCTAAATGGTCTGCCTTGTCTGGCTTCAGTGGGAGAAGATGTGCCTAGTGATATAGTGAATTGGAGTTCCAGGGTTAGTTGATATCCAGGTAAAGGGGAGGAATGGAAGGGAGTGGCTGTGAGAGGGAGGACTGGGAGGAAAGTGGGGCTATGGTTGGGATGTAAAATGAATAAATTAATTAATTAATAGAAAAGAAAACATTTCTCATGCTTGCTTCGGCAGTATGTATGTTAAAATTGGAACAATCAGTGCACAGACGATTAGCATGGCACCTGCACAAAGATAACACACAAATTAATAAATCAGTCCATATTTTTCAGCTGAAGGAAGGCCAACTCAGCTAGCATCTAGGCCCAGACCCAGAGCTTTGAGTCAGTTTAGCTCAACATCTACTCCATCTATGAGCTGTTAAAGTGTTTGAAGAAGCTGCTCCTGCAGAACCAGAGCTACAAGATACCCATAACTCTGGGCAACAGTGGGATATTAGACATTAGTCTTGCCGGTGGTCCAGTATTGTCAAAAACAGAAACCTTGAACCAGAACAATGACATGTCTCTTTAATTAATAATTCCATTTATTTTGAATCAACCAGAGTAGAGATGGTTCTCAGTTGAACTCTTCTGAATTACACTCATATTAATAACTCAGCACATGTTTTAGTACAGATCACAGTCAATACAAGTATTACAGGGGGAGAATGAAGAGATGTGAGAGGAGAAATGAGAGAGATGTCCCTAATATTCGAAAGGATGTGGAGAGTGCCTCCCGGAGAAATCACAGACACCAGCATAACAACAGCCAGTGTATTCTGCTTTAACGAGGAATAAAGTACAGCTGGTATGAAGGTGGTACACAGCCAAAGGTATTGGTCAATGGAGTAGTGTCAATGTCCTTTGTATCAACAAAAGATTTCAGGTTAAAATTCTGTACAATGGTGGTCAGAAGCAAAAACAGCTCCATGCGAGCCAGGGCCTCTCCTACACACATTCGCTTTCCTGAAAAACAAAAGTAACACAAAGGTTTCCCTGCTTACAGTAGGTTCTGAACTGTTATAAAGGTAGAAAACTGTTTGATTCTTAAATGGTGGATGGGTCAAACACAAAATGACTACAAGGATTTTTAAACAGAGATGCACACAACCTTGGACACAAAGGTTATCTACTTAATATCTGGTTTTGACAGGTACCAATCTTTATTAAATATTTATTATAAGCTCTACTAACAATTCATACAATATAACTTCCCTTTGAGCTTTTAAGTTAACACCAATATTCTAGAAACACATTTATTTCACTGCTTTAGTGGCTTTGGAGGGAGTATTAAGGTGATTCAGATACTATGTTCCATTTGTGCCTATGAGATAATAAAAAGCCACAAAATACATTTATACTCAGAGTGTTTCAAACATACCTGTCTATATCTATGACTTCTTCACTTTAAATGCATCCTCTGAATCTGCCTTATGAGACAAGATTAAAATGGCTTGGCCTGAACCTTCACATTTTCTTTCCTTTCTGATAGTCAATGCCAGGCTTAACCCTCCTCAGCTCCATTCATAGCTCCCTTCCCCATGCTCCAATGCTATAACCAATGCCTCACCCATTGTCTCAGAAATGCTTCTCTGATACTTTCCTCAAGGATCACATTCTGTACCGTTTCTTTTTAAATTTAAATTATTGTATTTATTTACATTCCAGTCATTGCCACCCTCTGTCCCCCTACGATAGTTCCTCTTCTCATTCCTCCTTCCCCAAGAGGGTGAACCCCATCACACCTACCCCTTCCCTGGGGCCTCAAGGGTTTCTCAAGGATTAAGCAAATCTTCTCTCACTGAGACAAGGCCAGGTAGACCCCTGCTACATAGGTGCACCATGATAAAGTAGGCTTCACCCCAAGAATATAGGGATGGTTCAATATACAGAAATCCATCAATGTAATACAATTTATAAGCAAACACAAGAAAAATATCAATATCATCTCATAAGATACTTTAAAAGCCTTCAACAAAATACAAGCCTTCACATTAAAAATCCTGGAGAGATCAGGAATTCAAAGCACATACCTAAACATAATAAAAGCAATATATAACAAACCAACAGCCAATATCAAATTGCATGGAGAGAAATTACAATCAATCCCACTAAAATTTAGGACAAGATAAAGTTACCCACTTTCTCCCTATCTATTCAATATAGTACACAAAGTGCCATTTCTTTATGATCCTTCATAACCTCCTCAGATAGGAGGTGCTGATCCCCCAGACTTTCTCTCTATTCCTGCTTTCCCAGCAACATGGACCACTTGAACATTATTTTGTGTCATCTTTTGCCTCCCCCCCCCCCAAATATGACTTCTCTAAAAGGAAGGGCTCAGTCTGTCACATATGAGAATGTACAATGCAGACCCACATCAAAGTCATAAAAAGCACATGGCAAAAATGAATGTGACTCTGTGTGCAAAGACTCAGCACACAGAATGGAGCAGTGAGTCTGAACATCCGAGGTGGAGGATCATAAGTAAAGAAAACTCTAGAGGCTCTGAGATCACAGCAGAGTTCCTTTCTACATGTCCAAGGTCTTTCTCAGCCTTCATTCATGTCAAGTTCTAACAACAGAAAATGTCTGCTCCTGTACTCTGTTCCTGGTACAGTCCCTGCCTCAACTTCTTGTCTTATTGCTTTGTTCCTTATGAGCCAGCCAACTTTTCTCTGCCCTGTCAGAATAGTCCTATGAGTATGAAAGAGCAGGGAGTGAGTAACCTCCCTCCTGACCTCCCCAGAAAACTAAGCTTGCCTCTGTCACAACACTAATCCAATTGGATTACAGTGCCCAGTTAACTTCCAGCTTCCTTAACTTACTTCCTTGAGTACCACATAGGAAGGATAGAAATATGCACAAAAGCAAAATTCAAATGACCTATATTCTCATTTTCCAGATTCAAAAAATAGGCTGGATATTCTCAAAGTACCACTAATGTGGTACAAAAATGAGGATGTGTCACAATCAAGGGACATGCATGGGCATTGGGAGAATTACTCCTGAGGAAGGCCAAAGAGCAAACGCACCATTCCTTGAGGATATGGTAGACAATCCATTTTATCTCAAAGTTGTATCTTGTGGAATCAGGCCTGATGACAAAGGTCTGTAGTGCCAAATACTCAAGACAGCTAGGACAAAAATCTTGAGTTCAGCAGTCCTGGTTCACTCAAATAAAAACAACACCTAAAAAAGTTTACCTTATACCTGAAGTACAAATAGATATATATTTTATTTACCTGTTGAGAAAGGCATGAAGTAGTCACTCCTCTTAAAGTTTCCACAGTCATCCAGAAAATGTCCAGGGTCAAATACTTCTGGGTTGGGAAATTCTTTGTCATCATGTAGCACAGAAGTCAATGATGTTATTAAGTCTGTTCCCTGAAAATAACAGATAAAAATATGTGATTTAATGAGTGGAAAGATTGGCAAGTTCACTCAGAGGCACTTGCTTCAACCTCGACAACTTGGGTCTGATACCCAGATCCCAGAAGGTGGCAGGAGAGAACTAACTCAAACAGCTGGTCTCCTGACCTACACACATGCGTGCACGTGCACACACACACACACACACACACACACACACACAAAATAAATGTAATTGTAAAACTTAACAATGAAAGAAACGTGGTGCTCTCATGGCTGATTTTCCACATTATCTTAAAAATTCTCATTCATGGAATAATACAAAAAGAACACTATATCCATGAAGGTTAGTTCTTTAAAAGTAAAGGATCAAGACCTTCCGGTTTCCATCCGTGGGTGGAGACCTCTGCGTGGACACCAGGAGTCCATAGCCAATGAGGGCCAGGAGAAAGCTACTCTCCCAGGAGCGTGGAAAAGCCATGAGTGGGGTTAAAGGGAGCAACACCTCTCACAGAAACCCACCCATACCAGCAGGCATCAGCACCTGAGAAGCTGGGGACAGGAAACCTCTGAACCTTCCAATTTCCATTTGTGGGTGGAGACCTCTGCCTGGGCCACCAGGTGTCCACAGAAAACTAGCACCAGGAGAAAGCTACCCTCCCAGGAGCATGAAAAATCCGTGAGTGGGGTTAAGGGGAGCAACACCACTCACAGAAACCCACCCGGAACCTGCAGGATCCCGGGACTGAGAACTTGGGGGCAGGAAACCTCTGAACCTTCCGGTTTCATCTGTGGGGGGGGAGACCTCTGCCTGGGCCACCAGGGGTCTGTGCCTTGGGACCTCAGCCTGGGCCACAGGGCTCCAGGAGAGAGCTGGTATCCCAGGAGTGCTGACACACCTTTGAGCATAGGCAAAACCACCACTTCCGTTCAAACTCACTGGTTCAAGAGGGACCCTTGCAGAACCATCAGGACATAGGAACCAAGGGACAGCTGGGGACAAGCTCGTTCTGGTTTCTGTCTGCATCCCAGAGCTGATCCCGTGCCACAGCACTCCAAACCCAAACATCTCTCAGAGAGAGCTGGTCTTCAAGGAGTATTGATACAGAGGCCAGCAGGAGGGGCAAGCCATAGCCAGACAGAGTAAGATCAGCTAACATCAGAGTTAACAAGAGGCAAGAACCTAAGGAACAGAAACCAAGGCTACTTGGAAACATAAGAACCCAGCTCTCCCACCACAGCAAGCCCTGGATTCCCCAACACACCGGAAAACCAAGACTCAGATTTAAAATCAGTTCTCATGATGATGATATAAGACCTTAAGAAAGAAATTAACACCCTTAAAGAAACACAAGAGAACGGAGGTAAAGAACTAGAAGCCCTTAAAGAGGAAACAGAAATCCATTAAAGAATTACAGGAAAACACAAACAAACAGACAAAGGAAATGAACAAAGCTATCAAGGAACTAAAAATAGAAATAGAAACAATAAAGGAAATGACAAAAAGAGACAACCCTGGAGTTAGAAAACCTAGGAAAGAGATCAGGAGACATAGATGCAAGCATAACCAACAGAATACAAGAGATAGAAGAGAGAATCTCAGGAGCAGAAGATACTATAGACAACATTGACACAACAGTAAAAGAACATACAAAATGCAAAAAGCTCCTAACCCAAAACATCCATGAAATCCAGGACACAATGAGAAGACAGACCTAAGGATAATAGGTTTAGAAGGGAGTGAAGATTCCCAACTTAAAGGACCACTAAATATCTTCAACAAAATCATAGAAGAAAACTTCCCTAACTTAAAGAAAGATATGAACATAAATATACAAGAAGCTTACAGAACTCCAAATAGATTGGACCAGAAAAGAAATTCGTCCCATCACATTATAGTGAAAACACCAAATACACAAAACATGGAAAGAATATTAAAAGCAGTAAGGGAAAAAGTCAAGAAACATATAAAGGCAGACCTATCAGAATTACACCAGACTTCTCATCAGAGACTATGAAAGCTAGAAGATCCTGGGCAGAACTAATACAGACCCTAAGAGAACACAACTGCCAGCTCAGGCTGCTATACCCAGCAAATCTCTCAATTAACATAGATGGTGAAACCAAAATATTCTATGACAAAACCAAATTTATACAATATGTTTCCACAAACCCTGCCCTACAAAGGATAATAAATGGTAAACATCAACTCAAGGAGGGTCACCACACTCTGGAAAACATGAGAAAGTAATCTTTCAAACTGAAAAGAAGATAGCCATACAAACCTAAAGGTTACATCAAAAATAACAAGAACCAACAATCACTGTTCTTTAATATCTATTAACATCAATGGACTCAATTCCCCAATAAAAAGACATAGACTGACAGACTGGGTCCATAAAGAGGACCCAGCATTTTGCTGCATTCAGGAAACACACCTCCGCAATAAAGACAAACACTACCTCAGAGTCAAGGACTGGAAAATAAGTTTCTAGGCAAATGGTCCCAAGAAACAGGCTGCTGTAGCCATTCTAATATCAGATAAAATTGACTTTCACGCAAAAGTCATCAAAAAACATAAGGAAGGACACTTCATCCTCTTCAAAGGAAAAATCTACCAAGAACACTCAATTCTAAACATTTGTGCTCCAAATGCAAGAGCACCCACATTCATAGGATAAACCTTACTAAAGCTCAAAGCACACATTGCACCTCAAAAAATAATAGTAGGAGACTTCAACACCCCACTATCATCTATGGATGGATCTTGAAATCACAAACTAAGCAGAGACACAGTGAAACTAACAGATGTTATGACCCAAATGGATTTAACAGATATCTATAGAACATTTCATCCTAAATCAAAAGAATATACCTTCTTCTCAGCACCTCATGGTACCTTCTCCAAAATTGACCATATAATCGGTCAGAAAACAAACCTCCACAGATACAAGAAGATTGAAATAATCCCATGCCTCCTATCAGATCACTTCGGTTTAAGGCTGGTCTTCTATGGCAAAAATAACAACAGAAAGCCCACATACACATGGAAGCTGAACAATGCTCTACTCAATGACAACTGGGTCAAGGAATAAAGAAAGAAAGAAATTAAAGACTTCCTAGAATTTATTGAAAATGAAAGTACAACATACCCAAACTTATGGGACACAATGAAAATAGTGTTAAAAGGAAAACTCATAGCTTTGAGTGCCTCCAAAAAGAAATGGGAGAGAGCATACACGAGCAGCTTAAAAACACACCTGAAAGCCCTAGAACAAAAAGAAGCTAATGCACCCAAGAGGAGTAGAAGGCAGGAAATAATCAAACTCAGGGCTGAAATCAACCAGGTAGAAACAAAAAGAACTATACAAAGAATCAACAAAACCAAGAGTTGGTTCTTTGAGGAAATTAACAAGATAGATGAACACTTATCCAGACTAACCAGAGGGCACAGAGACAGGATCCATATTAACAAAATTAGAAAAGGAAGGGGAGACAAAACAACAGATTCTGAGGAAATTCAAAAAGTCATCAGATCCTACTACAAATGCCTATACTCAACAAAACTGCAAAATCTGGATGCAATGGACAATTTTCTAGACAGGTATCAAATATCAAAGTTAAGTCAGGATCAGATAAACCATCTAAACAGTCCCATAATGCCTAAAGAAATAGAGGCAGTCATTAAATGTCTCCCAACCAAAAAAAGCCAGGACCAGATGGGCTCACTACAGAATTCTATCAGACCTTCAAAGAAGAACTAATACCAATATTCTTCAATCTATTCCACAAAATAGAAACAGAAGGAACACTACCTAATTCTTTCTATGAGGCCACAATCACACTGATAACAAAACCTCACAAAGACCCAACAAAGAAAGAAAACTTCAGACCAATTTCCCTTATTTAATATCGATGCAAAAATACTCAATAAAATTCTGGCAAACTGAATCCAAGAACACATCAAAAGGACCATTCATCATGATCAAGTAGGCTTCATCCCAGGGATGCAGGGATGGTTCAATACCCAGAAATCCATCCATGTAATTCACTACATAAACAAACTCAAAGAAAAAAACCACATGGTCATTTCCTTAGATGCTGAAAAAGCATTTGACAAAATTCTACATCCCTTCATGATAAAAGTCTTGGAAAGATCAGGAACTCAAGGCCCATACCTAAACATACTAAAAGCAATATACACCAAACCAGTAGACAACATCAAACTAAATGGAGAGAAACTCGAAGCCATCCCACTAAAATCAGGGACTAAACAAGACTTTCCTCTCTCTCCCTATCTATTCAATATAGTAATTGAAGTTCTAGCTAGAGCAATTAGAAAACAAAAGGAGGTCAAAGAGATACAAATTGGTAAGGAAGAAATCAAATTATCACTATTTGAGATGATATGATCGTATACTTAAGTGACCCAAAACCTCCACCAAAAAACTGCTGCAGCTGATAAACAACTTCAGCAAAGTGGCAGGATATATAAATTGACTCAAACAAAGCAATAGCCTTCCTATACTCGAAGGATAAACAGACTTAGAAGGAAATTAGGGAAATAGTCACAATAGTCACAACAAATATAAAGTACTTAGTGTGACTCTAATCAAGCAAGTGAAAAATCTGTATGACAAGAACTTCAAGTCTCTGAAGACAGAAATCGAAGAAGACCTCAGAATGTGGAAAGATCTGCCATGCTCATGTATTAGAAGGATTAATATAGTAAAAATGGCCATCCTGCCAAAAGCAACCTACAAATTCAATGCAATCCCCATCAAAATTCCAACTCAATCTTCATAGACTTAGAAAGAGCAATTCTCTAATTTATTAGGAACAACAAAAAAACCCAGGATAGTAAAAGCTATTTTTAACAACAAAAGAACTTCTGGATGAATCAGCATCCCTGACCTCAAGCTGTACTACAGAGCAGTAGTGATAAAAACTGCATGGTATTGGTACAGCGACAAGCAGGTAGATCAAGGGAATAGAATTGAGGACCCAGAAATGAACCCACACACATATGGCCACTTGATTTTCGACAAAGGAGCCAAACAACTCAGTGGAAAAAAGACAGCATTTTCAACAAATGGTGCTGGTTCAACTGGCTGTCTACATGTAGAATAATGAGAATTGATCCATTCCTGTCTCCCTGTACAAAGCTCAAGTCCAAGTGGATCAAGGACCTCCACATAAAACCAGATACACTAAATCTAATAGAAAAGAATGTGGAGAAAATTCTCAAACACCTAGGTATGGGGGAAAAGTTCCTGAAGAGAACACCAGTGGCTTATGCTCTAAGATCAAGAATAGACAAATGGGACCTCATGAAATTGCAAAGCTTCTGTAAGGCAAAGGACACTGTCAATAGGACAAAACGGCAACCAACAGATTGGGAAAAGATCTTAACGAATCCTATGTCCGATAGAGGGCTAATATCCAACATATACAAAGAACTCAAGAAGTTAGATTCCAGAAAACCAAATAACCCCATCAAACAATGGGGAACAGAGCTAAACTGAGAATTCTCAACTGAGGAAATTCGCAGGGCTAAGAAGCACCTAAAGAAATGTTCAACATCCTTAGTCATCAGGGAAATGCAAATCAAATCAACTGTGAGATTCCACCTTACAGCAGTCAGAATGGCTAAGATCAAAAACTGAGGTGACAGCAGATGCTGGCGAGGATGTGAAGAAAGAGGAACACTCCTCCACTGTTGGTGGGATTGCAAGGTGGTACAACCACTCTGGAAATCAGTTTGGCGGACCCTCAGAAAAATGGACATAATACTACCTGAGGACCCAGCTATACCTCTCCTGGGCATATACCCAGAAGATGCTCCAACATGTAATAAAGACTCATGCTCCACTATGTTCATAGCAGCCATATTTATAATAGCCAGAAGCTGGAAACAATCCAGATGTCCCTCATCAGAGGAATGGATACAGAAAATGTGGTACATCTACACAGTGGAGTACTACTCAGCTATTAAAAACAATGACTTAATGAAATTTGCAGGCAAATGGATGGAACTTGAAAATATCATCCAGAGTGTGGTAACTCAGTCACAAAAGAATGAACATGGTATGTACTCACTGATAAGTGGATATTAGCCCAATAGTTCATAATGCCCAAGTTTCACTTTACAGTAACCACTGGACTGAGAGTGAGGTCCCAGATGGAGGAGTTGGAGAAAGGACTGAAGAAGCTGAGGGAGTCTGCAGCCCCATGGAGGGAGCAACAGCGTCAATGGGCCTGACCTCCCCCCAAGTCGTCCTGGAGTTTGGACCACCAACCAAAGAATACCCATCGAGGGACCCATGCTTCATACCACATATATGGCAGAGGATGACCTCATTGGCCATCAGGGAGAGGAGTGGCCCTTGGGCCTGAGGATGTTAGAGGCCCCAGTAAAGGGGAATGTCAAGGTGGGAATATGGGAATGGGTGGGCAGGTGGATGGGAGATGAAATTCCCTCATAGAGGCGGGGAGGGCGAGGGGTTAGGAGGTTTCCAAAGAGGAGACCTAGAAAAGGGGAAACATTGGAAATGCAAATAAAGTGTCAAAAGTAAATTAATTAATTAATTAAAAAAGAAAAACATGAGAATGTATGAAACTCATAAATGACAATAACTCACAGAATGATTCAAGAGGCTCTAACATTGTAAAAGAGTAAAACACAAATCCTTTATCTCTTTATTATGAATGACCTAAAATGAGTAAAAAAAAATAATAACTGTTTAGGTATGTTCAAATATAGTCAACATAAGAAAATGGAGGATATGGCATCAAAATCAAATCATGGGGCCATAGTTCAGTGGAATAACACTGGCTAGCATATGCAAGTACCTCGGTTCAATCTCCAGCACTAAAAAGAAAGATAAAGAAACACAGAGAGGATTAATTTTCAAAGTATACATGAGTATGGTGGCACATGACTGTAGCCTAGCACTGGGAAGCAGAAATAGAGAATCGTTTGAACTCAAAAGACTGGGTACCAAATGAGAAAAACAGTGAGACATTGACTTAAAATTGAAAAGTAAGAGAGGATAGAGTATTGATACAGAGTTTTTATTAATTTTTTCTTTTTTGCTATTGTTTATTTATGTATTTTTAAATTTTATCATAACTTTGAAATTTAAATGTTTTTGTAAAAAAGGCAAAAATATACAGTAGACAATCACAAAAACTTAAGCAAGGAATCAAAACACAGTTTTTGAGTAAATTACATTGCCACAGAAGAACATTTAGGAACGAAATAAAGATTCTATAATTAGTCCAAAAATGACACTTGGAAAGCAATGTTTATCAATGGTTACCTAATTATAAAAAGATCAAATTCTCAAATTAAAAAAAATATACCACAAGAGATTCAATGTTAAAATAAAACAAAAATACAACAACCAACCAACCAAAAAGACAGACAGACAGACAAACAAACAGACAAACAAAAATAATAGCAATATTGTTAGCTTATTTCATTTATACTGATGTATACAAACTGAAAGAGATGCAATAAGATGATACAGGCAGTAGAACCCAAATAAAGCAGAAGTAACCATAATTAGATAAAATATATTTTAAGCCAAATTCAGAAATAAAGAGATGAAGAAGGTCATTATATAATAGTAGAAGGGTGAATTCAGCCTCTCATTTTGTGTTGGTGGAGGACTGGAATCATATTTTTAATACAGAAACTACAAGATAAGTAAAGTATAGTGTCAGAGGAACAAGCTTACCTTGGGAATTATATAATTTCTGAATCTAACATTACAGGTAGCTGCATGGGGTACATTGTTGGGAACAAGGTTAATGTATCTCTGGATCTCATGCACCGTTGCATCTGTGTAGGGCATGCGGGTTCTATCCTGCATGCAGGGACTCCTGTGTCTGCCAATCACATGATCAATCTCTTCCTGGACTTTAGCTAATAGGACACAATTAAGAAAGGGTAAATTTGTTATAAAAATTTAAATCTATGTGAAGTGAGATAAAGGTATCAGGCCATATGCATATTTATAATTCAACAATTGTTATTTTATAACACACAAATTACCCACACAACTTAGGCATTAAGGTTAATCTTTGAAAACAGGTACATTATTGTATAGAATATGTACATAGAAATGATGATATGTTTCAATATATACATGTGAATTCTAATAATTACTATCTTACTGGGAAAAACACAAAACAAGAATTAATTTAACATCTAAATAATATTGATGTTTTAAATTTGAATCATGGAGCTGGAAGGCTGTTTCAGTGGTTAAGAGCACTGGTTTCTCCTCTAAAGGTCCAGATTTAATGCCTAGTACCCACAGGTGGCTAACAAATACCTATAACTCCAGTCCCAGAATTGATGCCTTCTTCTGGTCCCTATGGTCACCAGGCATGCACATTGTCCACATACATACATATAGACAAAACACCCATATATATAAAATAAATAATACAGATTTTAAATTAAATACCATATATTTTTAAGTGTGTGTGCATATGTGAAACTTAGTATTCTTTTATTCATCCTTACATTTCTCAAAGACATTCACTTTGAAACATTCTAGAAGTTTTGTCTGTAGTTTCTGTTCATATTAGTAAATAATAACTATTTCTATTATTTGATTATACAATTCCTGAGTAGTTTTACAGTAGAGATGAAATACACTCCTATGACCACTTCACACAAAATATTGAAACTCATATACATATACATGCTTAGAGAGAGAGAGAGAAAGAGAGAGAGAGAGAGAGAGAGAGAGAGAGAGAGAGAGAGAGAGAGAAATACAGACAGACAGACAGACAGACAGGGAGAAAGAGAAACTAACTATCCAGACTATATTTTTATTGAATTCAGTGCTCTGGTGTTTTGCTGCTGCTCACAATAACTGTACTTCTCTCAGTCATTTTCTCTATTGTCAAAATTGGTCTCATTTGTATCTCATCCTATATGTACAAATGGCATCTGGTGACACAAAAACATCAATATTAAAAGTTCTTCCAGGCTATCTGATGGAGACTGGCTTTGACTTACAAATCTCAGAGTCATACCTGTGACTTCTGTGTGCTTCAGTAGGAGCAAGAGTCCATATCTCAGGGTAGTGCTTGTGGTTTCTGATCCAGCTACAAACACATCAGTTATAGTACCCACCAAGCTTTCCAAAGTAAACTCGGAATGGGGATTGTGTTTTTCCTGGGAATTTTTATTTCATCATTAGAAAGTGACCATTATATTAAATTTCAACAAATTCCAAATATTACAAGTTTGTCTACAAATAAGTGAATTTAGAACATGAAGGACATAGTAAAAATATTTCAGCAAGAGCACAGTATGGCAGAGAATGTAAGTTAACTGACTCGATCTTTATTTCTTTGCCCTTATTTCTTCCTTGTATCAAAATTCAACTTCTCAGACCATGTCACACCAATAAAATAAGAAAAAGAACCACTGATACAAATTTTTCATTCCTTCTTAAAACACACATGCCAATGGAGGTGGCACACATCACCTGGAACATGGGTCACCTTCACCCATTTGTGGTAGGTAAGAAAGGCTGTGACAAGCAAGTTACCTGGAGATGGCCCACTGTTTTGCATGGCTGCAATGAGTATGCTCTGAAGAAGCACAGACCCAAGAAACTTCATCCTAGGAGTACCTCTTGCTATGCTTTTCCTGCCATACTGATTTCTCTCATGTATCTGACATAGCCTAACATTTCCTGGGTTTTTACCCACTCTGTTGGGCATATTTCCTGCAGAATCAATATGAAGATATACATTCATATAATGATGCTGTTTAGATGAACTGGTGACTTTACCATTCCTGGTAAAGATTGTATAGATTCAGATCATTTTATGCCCCTGAAGAAAAAATGCTGCAAATAAAGTTCTGTAAACCTCAGGTGTCCTGAGCAAATTGCACTGGGATGAGAAATAAGCTTCGAACAAATCATTAACGTGTAGTTTCTGAATTAAAAATATGATTCTAATCCTCCACCAACATTATCCTGCTGTAACTTCCTCTTGTGTAACATTTTTATCTGTGAGGTAATTTTTTACATAAAGAACTTCTGTCTGAGAAGATATAAAAATCCAGGGAGCAAAAACAAAGTGTGGGAGCCAGCTTGTTGGAACTTCTTCTGTCCATCCACCAATCATGCATATATATATTTATACATATACATATATCTGTGTATATATATACATATATATGCATATAGTTAAGAATGTGTGTGTGTGTGTGTGTGTGCGTGTGTATGCGCGTGCATGTGTATACATCTGAATCTGGTGAAACTTGCTGTTTGAAGCCCCTTTCTGCTTTATCCAGTGTGCATGAGTATGTGCATGGCTTTCTTTTTCTTTCTCACCAGATCACAAAAAGTTACTGTGCTCTTAGCCTTTTCCTAGTGCTGGTCCCTGAGTTAAAGAACTAAGAGCTTCTAGCTGCCCATCCTAATAGTTAAGCCCCTTTTACTAATCCCGTTCTGCTATGAGCAGCAGTAATTGCCAGAAGCAATCAGCTACAGCCCCTTAACAGTTAAAACAGTTCAGAATTTTTTTGCACAGAGAATACTGGCCCCAGCTAACTAAGTTTTGCACCCATCAGCACTACCAATGTTGACTCTGTAAGTTGCCTGCCACTATCAGTAGGGCCCCCTTTGGCAGCTGTTAGCATTGACCCCAATTGTCTATGCACCATAATGCTGACTTCCTCAGTTTACCTGTGATGTCAAAACTGACCTTTGAAACATGTGCACAAACCCACAAACACACATACATATGCATAATTTTAGAATAATAATACTAATAAATCTTTATCATCAGTATGAATACTCATATACTAAGTGTAAACATGGAAATGGAAGGCATGCATCACTGTACACATTAAGAGTTTTAGAGTATGATACAAAGATAAGAAACTCCTGATTCTCCCTCTAACTACTGAAACACCAATATATATAAATCAATAAGTATATACTTAAATGTTTTATATATAAAATATATTTGAATATATTTGTGTTTAACATATAAATGTATATGTATGATTATTTATATACATTTAATCATTAATAGATATAGATTCCAGAATGAGTATAGAGACCACTATACTAGTCAACTAATAATTTATTCATACTCATGCACAAAGTGAAAAGTAAAGATTGAAATTATAATGGTCCAATAGTGACAATCCAAAGATATTATCATAAAATTCTTTAAAAACCCCAACATACAGAATTTTCTGAGTGGAAGGACAAGGCCAAACGTGAAACACTATCTCAAAGGTTCCCAGTAAGTTGACTCTCAAGTCGGTGACTCTAGGCCAGAGGAGATTAAACATATATGTGGTTCCCTAAACCATGGGGGTAATGGCTGTTGTATACAGTTTTGCAAGCACTCCTAACAGTGCTAGTCACTGGGGAGACGATTTTAACATTGGAAAGTGCAGGTGAGGGAGCAGACAAAGGGAACACTGCACATTCCTATTCTGATGTAAATTATTACAGTAAAAGGCAGGTCCTCAGAAAGAGCAAGAATGAATGAACATGACTCAGCCATTTCACTCTTCAGTATACATCCAAACCCAAACTGAAATTAATAAGTGACAGAGATGCCTGATCTTTTGTTATCTCCAGCATTATCCACTGAGAACAACCAACATACCTATGAACAAATTGGTGGAATTTTAAAATATGAGATAGATTAAAATGCAAGATGGTGGGGTTGGAGTGGTGGCTCAGTAGTTAAGAGCATTGGCTGCTCTTCCAGGGGTTCTGAGTTCAATTCCCAGCAACCTCACGGTGACTCACAACCATCTATAACTGTAGTCCCATGGGATCTGATGCCTCCTCTGGGGTGCAAAACACCCATGAACACAAAATACATAAATAATTTAAAAATTTCAAGATGGCTGAGAATAAGTCAGGATTAATGACATTGTTTCAGAATCTGTCTTTCCATAATGCAAAATACCATTAAGACAGTCCAAAGAAGGGAAAGGGATTCTGATCTCAGATATCACTCTACTGAATTCAGTGATTCCCCTTGGGTAACAAGAGCATTACACTCTTGTTTTGTTTTAAACAAATTTCTGAGTAAGTGGAATTTCTTCATGCCAATGCCCACATTTTCAGAGTACTTCAAAGACATTTTTACCTGGTTATCTGTCCAGAATCGATTCTAGTTAGACCAGCTAAGGTTCTTACCCTCCTCTGTGTCACCACACTTCACAGTACAAATCTTAAATTCTCACCCCTGATGCTTCACTCCAAATACTCAAAGATTAGTAACAAGCCCAAGTCACTGGGGAAGCCTGCCACATTAAAAACATTTTTCTCATTCTATATGATCAAGTCCACTTTTTACGTTACTGTTTAATGGTTTGCATCTTTACGTTGTTTATGCCTAACTCACCTGAAATTTATATTCCCTTTCCTCATATAACTTATTAAATACGTTGCATAACAATTCAATTTTAAATCTTAAATGATGCTAGTCCAATTCATGCCCATAATAAACTGCAAACCAAGAGGTTCTTACTTTAGAAGTTGAATTTCCCCAATAAGAATAGAAAAAATTGATGAAACACAAAACACAAACAGACAAATAACACTTTACCTGGTCTATTTTGATCAGGAAACAGTCAATGAAGTCCCGAGGATTGTCCATGTCCAGAGTTTCTTGATGTTCTTTCACTTGTCTCAAAATATAACTTTTTATTTCAGTAAAATTTTTAATTACTTTCTTATGGCTTCCTGGGAGATAATCAATGAAGGCAGGGATAGCATTGCAAACCTTAAAGATTTAAAAACATATGTTTATTAGGCTGAATGTGGTCACTCACATTTGTAATCCAGTTACTCAGAAGGCTTATGTGAGTGAATCATCAGAGTCTCAGAGTTTTGAGGATATCCTGCATTGCATAGTGAGATGCCATCTCAAAAAAAAAGTGCTACATTATTAACATGTATTGAAGTTACGTTCAGCATATGCCAAGCAACAGTTGGAAGATAGAGTAACATATGGTCCTGGTTTGACCAAGAACATTTGACTAAATATAGAAAAGAGTCCTCTGTGTTGACAAAGATAATCAAAGATAATCTAGACATGTAGTGGTCAAGCTCAGCTGTGGAATTTTATGACAGTAACTCCTCTGGCAGACAAATCTAGGAGGGCACCTGCCTGGCATGATCTTGAGACAGATATGGTTAGTTCAAACTGAGTGAGCCTTTTTAATTCCCTGGGTTCTATTGTTATGTCAGGTTATAGATGGGACTTATATCCATGAAATCTTTAAAATTTGGTTATCTAAAAAAGACCTGCACAATGACAGCTCCCGAAGACCAACATGGATGTGAAAAATCTCACAAGGCTCTACCCCTAGATGAAGGACTATAGGCAATTAATGACTGCTGAAAGTGGGAGAATCAGTCTTGTCCAGAGATGATACCTCTGCTACATCAGCCAGCCCTAAATGGTCATCTTTAAATATATACACATATGGGTAATGCATACATTTATTTAAATAGGCATATATAATATTTATATTTAAGCAATAATTAAAGAAGGAATGGTCATGAAATTGAGAGGAAATGAAGAGATGGGAGATGAGCTAGAGAGGGAGGGTGGACAGTGGAAATTGTGTAAATACAGTACTCATCTATTAGGTTAAATAATAATAATAATAATAATAATAATAATAATAATAATAATAATGATGATCAAATAAATGTTAAAAGAAAAATAAAACCTTGAACTACCCCTGAGGACTGAGAACAGAAAACAATCAAACTTCAAGGAGATCTCTGGAAGCTCTAAGAATACCTCAGTACCTTCCACTGGATTTTGCTGTTGACCTAAAACTACCTTTAAACACAGTCTTTTAAAAATTATAGCAGGAAAGCAAACAAAAATTGCATCAATACAAGATGATAAAGAAAGAGCTCAATCAGTAAACATGTGCCGCAGGAACTAACAATCTAAGTTCAGGAATCAAAATTCGTGTGAGGAAGCCAGGCATGCAGGGCCCATGCTTGCAATTCCAGAGTTGAGGAGGCAGAGACATGCAGATTCTTAGGGCTCAATGGCCAGCTGGTCTACCCTGTAGGTGAGCTACAGCCCAGAGACAGACTCTATCCCTAAAAGAAAGTGGGGAGCTCCTAAGGAAGCTTGTCCTCTGAACTCCACATGCATGCATACATAACATATATGTGTGTACTACACACACACATACACAAACCTCCAAAAGTAAAAAATAAAATAGCCTTAAAATATGAAAAAGTGCTAGGTAGTTTCAATGCAAACCTTTAATACCAGTACTTGGTAAGCAAAGACTGGACAATTCTGAGTTTGAGAACAACCTTGTCTACAGAGTTAGTCACTAGACAGTAGAAGCTTCACAGATAAACCATGTTTCAAAAACCTAATGTCAAATAAAATGAAACATGATAGACCAAAAATATTTCTAAAAGAGAATGTGAGTAGCACAGGGAATGGAGGAGGAAGAATGATGTACTGAAGTAACTTCATTCTGAATTCTTGAAGCTTGGAGACAGGGAGTCTTGGCAGTTGGAGGATACATAATCATGTGGACTATTCTCTTTCCCACAGTTGTGCTGATATTGAGCCTATATTGAATATGCAACTAAGTCACAAGAGCCTTCCTTACTTTAATAACTTCCATTCTATGTAAAACAGTGGCCTCTACTAGCTGCACTCAGCCATGCAGTCTGCCCTCTGAGCTGGCACTCTCTCCCTTCTAAGACTTCCTCTTGCTGAGAGTTAGATATTCAGAGCAATATATCCTGAGTCCTGCCTGGAAGATTACTGTACAGGTATACACAAATCATCTAACCATACTTGTGTATAAGCATTTGCCCATAAAATGCTATGTTGGGTTTCTTAATGTTTATTGCTGAACTATTCACAGTAGCTAGGAAATGGAATCAGCTTAGATATCCTACAAAAGATGAGCGTGCCTGTGTGTGTGTATGTGTGCGTGTGTGTGTGTGTGCGTGTGTGTGTGTGTGTGTGTGTGTGTGTGTGTGTGTGATAGCTACAAAATGGGATGTTGTTTCAGCCATAAATAATGAATTCATGATATTTTCAGGAAAATGCGTGGAGCTGAAGATCTTGTATAAGTAATGAAAATAGAAAGGGAACAATGAGAAGGAAGAAAATTAGCAGAAGCAGAAGGAAAGGCAGAAAGATAAGAGGGGAGAATTTATATGTAAGAAAATCAGAAGAGAGTACTGGTTGGGGGAACAAAGAGAACAAGAAAAAGAGGGAAAAGGAGAGATTGTGTGGGCAGTGAGGGAGGAAAATGAATAAGAACACACACACACACACGCACACACACACAAACACACACACACACACACACACACACACACACACTCACGACATTCACATCATAACAAAGCTCATCCCTTCATGGGCTGGTTTAAATTTTTGAACCCTTCAGATTTTATGAATTTCTATGAGTCACATGTTATTGCTGAGGATAGTGATTAAGGAAGTTTGGGAAGTGTGCTATAGAACAGAAAGCCACTCCTGCTATTTTTACAACTATTCCTCAACCTCCAGAATGGAACCCTGACTTTAAAACTGGGAAGGATGCAAAGACCATGAAGGATGAAATTCCAGAAGTATAAAATAGAGAGGAAGACTTTAAATATGGAGGAAGGGTAATACAGGAGATGGTGGGAAGAGGAATAAATAACTCTAAGTGTACTTAAGAAGGCCATAGGATTGCTTTCTTTTATGTTTACTTAAAATTCACATAAAATATATAGTTGTATGTATATACACATATATGTACACATAGCATATACAGAGTGATTTATTTTTAGAGTGATATATTTGATGTTTAATATACATACATTATAAATGTTTCATCACTTCATTTACAATTGTTATGCTCCCCTCAGGAACCATAGACTATCATACAAAATGTCCAGGGAGAGGCAAGGAAAAATCTCCCTTCAAATTGGCATCTGGGGAAATCCAAGAAGCTCTTAAAACAGTATAGATGATTGCCTTTGCCATTGCCCCTGATTGCCTCCCAGAACTTGAAGCTAAGACCCTACTGCCAAAGACAACACATTTTGGACACACAAGACTTAAAAGAATCCAGCTGAAACCAACCTGGAAATCTTTTTCACTGAGGACTAGCTCTCACTGAATTCAGAGGCAATATATAAGTTGTCAAGAGAGAAAAGCAATTGTAAATCTTTACGCAGCTACAAAAACCTACAAACCACAACAGTAACCAGAACAGCAAGCTATCCCAGATGATGCAATAGTGGCATGTACATCTTGGGAATAACCAATAACTGGCTACTAGAACTTGACTTCTACGAAATTGCAGGAAATCATGAATGGTACTGTAAACCTAGCCAAGTATGGCTGGTAAGGTTACAGGCTCTAGAAGAGCACCTGCTACTACTACTTTCCTAGATCAGTATAGCTCCTAACTGCATTCTAAATACTTAGCCTACATACACAGCAAAGTGTAGCTCTCACACTTCATCAAAGAAACTTCTTCAACAAATGGATTCTATTACAGAAATCTAAAAGTGGTCAAAATGCAAAGAACAACGGACTGTTGGGTGCCCAGTGCCAATTAATAGATCTACAAATCAATTCCTATGCTTAAGGATTAGGGAACATCATAGAAGAGGGAGCAGAAAAAATGTAAGAACAAGATCAGGACATCTATTGAAAGATAATCTTGTACATATCAAGGAAAAGCGGCATCCACGAAATTGCAAAAATGTGAAATCCAAACAAGATCTGCACAATGACAACACTGGTTGACATGCTAGTGTGAATGGAGAAAATCTCAGAAGGACCTGCTCTAGATTTAGAGCTACAGGCAACCGATGGCTGTCAAGAGAAGGAGAATCTTTTTCAGGGATGAGCCCCCTGATAAGTTATCTAATCCCAGGAGGTCAGTCCTAAACACATTTACACATGAGCAACACTAAACATATTCAGTAGCTTGTTCATATGTGTGTGTATGTGTGTGTGTTCAGTAATTACTACATAAATCAATAATTTCATAAGGAGAGGGGAGAAGAAGGGTAGAAATGATGTTTGCATAATACTCTGTATGAAATTCTCAAAAATGAGGCTTTCTCCTACAGCAGATTGGACCAAATACAGAGAGCCACAGTCAGACATTAAGGAGAGAGAGAGAGAGAGAGAGAGAGAGAGAGAGAGAGAGAGAGAGAGAGAGAGAGAGAGATCTTAGAATATACATTGCTAAATGGGATGTCTTCATCAAATGCCTCCCATCAGAGTTCAGGGATCCCCGCAGAAGGGGAGGCAGAAGAAGTGAGGAGACAGGAAATGGAAGATACCTGGAGAAGAAAGTTCTCTAAAACACCTAATCAAGGCTCATATGAACTCAAAGATATTAAAGCAGCAATTATAGGACCTACACAGATCTGAACATGTCTTCTGCATGTATCCTATAGCTTTCTTTCTTTTTTTTTTTTTTTTTTTTGGTTTTTCAAGACAAGAGTTTCTCTGTACAGCCCTGGCTGTCCTGGAACTCATTCTGTAGACCAGGCTGGCCTTGAACTCAGAAATCTGCCTGTCTCTGCCTCTCAAGTGCTGGGATTAAAGGCGTGCACCACCACTGCCCAGCATCCTATAGCTTTCAATTTCGTACTTTCATATTACTCCTGAATGTGTAAAACTGTGAGTCTATAATTTTTATGCCCTCTCTTGGGGATCTTTTACTGTTCTGTGGCTTGGCTTTTCCAACCTCAATATGATAGGATTTGATTTATCTTGTTGTATTTTATTTTGTTGTTATATCTTAGAATCCTATTCTTTTTTAATAAGAGACAGAAATGGAGAACAGGATGGGAAAGAAGGTAGGGAGGAACTGGAATGTACAGAGGGAGTGGAAACTGTATTCAAATTATATTGTAGGAGAAAAGGATTTGTGATGATTAAAAGGTCAGTGAGAGTTGTAGAAATGTTTAAAAAAATTCTCAAAAAATAATATAAGAATAACAAAATTAGAAACTCAAATTAAGAGACTATACTGATTTCACAGTAAAATTTTTCCTAAACAGTTAATTTTATATGAACAAATATGGAATTGTATTTTTAAAATAATATCATGAAGCTCAACTCAACATTTTATGGATTTACATTTATGCACAAAAGCAGTTAAAGAATTTCTATATAAGCACACAGTTATATTCCAATAAGAATTTAGAACATGCCAGCCAAGCAGACTGGGATTCTGTAATACCATCTAAAGCCCAATCAATCTTCCCATTAGTATTCTTAAGTAACCATCCTTGTTATTCTCCAAGTAGAAATTTTAGCCATATAAAGTGATGACAATGTATTCAACATGACTGACAGACAAGACTGTTAGTGACAGACTCTTTTCTAAAAAACCTGGATGTCCTCTCAGAGCTTTAACATGCATGCAGACTATCACCAAAAAAATTAATCTGGAAAAAGCAGTCAGTGGGAAAACCCCCAATGAGTGGACTTGAACTGTATTTAAGAACTACCATGTGGTATGAAAACTAAGGTCTCATCTAGGATTTTTGGTTTTGAGAAGTCTATGTCACTGTGCCAAGATCTCAGCAGGATCATGGTGTAGATGCACTCAATTCTGGAAAATAGTCAAGTTTAACCATGTGGAAGTAGAGTCAATAAAACAGAGAAAGTGAGCTTTAAATTATAAGAAAGGGCTATAGAGATGGCTACGAGGTTAAGAGCACTTGTTCCTCTTCCAGAGGAGCATGGTTGAATTCCTAGCACCCAAATGGTGGCTATAACTATCTATAACACCAGTTTGAGGAGATCTGATGCTCGCTTCTTGTGTGGTGTCCAGAAATGTATGCAGGCAGAACAATCATATACATTTAGGGAAAAGGTAGAGAGGCTTTGTATTACTGTGTCTGCTCTTGGCCTCCTTGGCTTGACAGTGGCCTTCACAATGGCACCGTATAACTAGTATGTGGCTTCCTTTTGTTGTTGTTGTATTGGGATCAAACCCAGGTTCTTGTGTAAACTACACAAGCTCTTCAAACTAAGATTTATCTTCAGCCTCACCCTTCATTTTTCCTTCACCTACTCCCTCCTGAGTAACTGAGAAGGAGGAGAGAGGGAAGGACAGAGGAAGGGAGAGATGGAGAGAGGGCAAGAGAGACTGATTCTGCTTCCCAACAAAGTTCTTTATTCCAAGAATCAAGGTAAATGTCTGAAAAATAGACACTTTGCACTGAAGTAAAAATTTTGACTTGCTAGAGAAATAAATGCTTTCTTGTAAAGAAAATATCTTTGACTCACCTGCATCCATCCGGAGTTCAAGATTTTAAAGTTTTCATTGAATTTCTCCATCAAGTTAAGAAAATTCTCATCTCTATAATCAAAACGATTGTGGAAAATAACTGAACAGATCACGTTGGCGGGAGAACAGCTCAGGATGAATGTGGGATCACAGAGTGAGCCTGAATGATTGAAAGCAGTTTAAAATACCATTAAAACATGCATGCAAACATCTTTATCTTTAGACTAAAAAATACATTAGTAATTTTAGAATCCCTAAGGAAATATTGGCACAGAAGTTACCAAATTGGCAAGAACTTCCACATGCTTCCAGTTAGCACAGCGCTGTTTCTTTAGTTCCAGTTTGCTTAATAATCATTAGCTAAATCTTTAGCAACTACTACCTGTGTAAACACCATTCTTTAGGCACATATTCTAAGTTAAGTTCTAAGAAAATACATCACCACTTTTAAGAACACAGAAAACTTCAATTTTCAGTGTAGAACCTCATCTCTCTTTGAAGTTTCTACACAGTTAAGGAAGAAAATAGCAACCTGGAAACATTGTATGCCCTGGGAATAGCTGAAGGAGGCATGTCCACCACAGCCAGCAGAGAAGATGACCAAGGAGAAAAAGATTACAGGAAATGCAGCATTCATCAGAACAGATTTGAAAGAGCATAAATAATCATATCAAAAAATGCTAGCAAAACACAAGCACCAATTCTTAGAGATTTGTTTGCATAAAATAAAGGTGAAATTAAAAAGTCATTTTAAATGGGACAGAGTTTACATTAATAAAGGAGTGCTTTAACTTCTTCATTTCCATACTGAAAAAGAAAGTATATAGAATTTTCTTTTCGGAAACAGTGTCCCTAGTCACCAGGTCTACCAGTTTCACCTATTTAGATAAGGTCTACCCCCTACAGGAATCCTGGGTTATTGACTATATAGCCATTAACAGATCATATACTCTTTTTTAAAAAATGGAAAATCATTTAAGAAATAAAAGCAGGAGAAATACTAATTTTACATTGGCATATTTAAATAAAATGATGGGGATTCAGCCACTACTTTGTAGGAATCTGGAGTCCCTGCCCCTCTGACGAGAAGGTGGCAAGCTTAAGGAGAGACTGGTCTAGAGTGAGAATCTGCCTCAAAAACTTGTTTTAAAGATTTATTTATTTATTTTGTGTATATGAATACACATCACTGTCTTCAGACATACCAGAAGAGAGTATCACTTCCCATTCCAGATGGTTGTGAGCTACCACGTGGTTACTGGGAATTGAACTCAGAACCTCTTTAAGAAAAGTCAGTGATCTTAACCACGGAGCTTTCTCTCCAGCCCTCAAAAATGTTTTTAATTGAATCAACAATAAGCTTTATAAATTAGAGTTGTATGAAAGATATGTAATAAATGAGAGTGATTTCAAACTATAGAAACCTATATAGTTGATAGATCTGACATTAGACTCATTTTCAGGTAAAACATCAAGATGATCAGCATTTTATTGGAAGGAAGGAAGGAAGGAAGGAAGGAAGGAAGGAAGGAAGGAAGGAAGGGAGGGAGGGAGGGAGGGAGGGAGGGAGGGAGGGAGGGAGGGAGGGAAAGAGGGAGGGAAGAAGGGAACATTTTATTTTGTCTTGGTTGTTAAGGAATAATTTAAATTTAAATTATTAACTTAAATTTTAAGTCAGGTGTAGTGGTATACATCTTTGATCCCAGCATTCTAGAAGCAGATCAGCTGGATCTGTGTGAGTTTGAAGCCAGTGTGGCCTACAGAGTGAGTGCTAGTAGAGGTAGGGCTACAGAGTGAAACCCCATCTTGAAAAACAAACCAAGTTGTGTGTGTGTGTGTGTGTGTGTGTGTGTGTGTGTGTGTGTGTGTGTATTTCAGACTAAAAAATCTAATTTCTGGTGCTGAAAACTCTTCCAGAGAACCCAGGGCACTTGTGGTTCACAACCGTACACAAGTATAGTTCCAGGGTGTACAATGATCTCTTCTGCCCTCTACCACAATGGCATGCACATGGTATGCATGCAGGGAACCATGTAGTTGACTTGGCCTCACTGCCTTTAGAGGCCTGTGTCACAGGCTTATTAGGTTAGAGTCCATGGCTCCTAGGCATGATGTGATGTGCTTTCCAGTTCCTGAGAGACTGATGCACTCCCTCAGGCAGCAAATCATACAGGCCTCTGTGTTTCTCTATATATCACTTTGGGAGTCAAGGAAGCATGGAAACTTAACAGGACAATTGGTCTACATTAATCTTGTGTACCCTGTATAGCTTACAAATTCATTGAATCCTGGCAACTACAACTGTATTGACACTGGCAGTTGTCAGTATATTCTGTTTCTGATAAAGGAATAAAAAGTATTGCTCTCAATAAAAATGCCCCAGCCTCAGTTCTGCTATGTCTCCCTAGCATACCTGATTTAATTCCTTTAGGCCATATCAGGTGGCCTTGGCCCAGTAAGTAATTGAGGGTGCTTAGAGTACACAGACATGAATGCAGACAAGACACCCATACACATAAAGTAAAACTGAAAATAAATAAATCTCAAAAGTATCTTAATTAGGTTTCTAATCCATCCTTACATTTAGGAAAGATAAGTAAAACTTGGGGTATCTTGGAATCCAAGCAGAAAAGGCAAATTCACTTTGACATGCATTTAATGAGTACAGCTGGCACCAGAGTTAAATAATTATCATAAAAGTTCCAAGCCAAAATCCAGTGGTTTGAGATGTATCCAGAACTTCCTTTTTATCTAGATGTGTTGAGGGCAACAAACAAGATGAGAATCATAGGAAACACTGATGGTTATAGAGCCCAAGAGAACACACCACTTCACACAGGGTCACTCAATGACATCAGTGTTGGCTTACAGACATGAGAAAAGAGAGGTCAGGAAAGCACACTAGGTCTTATACATGAGAAAGGGATGAAGCAGGGTGGGAACAGCAAGTGAGCTTCATTGACTGAGTGACCTCAGTGTGGTATGAATTATAAGGATGCTCTTAGGAAACCCATACCTTGCTGTGGTGTGACCTGGGGCAAAGAAAACACAAGACTGGCATTTGTGAATTGGGTAAAGAAAGCATTTGGGAGAATGGGCTAGTTTAAAAATCAAAGGCATACTTTCTATGTCTAGGAAATACCTAAGTATAGGATTAGAAGTCCCTTCCTAGATCTGGAAGGATCTATTAATCAAAAATTGTAAAATTTAGAAAATTAAAACATGGCTAATAAGCCAATAACAAAGAATAGATTGAAAGAAAATTTACAATTAGGGAAAGATAAGGTAGAATTAATAGTAGTTGAAGTACAGTTAAATAAATCATGTCATACATATTCTATATTAGCAAAATTCATTACAGTACATATTTACTCAAGAGATATGAAAAAGCATAATAAAGACTTATTAAAATCAAGTAACCAGATGACAACTTTTAAACAATCCTTTGTTGACAGGGTAAACACAACTAATGAAAGCAGCACTCAAAACTGCCTGAGCAGAAGGAAATAAAAATATAAGAATCATTACTGGCAGAAGTTACAGGCATGGGTATTGAAGCAAATATGTGTCACTGTGTCACTAAAGCTGACCAAAAAAGATATAGAACTCAATGACAAAGCATGTCACTTTCTCATCTTCCATTAAAATATGATGGGCTCAAACATACCATGTACACTTGACAAATACTGTCCAAGGAAATATTCTAAATAATAAAGTCACAATGACACTACAGGAAAATGTTACCCTGTATTAATATTAATGAGACTTAATACTTTCTATCTTTATGATGTTCTGTTCTGAAGGCAACGGGGTCAGAATGGGATTCTATGATTATTATGTCCACACTGTGTGCACAATCAGCATGTACAGACATGAGGACAGACAAGCAAATCTCTGCTCTTGGGCACTAGCATGAGAGCTAACAATCACTGCCCAGAAGTAACTAGCTACCATTGCAGTGTTAGAAAGGGCGTGTAAAGGAAGAGCCAGGCAAACAGGTACCCACCATTTGTTTTTCTTAGCTCTTCCACAAGACAGGATGCTTCCTCTTGAATTCGATCCTCGATGCTCCTCTTCCCCATTCCAAAATTCCTCAAGGTCATAAGTGAGAATCTCCGAAGCTCCTTCCATTTTGTTCCATTGCTGAAAATGACCCCTACCAGAACAGGGAACAGAAACTAGAAGGGAGAACTCAGACAAGGAAGGGAAAGGCCCCTGACTGCCACTTGGCTCCCTACCTAAGAAACTTTTCCTGTCTCATCCCCATGATCCCTGCCTAGCATATATACACATACACATGCATACACATATATGCACATATGTGCATATGCACACCTACCATGGTCATTATTCACTTTTTTAACTATTGGGAAGACACCCCTCCCAGAAAACGCCTCTCCAAGGTCATCCAGGGCTTCCTTTACTGCTTCATATCCATGAACCACCACAGTAGGCTTCATACCAAAGTACAGAGTGAACACAGGGCCATAGACTTTTGAGAACTGGAAATAAGAAAGAAAATATAATTATCAGAAGAATAATCTTAGGCTATGTGAGCATCTTACTGTCCACATCTGTAGTCCACAACTTCAAATTTAGATTCAATGCATAAAAAACTGTTTGCTATAGCTTTCAGGTGCAGCATGTATCTTGTTTACCAGAAGATTTCCAGACAAATCAGTGCAAACTGTCAGAACCCTGACACTTTGAAGTAAGATTTCTTTTTTACAACTAAACACTGACAAATATTTTTATTTTTAGTGTTACACAAAAAGGCATCTTTATCAAGACAGTTTGTACATAAAAAAACCTTCTTATGTGATCTAATAGCTGTCTTCAAAGACTCATCACGAATTTGCAATCATATCAGCCTTCCTGGTATCCCAATCAAGAATGTAGCCTCAGTTATATATGTCTCTACTTTGAAGTAAGTTTACAGATAAAGAGAATAAGGTTGAAAGAATCTCAATTATTTTTGATACTTTATTTACATTTCCAATGTTTCCCCCTTTCTAGGTCTCCTCTTTGGAAGCCACCTATCTCCTCCCCCTCCACCACCTCTATGAGGGAATTCCCCCTCCCACCCACCAGCCCACCCACTCCCATATTCCCACCTTGACATTCCCCTTTACTGGGGCCTCTCCTCCCCCTGATGACCAACAAGGCCCTCCTCTGCCACATATGTGGTCCAAACCATGGGTCCCTCCATGTCTATTCTGTGGTTGGTGGTCCAGCCTCCAGGAAGACCGGGAGGGTTAGGCCAGTTGGCACTGTTGCTCTCTCCATGAGGCTGCAGACTCCCTAAGCTCCTTCAGTCCCTTCTCCAACTCCTCCATCTGAGACTTCACACTCAGTCCAGCGGTTACTGTAAATTGAAACATGGGTATTCTGAACTTTTGGGCTAATATCCACTTATCAATGAGTACATACCATGTTCGTTCTTTTGTGACTGAGTTACCTCACTCAGGATGATATTTTCAAGTTCCATCCATCTGCCTGCAAATGTCATTAAGACATTGTTTTTAATAGCTGAGTAATACTCCATTGTATGGATGTACCACATTTTCTGTATCCATTCCTCTGATGAGGGACATCTGGGTTGTTTCCAGGTTCTGGCTATTATAAATATGGCTGCTTTGAACATAGTGGAGCATGTGTCTTTGTTACATGTTGGAGCATCTTCTGGGTATATGCCCAGGAGAGGTATACCTGGGTCCTCAGGTAGTATTATGTCCATTTTGCTGAGGGTCCACCAAACTGCTTTCCAGAGTGGTTGAACCAGCTTGCAATCCCACCAACAATGGAGGAGTGTTCCTCTTTCTCTACATCCTTGCCAGCATCTGCTGTCACTTGAGTTTTTGATCTTAGCCATTCTGACTGGTGTGAGGTGCAAGCTCAGACTTGTTTTGATTTGCATTTCCCTGATGACTAAGGATGTTGAGCATTTCTTTAGGTGCTTCTCAGCCCTGCAAATTTCCTCAGTTGCGAATTCTCTGTTTAGCTCTGTTCCCCATTTTTTGATGGGGTTATTTGGTTTTTTGGAGTCTAACTTCTTGAGTTCTTTGTATATGTTGGATATTAGCCCTCTATCAGACTTAGGATTGGTAAAGGTCTTTTCACAATCTGTTGGTTGCCGTTTTGTCCTATTGACAGTGTCCTTTGCCTTACAGAAGCTTTGCAATTTCATGAGGTCCCATTTGTCGATCCTTGCTCTTAGAGCATACGCCATTGGTGTTCTGTTCAGGAACTTTTCCCTGTACCCATGTGTTCGAGGCTTTTCCCCACTTTCTCTTCTATTAGATTCAGTGTATCTGGTTTTATGTGGAGGTCCTTGATCCACCTGGACTTGAGCTTTGTACAGGGAGATAAGAATGGGTCAATTTGCATTCTTCTGCATGTAGACCGCCAGATGAACCAGCACCATTTGTTGAAAATGTTGTCTTTTTTCCACTGGGTGGTTTTAGCTCCTTTGTTGAAAATCAAGTGACCATAGGTATGTGGGTTCATTTCTGGGTGAAAGTCGATTTTATCCAATAGTAGAACGGCTACTCCACCCTGTTTCTTGGGACCATTTGCCTGCAAAATTATTTTCCAGCCCTTTACTCTGAGGTAGTGTTTGTATTTATCATGGAGATGTGTTTCTTAAATGCAGCAAAATGCTGGGTCCTCTTTATGGATCCAGTCAGTCAGTCTATGTCTTTTCATTGGGGAACTGAGTCCATTGATGTTAAGAGATATTAAGGCATTGTGGTCATTGGTTTCTGTTATTTTTGATTTTTTTTTTTTAATGTTTGTGTGGCTAGTGAAAGATCTGTTTGACCAGAACTTCAAGTCTCTGAAGAAAGAAATCGAAGAAGACCTCAGAAGATGGAAAGATCTGCCATGCTCATGGATTGGTAGGATTAATATGGTGAAAATGGCCATCCTGCCAAAAGCAATCTACAGATTCAATGCAATCCCCATCAAAATTCCAACTCAATTCTTCATAGACTTAGAAAGAGCAATTCTCAATTTCATTTGGAAGAATAAAAAACCAAGGATAGCAAAAGATATTCTCAACAATAAAAGAAATTCTGGGGGAATCAGCATCCCTGACATCAAGCAGGTAGATCAATGGAATAGAATTGAAGACCCATAAATGAACCCACACACCTCCAGTCACTTGATTCCCTACAAAGGAGCTAAAACCGTCTAGTGGAAAAAAGACAGCATTTTCAACAAATGGTGCTGGTTCAACTGGCAGTCTACATGTAGAAGAATGAGAATTGATCCATTCCTATCTCATTATACAAATCTCAAGTCCAAGTGGATCAAGGACTTCCACATAAAACCAGATACACTGAATCTAATAGAAGACAAAGTGGGAAAAGTCTTGAATATATGGGTACAGGGGAAAAGTTCCTGAACAGAACACCAATGGTGTATGCTCTAAGATCAAGAATCTAAAAATGGGACCTCATGAAATTGCAAAGCTTCTGTAAGGCAAAGGACACTGTCAATAGAACAAAATGGCAACCAACAGATTGTGAAAAGACCTTTACCAATCCTAAGTCTGATAGAGGGCTAATATCCAACATATACAAAGTACTCAAGAAGTTAGACTCCAAAAAACCAAATAACCCCATCAAAAAATGGGGAACAGAGCTAAACAGAATTCTCAACTAAGGAAGTTTGTAGGGCTGAGAAGCACCTAAATAAATGTTCAACATCCTTAGTCATCAAGGAAATGCAAATCAAAACAAGTCTGAGATTGCACCTCACACCAGTCAGAATGGCTAAGATCAAAAACTCAGGTGACAGCAGATGCTGGCAAGGATGTGGAGAAAGAGGAACACTCCTCCATTGTTGGTGGGATTGCAAGCTGGTACAACCACTCTGGAAAGCAGTTTGGTTGACCCTCAGCAAAATGGGCATAATACTACCTGAGGACCCAGCTATACCTCTCCTGGGCATATACCCAGAAGATGCTCCAACATGTAATAAAGACACATGCTCCACTATGTTCATAGCATCCATATTTATAATAGCCAGAACCTGGAAACAACCCAGATGTCCCTCAGCAGAGGAATGGATACAGGAATTGTGGTACATTCACACAATGGAGTACTACTCAGCTATTAAAACAATGAATTCATGAAATTTGCATACAAGTGGATGGAACTTGAAAATATCATCCTGAGTGAGGTAACTCAGTCACAAAAGAATGACCATGGTATGTACTCATTGATAAGTGGATATTAGCCCAAAATTCTGGAATACCCAAGTTTCACTTTACAGTAACCGCTGGTCTGAGAGTGAGGTCCCAGATGGAGGAGTTGGAGAAGGGACTGAAGGAGCTAAGGGAGTTTGCAGCCTCATGGAGGGAGCAACAGTCTCAACTGGCTTGACCCCCCTGTTGTGCCTAGAGCCTGGACCACCAACCAAAGAATACACATCGAGGGACCCATGGCTTGGACCACCTATGTGGCAGTGGAGAACTTGTTGCCTATCAGGGGGAGGGGAGTCCCTTGCACCTGAGCGTGTTAGAGTCCTCAGTAAAAGGGAATGTCAAGATGGGAATAAGGGAGTGGGTGGGCAGGTGGGTTGGAGGTAGAATACCCTCATAGAGGCAGGGGAGGTGGGAGGGGATAGGGGTTTTTCAAAGAGGAGACCTGGAAAGCGGGAAACATTGGAAATGTAAATAAAGTATCAAAAAATTAAAAAAAGAAAAAGAAAAAGAAAAAGAAAATCTTGCCTTCACAGTGCCTATTTATAAAAATGCTCAACCTGTTAAAAGGTGTTACTGGAAAATTCTTCCACATGGAATGTTAAATTGTCCAATACTATGTCAATATTTTGTAATATAGCCAATAGAAATAATTCATAAACAGTTTGTGTTAAGGCCTAGGTTAAATGTTAAGGTCTAGGTAACTGCTACCTATCTAGTCTGCCATTTTGTGTTGTTATTAATGGCATAAAAAAACTTTTTCATGTGCTATTACTAAGAAACTTTCTCATTCTCTAGTTGATTGTGAACTCTGTTATGTATTCTTGCTAACCAATTGCAACAGAAGTCAGAAGTGCTTTATATAGTTAGCCACAATAAATTTGGACTTGAACCAACTGCCAGGTAGTGCTTCCTGAACCTGTATATGAGCTTTTATGGTGTTTGATTTTATAAGCGGCCTCTGGGATGGACCCCAACATAAGAGAAACATCTATACCAATATAAGGAGCTGTTTGGAATAAGACTTCCATTTTGAGTAGGGAGTCAAATAAAGTTTAATTTCCCAAGATCTTCTTGGGAAGTGACATCCTAGTTGGCAAGTTAAGACGTGAATGTTAGGCAAATCCCCTGCCACAGTTGAATACCCCAACCAATGGGAGCAAGATAAGTGCACAACAAAGACATGTTTCTAAGGAAACCCCTATCCTTAAATCCTAATTGGTGAAATAAATTGGTACAGATATTTGTGGATCTTAAGCTTTAAAACTCTATAGGAGTCTCAGTCAGCTTCTGAGTCTGAACTTCAGCCCTGATTGATCAGTCCTGGGGCAAATGTTGAATAAACCATCACTGTCTGATGAAAAAAAAAGAAAAGAAAAGAAACACACCTCGGCACCTTCCAGTTTCCACCTGTGCCAGGAACAGAGCCTCGGCTCTGGATCCATTCCCACATACTAGTTGCAGCTTGACTTCCCAGGTATTCTGACACAGTCAGGATCACAGGTGAGACCCCCAAACACTGCCCTAATACCCGGTGTACTGGGACCCCTAGATGCAGATTCCTTGCCCACCCACAGACCTGAGCACCTTCCTATTTCCACCTGTGCTGGGAACAGAGCCTCTCTTCTAGATCTGAACCCACACAGCCACACCCCAGTTACAGTTCGACTACCTAGGTATTCTGAAACATTCAGGAGCCCAGGAGAACAGGCTCACAGGAAGGACAGGCTCCATATCATCAGAGGCCAAATATCACCAGAGATAACCAGATGTCTAGAGACAAGTGTAAGAACATAAGCAACAGAAACCATTTTGACTTGGCAACATCAGAACCCAGGTCTCCCACCACAACAAGTCCTGGATACCACAACACATCTATAAAGCTAGATTCAGATCTAAATTCCCACCTCCTGAAGACTATAGAGAACTTTAAGAAGGAAATTTTTTAAAACTTCCTTAAAGAAATATAGGAGAACACAATCAAATAGGTGAAGGGATTGAACAAAACCATACAGGATCTAAAAATGGAAATAAAAACAATAAAGAAATCACAAAGGGAGATGACACTGGAGATGGAAAACCTAGGAAAGAGAGCAGGAATCACAGATGCAAGCATCACCAACAGAATACAAAAGATAGAAGAGAGAAGACCAGTGGTAAAAGATACCATAGAAGGCATTGACACAAAAGTCAAGGGAAATACAAAAAGGAAAATGCTCCTATCTCAAAACATTCAGGAAATTCAGGACACAATGAAAAGACTGAACCTAAGAATAATAGGTATAGAAGATATTGAAGAACTCAAAGGGCCAGCAAACATCTTCAATAAAATTATAAAAGAAAACGTCCATAACCTAAAGAAAGAAATGCCCATAAACATCAAGAAGCCTACAGAACACCAAACAAAAGGGACCAGAAAACAAATTCTTCTTCTCACATAATAATTAAAACACCAAATGCACAGAACAAAGAAAAAATGTTGCAAGCAGTAAGGGAAAAAGGTCAAGTAACATAGAAAGGCAGACCAATCAGAATTACACCAAACTTCTCAACAGAGACTCTAAAAGCCAGAAAATCCTGGGCAGATGTCATACAGACCCTAAGAGAACAAAAATGCCAGTCCAGGCTGCTATACCCAGCAAAACTCACAACAACCATAGATGAAGAAACCAAGGTATTTCAAGACAAAACCAAATTTAAACAATATTTTTCCACTAATTCAGCCCTACAGAGGATAATAGAAGAAAAAGTCCAACATAAGGAGCGAAATTACACCCAAGGAAAAGCAAGAAATTAATCTTTTCACAACACACCCCAAAAAAGAGAAACGCACAAACATAATTCCAATTCTAACAACAAAAATAAAATGAACCAACAATAATAGGTCCCTAATATCTCTCAACATCAATAGACTCAATTCCCCAGTAAAAATATATAGGCAACAGACTAGAAATGTAAACAGGATCCAGCATTTTATTGCATACATGAAACTCCCCTCAGTGACAAAAACAGACATTACCTCACAGTAAAAGACTAGAAAAAAAATTTCCAAGCAAAGGGTCCCAAGGAACAAGGTGGAGTAGCCATTCTAATATCCAATAAAATAGACTTTGAACCAAAAGTTATCAAAAATGATGGGAAAGGGCACTGCAAAATCATCAAAGAAAAAATCCACCAAGATGAACTCTCAATTCTGAACATCTATGCCCCCAATGCAAGGGCGTCTACAATTATAAAAGAAATGTTACTAAATCTCAAAGCACACACTGAACCTTACCCAATAATAATACAAGATTTTAACACCCCACTCTTAACAATGGACAGATCATGAAAACAGTAACTAAACAGAGACACAGTGGAACTTAAAGATGTTATGAACCAAATGGATTTAACAGATATCTACAGAACAATTCACCCTAAAACAAAAGAATATACCTTCTTTTCAGCACCTCATGGTACCTTCTCAAAATTCTTCCATATACTCAGACATAAAAGAAACCTCAATAGATATAATAACATTAAATTAATAACATGTATTCTATCTGACCACCACCATGGAATAAGGTTGGACTTCAGTAGCAACAAAAACAACAGAAATCCCACATACGTGTGGAAGCTGAACAACTATCTACTCAATGATAAACTTGGTCAGGGAAGAAATAAAGAAAGTTAAGACTTTTTAGAATTCAATGAAAATGAAGCCAGAACATACTCAAACTTATGAGACACAGTGAAAGCAGTGCTAAAAGGAAAACTCATAGCTCTAAGTGCCTCCAAAAAGAAACTGGAGAGAGCATACACTAGCAGCTTAACAGCTCATCTGAAAGCTATAGAACAAAAGGAAGCAAATATACCCAAGAGGAGTAGAAGGTAGGAAATAATCAAACTCAGGACTGAAATCAACGAAGTACAAACAAAAAGAACAAAGAATCAACAAAACTAGAAGCTGGGTTTTTGAGAAAATCAACAAGATAGACAAACCCTTAGCCAGACTACCCAGAGGCCACAAAGACAGTATCCAAATTAACAAAATCAGGAATAAAAAGGGAGACATAACAGCAGAAACTGAGGAAATTCAAAAGATAATCAGATCCTACTATAAAAGTCTATACTCAACAAAACTAGAAAACCTGGATGAAATGGATGATTTTCTAGACAGAAAGCAGGTACCAATGTTAAATCAGGATCAATAAACCATCTAAACAACCCCACAACCCCCAAGGAAATAAAAGTCTCCCAACCAAAAAAAGCCCAGGACCAGGTGGTTTTAGTGCAGAATACTATCAGGCCTTAAAAAAGTACCTAATTCCAGTACTTCTCAATCTATTCCATCAAATAGAAGTACAAGGAGCACTACCTAATTCATTCTATGATGCCACAATTACTCTGATATCAAACCACACAGAGACCCAGCAAAGAAAGAGAACTTCAGATCAATTTTGCTTATGAATATTGATACAAAAAAATCAGTAAAATTCTAGCAAACCAATCCCAAGAACACATCAAAATCATCATTCCCTATGAACAAGTAGGCTTCATTCCAGAGATGCAAGAGGGTGGATCAATATATGCAAACCCATTGCCATAATCCACTATGTAAGAGCCAACGAGAAGCTGAAAGAGTCAAATGCAGATATCTACACCCAACCAATGCACAGAAGCTGATGGCCTCTTAAATTAGGTAAAAGCTGGAAGAAGCTGAGGAGGAGGGCAAACCTATAAGAAGACCAGCAGCAATCCCAATTAACCTAGACCCCTGAGATCTCTCAGAAACTGAGCCACCAACTGTGCAGCATATAAAAGCTGATATGAGGCTCCCAACACATATACAGCAGAGGACTGCCTGGTCTGGACTCAGTCAAAGAGAATGTACATAACCCTGAAGAGACTGGGGGCCCCAGGGAGTTTAAAGGTCTTGTAGGGTGGGGGTAGGGGGTGGGCACATCCTGGTGAAGATGTGGGGAGGAGGTATGGTATGTGGAACAGTCAGAGGGTGGACTGGTAGGGTAATAAAGTCTGGACCATAAAAAAGATTTTAAAAAAATGAAAATGGAAAAAATCACATGTTCATCTCATTAGATGCTGAAAAGCATTTGACAAAATACTATACCCCTTCATGTTAAAAATATTGGAGAGATCAGGAACTCAAGGCCAACACCTAAACATAATAAAAGCAATATACAGCAAACCAACAGCAGATATCAAATTAAATGAAGGGATACTTAAAACAATCACACTAAAATTAGGGACAAGACAAGGCTGTTCCCTCTCCCTGTATCTACTCAATATAGTACTTAAAGTTCTAGCCAGAGCAATAACACAACAAAAGGAGATCAAGGGGATAAAAATTGGCAAAGAAGAAGTGAAGGTATCACTATTTGTAGATGATATGGTAGTATACATGAGCTACCCTAAAAATTCTACCAGAGAACTTCTACAACTGAAAAACATCTTCAGCAAAGTGACTGGATATAAAGTTAACTCAAACAAATCAGAATCTTTCCTTTATAAATAGTCTGAGAAAGAAAATAGGGAAACAACACCCTTCACAAAAGTCAAAAATCCTCAAATTCGTCTGGTAAAACAAAAAACCCAGAATAGTGAAAACAATTCTTAACAACAAAAGAACTTCTGGGAGAATCACCATCCCTGACCTCAAGCAATATTACAGAACAATAGTGATTAAAAAAACAAAAGTATGGTATTAGTACAGAAACAGACAGGTTGATCAAAGGAATAGAATTGAAGACCCAGAAATATAACCACATATCTATGGACACTTGATCTTTGACAAAGAGGCCAAAAACATACAGTAGGAAAAAAAGAAAGCATCTTCAATAAATGGTGGTGGTCTACCTGGCAGTCAAAATGTAGAAAAATTAAAATAGATCCATATTTGTCACCTTGCACAAAGCTCAAGTCTAAGTGGATGGATCAAGGACCTCAACACAAAACCAGATACACTTATTCTAATAGAAAAGAAAGTGGGAAAGAACCTCGAACTCATGGGCATGAGGGGGGAGGATTTCCTAAAAAGAACTCCAGTGGCTCAGGTTCTAAGATCAAGACTTGACAAATGGGACCTCATGAAACTGGAAAGCTTCTGTAAGGCAAAGGACATAGTCAATAGGACAAATCGGCCACCTATAGATTGGGAAAAAACTTCACTGACTCCACATCAGATAGAGGGCTAATATTCAAAATATATAAAGAACTGAAGAAGCTAATCTCAAAAAAAAAAAAAACATAACAACATAAACAAAAAATAGGGCATAGAATTAAACTGAGAATTCACAACAGAAGGATCTCAAATGACTCAGAAGCACATAAAGAAATGTTCATCAGAGAAATGCAAATCAAAAATGACCCTGAGATTTCACCTTCTACCAATCAGAATGGCTAAGCTCAAGAACTCAGGTGACAGCACATGTTGGGGAGAATGCAGAGAAAAGGGACTGCTCCTCCATTTCTGGTGGAATTGCAAACTGGTACAACCCCTCTGGAAATCAATCTGGAGATTCCTCTAAAAATTGGAAATAGATCTACCTGAAGACCGAGCTATACCACTCCTATGTGTATACCCAAAAGATGCCTCACCATGCCACAAGGGCACATGCTCCACTAGGTTCATAGTGGCCTTATTTGTGACAGCCAGAAGCTGGAAACAACTCAGATGTCCCACAACAGAAGAATCAATACATAAAATGTGGTTCATTTACACAATGGAATACAATTTAATTATTAAGGACGAGGACATAGGGGTAGAGATATGGCTCAGCAGTTAAGAGCACTGACTGCTCTTCCAGAGGTCCTCAATTCAATTCCCAGCAACCATATGGTGGCTCACAACCATCTGTAATGTGATCTGATGCCCTCTTCTAGTGTGTCTGAAGACAGTGACAGTGTAGTCACATACATGAAATAAATAAATCTTTAAAAAAAAAAAAAAAGAATGAGGACATCATCAGATTTGCAGGCAAATGGATGGAACTAGAAAATATCATTCTGATTGAGGTATCACAGACCCAAAAAGACATAGATGGTATGTGCTCACTAATAAGTGGATATTAGCCAAAAAAGTATAGAATACACAGGATACAATCCACAGAACTCAAAACGGTTAACAAGCAGTAGGGCCCAAGTGAGGATGCTTCAATCCTACTTGGTAGGGAGAGGAAACCAGAGGACAGAGGGAGGGAGGGACGTGTGTAGGAGAGGGGAGGCAGAGGGGCATGGAAAAGTGAAACATGATCAGGCATTGGGGAAGGGGCCAGGAGAGAAGCCAGAGAATCTCAACACTCAAAGGGAGGGACCTTAGCTGAAATGTCCAACAGTGGGGAGAGGGAACTTGTAGACTTCACCTCCAGTAGAAAGACAGGGCATTAAGTGGATGAATGGGGTTGTCTTCCCACAGCCAAAAACTCTGACCCAGAATTGTTCCTGTCTAAAAGAACTACAGGAAAGAAAATGGAGAAGAGACTGAGGGAAAGGAGATCCAGTGACTGTCTCAAATTGGGACACATCTTAAGGGGAGGGTCCAAGACCTGACACTGATGCTATGATGTACTTACAGACAGGAGCCTAGCATGGCTGCCCTCTGAGAGGCCCAACAAGCAGCTGACTGAGACAAAAGCAGATACTTACACCCAACAAATGGTCTGAAGTCAGGAACCCCTGTGGTTGAATTAGGGAAGGCTGGAAGAAGCTGGGGAGGAGGGCAACACCATAGGAAAACTAGCAGTCTCAACAAAACCTGGACCCCTGAGATCTCTCTCAGATACTGAGCCACCAACCAAGCAGAATACACTAGCTCATCCAAGGCCACCTGACACACACACAGCAGAGGACTGCCTGGTCTGGCCTCAATGTGAGAAAATGCACCTAACCCTTAAAAGACTTGAGTCCTTGGGAATGGGGAGGTCTGGCAGAGTGTGGGGGTAGGGGGCAGGGATCTCCTATTGGAGATAGTGGAGGAGGAATGGGTTGTGGAACTGTTGGAGGGCAGAATGGGAGAGGGATAATGACTGGACTGTAAAAAAAGATTAAAGATAATTTTAAAAGAGATAAAATAAATAAATAAATAAATAAGTAAATAAATCAATAAATAAATCAATAAATAAATCAATAAATAACAATATGAAAGCCAGCTGGGCCATGGTGGCACATGCCTTTAATCCCAGCACTCAGGAGGCAGAGGCAGGCAGATTTCTGGATTTCTGAGTTCAAGACCATCCTGATCTACAGAGTGAGTTCCAGGACAGCCAGGGCTATACAGAGAAAGCCTGCCTCGATATATATATATATACACACACACACACACACACACACACACACATACATATATATATGTATGTATATGTATATGTATATGTATGTATATGTATATGTATATATACATACATACATACACACACACACATATATATATATGTATATGCCTTATTTTCTTTGCCCTCGGTGCCATAAAGACATTCAAGCCTGGTATTGCTGTGTAGGTAATAATATATGGACTACTCTCTGTATTCTCTCATTTTAACTGATACATAGCCATTTAGATTATAATTTATCCTTCTCAGATCTCCGATCACACTGACAGCTAAGTTAATTGTAAATTAACAGCTAGTAAACAACAGGCAACTAGCTCCTTACCTCAAGGTAATCCACCATTATGTTAGTTCATTAGTCAATTCACTATTTAGTTAAAGCTCCTAGGTCTCTTATTAAGAAAGTCAAACAGGTTTGCCTTCCTCACAGACTTCATGTTAAAGGATGTAACTTTTTACAATTCCTTCATTTACATGGCTGCTCTCAATAATCACGTACCTGTGTCTCACAATAAATAATTAAATAAAAAATGTAAAATTAATTTAAGGCCTGAGGATCTAAAAATATGTTTGTAGGATTAGGAAAATGTTTGAAATTGACAAATGCAAGTGATAAAGGTTAGAGTATGTAAAAAATAAAACTTGAATTGTAAGAGCGAAATAATATAGGAATATAAATAAAAATGCTTCAGAGGTATAGGGTTGTGGTCTCACATTCTCTCTGCCACAGGGCATGGCCACACAGGGAGGCAGAATGTGGGGAGTTTGACTACACTTACCCCATGCCTCCACAGGGGGTGGGAGGTGCTGGGCCATAAGGGAGTGCTGAGGCACCCCTCCAAGTGTGGGAAGACACAGTCTGAGATATGGGAAAGCCAGAGCTGCATCATGGGTCCTCAGGCCTACCACGAGGGCGGGACCATGGGGTTCTCAGGCTCTTGAACATCTAGGTGCTGCTGGGTAGTCAAGGAAGAGCTGAGAACTGAGCTGGGGACCCGAGGGCTGGGTCTAACCCAGGTCTTGGGGGGAAAGTAGAGCTTCGGCTAGTCCCACCCGGAGAGTCTTTGGCCAGTGGCATGCTTGGTGGCAGATGTGACTGAGAGTACAGAGAGGCCTTCTAAGGGAGACTAGGCTGCGGCGAAGGCCTTCTCCATGTCTCCCCACAGCCTATCCTGATGAAAAGAGCCAATCTGTGGTTCCAAACAGTTTATTGCCATGGCAGATAGTGGATGTGTAAAACCATACCCCACTTCTCAGGGTTGACCTGAAATTAAATACCTTTTCCAGGGAGGAATGTCTGGGAAGAGAATCCTATTGGCAACACCCTCCAGTCCTCTAGTTACCTCAATAGCATGGAGATTTCTGTTTGAGCCTATGTGACGAGGTCTCTTTTCCTATTGTCTTGGTCTGAGATGTTAGGGATGCCTCATCTACATGTGGAAGGGCTTGGGGCATTGCCCTTATATGACTGATAGCCATGAATCTATGAGGGGTTGTGACTGGGAGCAGGTGAAGCTCCTACCATCTCTTCAGGGTCTCCAGGGTTTCAAGCTTTTAGCTGGACTGAGGACCAGGCTTCCTCTCATGGTCCACTGACCCACACAGAGGAAAAATGTTTAAAATTGGTATATGTAGGTTATAAATGTTGGAGATTCTAAAAAGATGTTAAAAATTGAAGGAATTAAGAAGGTGTTTAAGGTATATAAATGCAAGTTGTTGAGGGATAAGAAAATAATTTCAGACATAAAGAAATGAAAACATTTCATATTTCTCCCCTTTCCCCATGCTATTGTTATATTAAGATTTCAAAGTTCATGAATTTAACATTTATCAATGAAGTTTTGAAAAGCTAATGGAGGATTGCCTGCTTATAATTCAGTCAAAAGCTCAAAATTTTAAGTTCCCATTGGCCGTCTTCTAAATAATGACTTAAGGGTGTTTCTCATTATGCTAAAAAAAATCTCTGTTCAATCTGTATATCTAGCTTTCTGGACCAAATAAAAAAAATGTTCTATGCCTTTTAACCCAAACCTATAGCTTTTACTAGGTCCCAAAGGCATGAATCTAAAAACAAACAAAAAAACAAAACAAAATACCATCTTATTAGCACCTTTATTTTCAGTTCTACTGCTATGATTATTACACACACACACATACACACACATACACACACACACACACACACACATATATATATATATATATATATATATGTATGTATATATACACACACACACATATATATATGTATGCATGCATGCATGTATGTATGCATACATACCCTGACCAAAATATTCTTAGGAGAGAGGATATTTTTTTCAGCTTTACAGCCCAGCTTACAATGCATCCTACTGTGTATGTTAAGGAAGGAAATTCAAACACCTAGTCATATCATACTCACAGTTACATTCCTGTGTAACTTTTCTCAAGTCAGCATGGAAAAGAAATATTGGTAATTTCTCATTCTCAATGCTGTTCTACCAGTAAACCCCAAAGATATTTATCATGCCCCACTGATACTAGGTTCAGAATCCATCAGGATTCAAACAATGTTGACCTATTTCATTATAAATAAATGTAGTGTTGGAATTTTGAAGGAGAAAAGAAACCATCAGTCTTACACAACTTGTACCCCAGCAAGGAATATTGGAAATTGGTCTTACAAGACATACCCAATGGAGCAATAGTGGCACAAACATCATGAGAGTAACCAACCACTTTCTGCTTAGAAATCTGAAACCCATGTCTTGTACTATTATCTCAGTGTCTTAGTTTGTGTTTTATTACTGTGAAGAGACATAATAACCAAGGCAACTCTTATAAGGACATTTAATTTGGGCTGACATAGTTTCAGAGGTTCACTCCATTTTCATCATGGCAGAAAGCATGGCAGCTGGCAGGCAGACATGGTGTTGCAGAAGGAACTAAGAGTTCTACATCTTGATCTGAAAGAGACTGTCTTCTACAGGCAGCCAGAAGAAGACTCTTCCCCACTGAGCAGAGCTTAGCATAGGAGACCTCAAACCAACCTTCACAGTGTCATACTTTCTCTAACAAGGCTACACCTCTTCCAATAAGGCTATACCTTCTAATAATGCCACTTCCTAAGGGCCAAGCATATACAAACTACCTTATTCAGCATGAGTCTGTAGCTAGACAGGACATATTTGCAAAGAAAACACACTACTATTATTATGAGAAAAGGATTCAGAACTCAATTAACTCTTAAGGACTTATATTTATACTGATAAGTCAATGTATCTATGAACCCTCATCAGAGAAATTTCTTTTTTCAATAGAAGGTGATTAACACAGAGACCCACAGCTGGTTAAAGTGATGCAGATAAGACAGTATGGAGTTCTCATCCCTAAACTGGACATCTGTATACTTCCCTCCTCCAAAAGTTCAGAGACCCTTGTAGAAACATTCTAAAATGCAAGAACTATAAATAATAACATGGAAACAGTGCTTTTCAGACACAGTAGAGTAGTTGCACATATTAAATGAAAGCAGTTGTGGCAGTGTGCTCAAGACATGTGCAATCTCTAGCCAGACAAATTGCAAGCATGGAGTTGGTGCTGAAGTCCCACACCTAGCCAAGGAGCTATTGGCAACTGATAACTGCTGGGAGAAAGAGAGTTAATTTTCTTTAAGGGTAAGTCCCAGTGAACAGTCACAGGTGATATAGATGTCACATTTGTGTCAGAGTACCCTACAGTCTGCATTTTGACCAGTTGTGAATTTCTGTGATAATCACTATCCACTGGACAAAGAAACTTCTTTAATGAGAACTAAGGCCATGTATAGAATACATGTGTAGACTTACACAAAACATTACCTTGCAAGTGTGTGCCAAGAAATTGCTTTCTCTGGAAGATATTAGAAAAGATAGAGAAGCAATTGAAACAGACACTCAAATTCAACATCTAGTATCTTTACTTACTCATACAAACACCTACACACACACATACACACACACACACACACACACACACACACAAACACGCTCAGAGGAAGAATTTATATTCACTATAGAATTCCAATGATTCTGACAATGTCACTCTAAATATAAGAACCTTCAGGAATATTTACATTAAAATAAAACAGTTAAATAATAGCGGTGATTAATTTTCTTTTTTAACATAGAGAAGAACTTTAAAACACTTACTTTTTTAATAGATTTGTTGATGTCCTTCACATCTATCTGAAGGATGTTTCCAACAAGCGGAAGAGGAGTGGGGCCAGGAGGGAGTTTCCCTCTCCCAGAGCTCTGTCTCCAGAGTGAGAGGAGAAGCAGACAAGAGAGACTGAGCACCAGGACCAGGACTGGATCCATGGCAGCTTTCTCTTCTCAAGATGACTCCTGTGAGCTTGCAGCCCAGGGTTTTTATAATGGTAACTGCCAGCTCAATATGTGCTCTGGTACATAAGGGACCAATCACCTAGGTGTGGTTTAATCTTCTTTGTGGACTCTGGCCTGTTGAAATACACAAATGGAAGCTGTTTTTCACTCTTACTCTCAACAGCTCTACCCTGAAAACCTGTTGTAACTAGCCCAGGGTGGGACTAATGTACTTTAAAAACTCTCAAGTAGTTTCAACATGCAATCTAAATGGAGGGTTTAAGAAGCAAATCACTTGATCCAAAGATTGTTCAAACTTCTGCATTATTAGACTTATGATCACTGGGAATTTATGGCATTGAAGGCAAATCATATACTTGTATAAAAAATAAAGATTACTCAATAAAGCTTCCCAGTGACTAGGATCATTGCTTTAGTGTGCTATAGGAATGTTAGAGTTGATTAATCACCAGGTAAGGCATATAATTAGCTCAGTTCATAAACACACCTTTGCCAATAAACCTGCTTCAAAGCCTTTTTGGGCAAAGGTTACTTTTCACCTCTCAGAGAGTGCAAGATAACAGAATAACAGCAGCACCACTCACAGGCATCTTTTATTCTTTTAGTTAACATAAGAAGTAATGTGTTTCCTGGTAATGCTTCATTTTCATGCACATATACCTTGCACATTGTTTTTTTTTTTTTTTCATTTTAACCACTCTGATGAGTATGTAATAGCTTACCAGTTTAAATTCACACTTCCATGAAGCTGCAGAAGGCTAAGCAGTTTTTGGAATGTTAAATAGTAATACAAAATATTAATATGTTTTAAAATTAAACATAATTATAAAATTCCTCTTCTTTTCCTCCCTCTGACCCTTCCCTTGCTTTTTCTCAAATTCATGCCCTCATAACTCTCTGTCTCTCTCTCTCTGTCTCTCTCTGTCTCTCTCTCTCTCTCTCTCTCTCTCTCTATATATATATATATATATATATATATATATATATATAGAGAGAGAGAGAGAGAGAGAGAGAGAGAGAGAGAGAGATTTAAAATGTAGTAAGGAATTGTGCAGGATTAGAAAAATGATGGTTATGGGTTCTCCTCCAAGATCCATGCTCAGGGAAGTTTGCTAGGTTCCCATTACTTGAAAGTATAATCAGGTTGGACCAGTCATTGCTTAGCTGTTTCTTCAAACTCTGTTCCATTTTATCCCTGAGCATCTTGTGGCAAGAAAAATTTGGGGTTGAAGGTTTTGTGGGTGGATTGATGTCACTTTCTTTCCACTGGAAGTCCTGCCTGGGTACAAGAGGTGGCCATTCTGTACCTCCTATTTGTAGGTGTCTCATCAAGGATCACCCCCATAGACTACAGGAGCCTTCCTCACCCATGGTCTCTACCTAGTCCTAGAGATGCCCCACACATACCGAGTCCCATTCTCACTCCTAGCCCTCTCCTGCCCCTGCTCAACTATAAACACACCTGAGCCCCATCCCCATGTCCATCCTCACCCTCCACTCCATGCAGGTACCTCCATCCATTAACCTCTGATGAGTATTTTGTTCCCCTCTGATTGAGAATCACATATGCTCCCTTGAGGCATCGTTATTATTAGCTTCTTTGGGTCTGTGGATTACTGCATGGTTATCCTGTACTTTATGGCTAATGTCCACTTATACCTGAGTACATACCATGTGCGCCTTTCCGGGTCTGAGTTACCTCTCACATGATGATATTTTCTAGTTCCATTCATTTGCCTGCAAATTCCATAATGTCTTTGTTTTTCGTTTGTGTTTGTTCATTTGTTTGAGTTTGTTTGTGTTTGTTTGTTTCAATAATATATTTTTTTATTCACTTTGGATCCTGATCCCTCCCTCCTCTCCTCTCAGTCCCACCTTTACAAATCCCACTCCTTATTATCCCCTCCCCTTCTTCTCAGAGAAGGGGAAGGCCCCTGTGTATACCACGTGTCCTGGGATATCCAGTCACAGCAGAACTAAGTCGATCCTTCCCACTGAGGCCCAACCAAGTAGTCCAATTAAAGGAAGGTAATCCAATGTCAGGGAACAGAGTCAGAGACAGCTTCTTGTCCAATTGTTAGGGGACCTATCTGAAGACCAAACTGCACATCTGCTACAAATGTATAGTGGGCCTAGGTCCAGGCACTGCATGCAATTTGATTGGTAGGTCAGTCTCTGTGAACCCCCATGTGCCCAGGTTAATTGACTCTGTAGGTCTTCTTGTGGTGTCTTTGACCTCTTTGGCTTGATCAATTCTATCCTCCACTCTTCCACACGACTCCTCATATCCACCTGATGTATGGATGTGGGTCTATGCATGTTTCCATCCATTGCTGGATGAAGCCTCTCAGAAGACAGTTGCACTAAGTTCCTGTCATGCTGGTCATTGTTTTAGTTCATAGGCATCACATCTAGTTAGGACTACTAGTTATTTTCCTCACTTAGTATCTTGTATAGTGCTATCTGATACCCTGAAAACTAATCATCAGAGAAGAGACTTTTAGGTCATTTCTAGCTCAGATTCTTGGGATCCTGTGGCCACAGTTTATGTGTTCTACAATAAAAACTAACCCTCATATCTGGGATGCAATTAAAGACAATAGTAATTCTTTGAGAGTCTCTTGGACAACATTGCTAGGCAACACTCATACCTGGTGTTAGGTTTTTTGTTAGACAGTATACAATCTTTGAGGGGGGTATTGGCAGTCCAGATGCAAATTTTTCATTCAAACTACATATGTATGTGTATACACAGACTGGAAACTTTTTTTTTTTTGACTGGGAACATTTTTTGTGAAGCATTTCATAGGATTTGATATATGTCCTTTCTTGGTTGCATGTAAATAGGCAAGTGCGTAGATAATACTACTTATTATTTGCTTATTCTTACAATTCTTACAACCTTTATATTGAGAAAAATTTGAAGCTTATATAATTTTTTAAATATTTAAGAATAAGTTAGTAGTCTGTATTTCCTAACCATAAATATTTTAGCATATATTTCGTGTTTTTAAAAAGTAACTTTGTAAATAATCCTAATATAACACTCAGAATCAAGACATTAAAATTAATTCATTGGGCCATCTAATTCTCATTCCCATTATTATGTCACTGTTAATCTTAATATGCTCTTCACAATGTTCAGTCACATTTTTCAACTAATTCTTATTTCTTCTTAGTCTACTGAAGCCTACTATAGTTTCCTGTCGTTCTGTGACCTATCCACTTTGGCAAAGCAGAGCCTGGGAATTTACAAAACATTTCAAAATTTGAGATTACCCAATTTCTTTACACTTAGATTCTGGTATAATGGTTTGAATAGGTATGGCCCAAATAGACTCATGTGTTTGAATGAATGGCCCCATAGGAAATGACACTATTAGGAGATGTGGCATTTTGGGAGTTGGTATGGCCTTGTTGAAGGAAGTTTGTCAAGGTGTAGGTGAGCTTTGAGGTCTCCTATGTTCAAGCTATACCCAGTGTGACACACACTTTCCTTCTGCTGCCTGTAGATAAAGATGTACAACTCTTAGCTCCTTGGTACCAAGTCTACATGCATGCTGCCATGCTTCTTGCGATGATGATAGTGGACTAAGAGTCTGAAACTGTAAGCTAGCCCCAATGAAATGTTTTACATTGTAATAGTTGCCATGGTCATATCATGGTGTCTCTTCATAGCAATAAAGCTGTAAATTATGCAGTTTGGGCAGGAATATAACAGAAGGCACTTTGGTTTCTGCATCTTTTCAGATGAGAAATTAAATATGTCTTATCCTGGGGATCATTTTGATTCTTTGATTCACAGTGAAGAAAGGGGAACAAGAAAAGGTCATTGGATTAATATGACCAAATACAAGTATGAAATATCAGAGCTGACAAGGTGGCTCAAGGACTACTCAATTGTACCACTCAGAAACTTGAGACTGATTCCCAGAACCCAATTGAAAGATGAAAGGACAGAAACGATGTCACAATTTTCCACTGACCGTCACATTTACATGGAAACATATATACTAACACACACACCATGCACATACACAAACACACAATAATGATAACATTTTTTAAAAGAAAATGTCATCTCTGCCCGGGCCATCAGGATTCTATACCCAAGCAGTGCTGGGAGAAAGCTACCCATCCAGGAGAATGAAAAAGCTGTGAGTGGAGTTAAGACAAGCACCACTGCTCACCGGGACCCTCCCGGAACCTTGAGACACAGGGACTGAGGAAAAGTCAGAGACAGGAAACTTCCGGTTCCCATCTGTGGCAGGACACCTCTGCCCGGGCCACCAAGATTCCATAGCCAAGCAGTGCAGGGAGAAAGTTACTCCCCCAGAAGCGTAGAAAATCTGTGAGTGGGGACAAGACAATCACCAGTGCTCAATGGGACCTGCCCAGAACCCGTGGGACACAGAGACTGAGGGACAGGAAACTTCTGATTTCCATCTGTTGCTGGGGACCTCAGCTTGGGCAACAGGACTCCAAAGCCAATTAGTGTCTGGAGACAGCTAACCTCTCAGGCTCTCAGGACACAGAGACTGAGGAGGAAAAGTCAGGGGCAGGAACTTTCTTGTTTCCATCTCTGGTGGGAGACCTGTGCCTGGGCCACCAGGGTTCCATAGCCAACTGGATCCTGAAGAAAGTTATAGTCCCAGGAGTGTGGAAAAGCCATGAGTGGGGATAAGACAAGCACCACTGCTCATTGGGACCTGGGGACCTCAGCCTGGGCCACTAGGCTCCAGGAGAAAGCTGGTATCCCAGGAGTGCTGACACACCTTCGAACATAGGCAAAACCACCACTTCTGTTCAAACTCACTGCATAGAGAGGGACCCTTGCAGAGCCATCAGAACACAGGAACCAAGAGACAACTCAGGACAAGATCCTTCTGGTTTCTGTCTGCAACCCAGAGCTGACCCTGTGCCACAGCTCTCCAAACCAAAACACCTCTCAGAGAGAGCTGGTCTTCAAGGAGTATTGATACAGAGGCCTGCAGGAGGGACAAGCCACAGCCAGACAGAGTAAGATTAGCTAACATCGGAGTTAACAAGATGACAAAAGGCAAGGTCAAGTACATAAGGAACAGATACCAAGGCTAATTGGTAACATCAGGACCCAGCACTCCCACCACAGCAAGCCTTGGATACTCCAACACACCAGAAAAACAAGACTCAGATTTAAAATCAGTTCTGGTGATGATGGTAGAATACTTTAAGAAAGAAATTAACACCCTTAAAGAAATACAAGAGAACAGAGGTAAACAACTACAAGCCCTTAAAGAGGAAATACAGAAATCCATTAAAGAATTACAGGAAAACACAATCAAATAGACAAAGGAAATGAACAAAACTATCCAGAAGCTAAAAATAGAAATAGAAACAATAATGAAATCACAAAAAATACAACCCTAGAGTTAGAAAAAGTAGGAAAGAGATCAGGAGTCAAAGATGATGCTTAACGAACAGATTACAAGAGATAGAAGGGAGAATCTCAGGAGTAGAAGATACCATAGACAACATTGACACAACAGTAAAAGAACATAAAAATGCAAAAATCTACTAACCAAAAACATCCATGAAATCCAGGATACAATGAGAAGACAGAACCTAAGGATAATAGGTTTAGAAGAGAGTGAAAATTCCCAAATTAAAGGACCAGTAAATATCTTCAAGAAAATTATAGAAGAAAACTTCCCTAACTAAAGAAAGAGATGAACATAAATATACAAGAAGTTTACAGAACTCCAAATAGATTGGACCAGAAAAGAAATTTGTCCCATCACATTATAGTAAAAACACCAAATACTCAAAACAAGGAAAGAATATTAAAAGCAGTAAGGGAAAAAGGTCAAGTAACATGTAAAGGCAGACCTATCAAAATTACACCAGAGACTATGAAAGCTAGAAGATCCTGAGCAGAACTCACACAGACACTAAGAGAACACAACTGCCAGCACAAGCTCCTATACCCAGCAGAACTCTCAATTACCATGGATGGTGAAACCAATATATTCTATGACAAAACCAAATTTACACAATATGCTTCCACAAACCAAGCTCTACAAAGGATAATAGATGGCAAACATCTACTCAAGGAGGGAAACCACACCCTAGAAAAAGCAAGAAAATAAACTTTCAACAAACTGAAAAGACGATAGACACACAAACATAAAAGTAACATCGAAAATAAGAGGAACTAACAATTAATATTCCTTAATATCCCTTAACATGAATGAACTCAATTCCTCAACAAAAAGACATAGACTGACAGACTGGATCCATAAAGAGGACCCAGCTTTTTGCTGCCTTCAGGAAACACACCTCCGTGATAAAGACAAACACTACCTCAGAGTAAAGGGCTGGAAAACAATTTTCCAGGCAAATAGTCCCAAGAAACAGGCTGGAGTAGTCATTCTAATATCGGATAAAATGGACTTTCACCCAAAACTCATCAAAAAAGATGAAGGATACTTCATACTCATCAAAGGGAAAATCTACCAAGAAGAATTCTCAATTCTGGACATCTATGCTTCAAATGCAAGGGCACCCACATTCATAAAAGAAACTACTAAAGGTAAAAGCACACATTGCACCTCACACAATAATAGTAGGAGATTCAACACCACATTATCATCAATGGACAGATCTTGGAAACACAAACTAAACAGAGACACAATGAAACTAACAGATATTATGAAACAAATGGATTTAACAGATATCTATAGGACATTACATCCTAAACCAAAAGAATGTAACTTCTTCGCAGCACTGCATGGTACCTTCTCCAAAATTGACCATATAATTGGTCAGAAAACAAACCTCAAAAGATACAAGAAGATTGAAATAATCCCATGCCTCCTATCAGACCACTACAAATTAAGGCTGGTCTTCTATGGCAACAATAACAACAGAAAGCCCACATACACATGGAAGCTGAACAATGTTCTACTCTATGATAACTTGTTCAAAGAAGAAATAAAGAAAGAAATTAAAGACTTCCTAGAATTTAATGAAAATGAAAGTACAACATACCTAAACTTATGGGACACATTGAAAGCAGTGTTAAGAGGAAAACTCATAGCTTTGAGTGCCTCCAAAAAGAAACTGGAGAGAGCATACACTAGCAGCTTAACAGCACACCTGAAAGCTCTTCAACAATAAAAAGCTAATTCACCCAAGAAGAGTAGAAGGCAGGAAATAATCAAACTCAGGGCTGAAATCTACCAAGTAGAAACAAAAAGAACTATACAAAGAATCAACAAAAGCAGGAGTTGATTCTTTGAGAAAATCAACAAGATAGATAAACCCTTAGCCAGATAAACCCTTAGCCAGACTAACCAGAGGGCACAGAGACAGAATCCAAATTAACAAAATTAGAAATGAAAAGGGAGACATAACAACAGATTCTGAGGAAATTAAAAAATCATCAGATCCTACTACAAAAGCCTATATTCAACAAAACTGCAAAATTTGGATGAAATGGACAATTTTCTAGACAGATACCAAATACCAAAGTTAAGTCAGGGTCAGATAAACCATTTAAACAGTCCCATAATGCCTAAAGAAATAGAAGCAGTCATTAAAAGTCTCCCAACCAAAAAAAGCCCAGGACCAGATGGGTTCACTGCAGAATTCTATCAGACCTTCAAAGAAGAATTAACACCAATACTCTTCAATCTATTCCACAAATTAGAAACAGAAAGAACACTACCCAATTCTTTCTATGAGATCACAATTACACTGACACCAAAACCTCACAAAGACCCAACTAAGGAAAAAAACTTCAGACCAATTTCCCTTATGAATATCGATGCAAAAATACTCAATAAAATTCTCACAAACCAAATCCAAGAACACATCAAAATTATCATTCATCATGATCAAGTAGGTTTCATCCCAGGGATGCAAGGATGGTTCAATACCCAGAAATCCATCAATGTAATCCACTACATAAACAAATTCAAAGCAAAAAACAACATGGTCATTTCATTAGATGCTGAAAAAGCATTTGACAAAATTCAACATCCCTTCATGATAAAAATCTTGGAAAGATCAGGAACTCAAGGCCCATACCTAAACATAGTAAAAGCAATATACATGAAACCAGTAGCCAACATCAAACTAAATGGAGAGAAACTGGAAGCAATCCCAATAAAATCAGGGACTAGACAATGCTGCCCTCTCTCTCCCTATCTATTCAATATACTAATTGAAGTTCTAGCTAGAGCAATAGACAACAAAAGGAGGGCAAAGGGATACAAATTGGAAAGGAAGAAATCAAAATATCACTATTTGCAGATGATTTGATCCTATACTTAAGTGACTGGAAAAACTCCACCAGAGAAATGCTACAACTGATAAACAGCTTCAGCAAAGTGGCCAGATATAAAATTAACTCAAACAAATCAGTAGTCTTCTTATACTCGAAGGTTAAACAGGCTGAGAAAGAAATTAGGGAAATGACACCCTTCACAACAGTCACAAACAATATAAAGTATCTTGGTGTGACTCTAACCAAGAAAGTGAAAGATCTGTATGACAAGAACTTTAAGTCTCTGAAGAAAGAAATTGAAGAAGACCTCAGAAGGTGGAAAGATCTGCCATGCTCATGGATAGGGAGGATAAATATAGTAAAATTGGCCGTACTGCCCAAAGCAATCTACACATTCAATGCACTGCACATCAGAATTCCAACTCAAATCTTCATAGACTTAGAAAAGGAATTCTCAAATTCTTTTGGAACAACAAAAAACCCAGGATAGCAAAAGCTATTCTTAACAACAAAAGAACTCTTGGGGGAATCAGCATCCCTGACCTCAAGCTGAACTACAGAGCAGTAGTGATAAAAACTGCATGTTACTGGTACAGTGACAGGCAGGCAGATCAATGGAATAGAATTGAAGACCCAGAAATGAACCCACACACTTACGGTCACTTGATTTTCAACAAAGGAGCTAAAACCATCCAGTGGAAAAAAGACAGCATTTTCAACAAATGGTGCTGGTTCTACTGGTGATCTACATGTAGAAGAATGAGAATTGATCCATTCCTATCTCCCTGAACATAGCTCAAGTCCAAGTGGATCAAGGACTTCCACGTAAAACCAGTTACACTAAATCTAATAGAAGAGAAAGTGGGAAAAAGTCTCGAACACCTGGGTACAGGGGAAAAGTTCCTGAACAGAACACCAATGGCTTATGTTCTTAGATCAAGAATCAACAAATGGGACCTCATGAAATTGCAAAGCTTTTGTAAGGCAAAGGACACTGTCAATAGGACAAAACGGCAACCAACAGCTTGGGAAAAGATCTTAACCAATCCTACGTCTGATAGAAGGCTAATATCCAATATATACAAAGAACTCAAGAAGTTAGACTCCAGAAAACCAAATAGCCCTATCAAAAAGTGAGGAACAGAACTAAACAGAGAATTCTCAACTGAGGAAATTTTCAGGGCTGAGAAGCACCTAAGAAATGTTTAACATCCTTAGTCATCAGGGAAATGCAAATCAAAACAAGTCTGAGATTCCACCTCACACCAGTCAGATGGCTAAGATCAAAAACTCAGATGACAGCAGATGCTGGCAAGGAAGTGGAGAAAGAGGAACATTCCTCCATTGTTGGTGGGATTGCAAGCTGGTACAACCACTCTGGAAAGCAGTTTGGCTGACCCTTAGAAAAATGGACATAATACTACCTGAGGACCCAGCTATACCACTCCAGTGCATATATCCAGAAGATGCTCCAACATGTAATAAAGACACATGCTCCACTATGTTCATTGCATCCATATTTATAGTAGCCAGAAGCTGGAAACAACCCAGATGTCCCTCATCAGAGGAATGAATATAGAAAATGTGGTACATTTACACAATCGAGTACTACTCAACTATTAAAAACAATGAATTCATGAAATTTGCAGGCAAATGGATGGAACTTGAAAATATCTTCCTGAGCGAGGTAACTCAGTCACAAAAGAACGAACATGGTATGTACTCACTGATAAGTGGATATTAGCCCAAAAGTCCAGAATACCCAAGTTTCACTTTACAGTAACTGCTGGACTGAGAGTGAGGTTCCAGATGGAGGAATTGGAGAAGAGACTGAAGGAGCTGAAGGAGTTTGCAGCCCCATGGAGGGAACAACAGTGTCAACTGGCCTGACCCCCTGGTCTTCCTGGAGGCTGGACCACCAATAAAAGAATACACATGGAGGAACCCATGGTTCGGACCACATATGTGGCAGAGGAGGGTTTTGTTGGCCATCAGGGAGAGGAGAGGCCCTTGGGCCTGAGGGTGTTAAAGGTCCCAGTAAAGGGGAATGTCAAGGTGGGAATATGGGAGTGTGTTGGTGGGTTAGTGGGAGTTGGAATACCCTCATAGAGGCGGTGGAGGAGGATGGGATAGGGGTTTCCCAAAGAGGAGACCTAGAAAGGGAGAAATATTGGAAATGTAAATAAAGTATCAAAAAATAAAAAAAAAAAAAAGAAAAGGAAAAAAAAAACCTAGAACATGGTTCTTTGAGAAAAATCAACAAGATGCATAAACCCCTAGCCAAACTACCTTAAGGGCCCAGAGGCATTATCCAAATTAACAAAATCAGAAATGAAAAGGGAGACATAACAACAGAAATGGAGGAAATTCAAAAATTCATCAGATCCTACTACAAAAGTCTATACTCAACAAAACTGGAAAATCTAGTTAAAATGGATGGTTTTCTAGATAGATACCACATGTCAAAGTTAAATCAAGTAAACTACTTAAACAGGACCATATCACACAAAGAAATAGAAAAGGTCATTAAAAACCTCCCAACCAAAAAAAAAGCCCAGGGCCAGAAAGATTTAGTGCAGAATTCTCAAGACCTTCAAAGAAGACCTGATACCAATATTCCTCAAACTATTCCATAAAATAGAAACAGGAGGAGCCCTACTTAACTCATTCTATGAAGCCACAATTACTCTGGTACCTAAACCATACAAGGACCCAACCAAAAAAGAGAACTTCAGACCAACCTCACTTATGAGTATCAAGGCAAAAATACTCAATAAAATACTTGCAAACTGAATCCAAGAATACATCAAAACCACCATTCACCACGATCAAGTAGGCTTCATCCCAGGGATGCAAGGTTGGTTCAATCACATGATCATTTCCTTAGATGCAAAAACAACATTTGACAAAATACAACATCCCTTCATGTTGAAAATGTTGGAGAGATCAGGAATTCAAGGCCCATATCTAAACATAATAAAAGCAATTTACTGCAAACCAGAAGCCAATATCAAATTAAATGGAGACATACTTGAAGCAAGCCACTAAAATCGGAGACAAGCATACCCACTCTCCCATATCTATTCAATATAGTACTAGAAGTGCTAGGTAGAACAATAAGACAGCAAAAAAGCATCAAGGGGATACAAATTGGCAAAGAAGAAATAAAGCTATCACTTTTTGCAGATGGTATGATAGTATACTTAAGTGACCCCAAAAATTCTACCAGAGAACTTCTCCAGCTGATAAACAACTTCAGCAAAATGGCTGGATTATAAAATTAACTCAAATAAATCAGTAGCTTTCCTTTATACAAATGATAAACAGGCTGAGAAAGAAATTAGAGAAACAACTGCCTTCACTATAGCCACAAATAATATAAAATATCTTGGGGTAACTCTAACCGAATGAGTGAGAGACCTGTATGGCAATAACTTCAAGTCTCTCAGGAAAGAAATCTCAGAAAATGGAGAGATCTCCCATGCTCATTGATTAGCAGAATTAAAACAGTAAAAATGGCCATCCTACCCAAGGCAATCTACAGATTCAGTGCAATCCCATCAAAATCCCAACACAATTCTTCAAAGACATGGAAAGAGCAATTCTCAAATTCATCTGGAAAGGAAAAAAGCTCAGAATATTGAAAACAATTCTTTTTTTTTTTTGGTTTTGGTTTTGGTTTTTTTCGAGACAGGGTTTCTCTGTGTAGCCCTGACTGTCCTGGAACTCACTTTGTAGAC
>CM052703.1:20830545-20860235 GCA_028551405.1 Uromys caudimaculatus
CACCATCCCTGATCTCAAGCTTTACTACAGAGTAACAGTGACAAAACCTGCATGGTATTGTTACAGAGATAGACCCATTGATCAGTGGAATAGAACTGAAGACCCAGAAATAAAAGCACAAACGTACGGACACTTGATCTTTGACAAAGAAGCCAAAAATACACATGGAAAAAAGAAAGCATCTTCAATAAATGGTGCTGGTCTAACTGGCTGTCTGTATGTATATAAATGAAAAGACACCCATATTTGTCACCTTGCACAAAGCTCAAGTACAAGTGGATCAAGGACCTCAAAATAAAACAAGATACACTGAATCTAATAGAAGAGAAAGTGTGAAAGAGCCTTGAACTCATTGGCACAGGGGGAAATTTCCTAAACAACTCCAGTGGCTCATACTCTAAGATCAAGAATTGATAAATGGGACCTTATGAAACTGGAACTCTTCTGTTAGGCAAAGGACATAGTCAATAAGACAAATTGGCAATCTACAGTTGGGAAAAAATCTTCACTAACCCTACATCTGATAGATGGGTAATATCCAAAATATATAAATAACTCAAGAAGCTAACCACCAAAAAGCCTAACAAACCAATCAAAAATGGGATATAGAACTAAACCGAAAATTCATAACAGGAATCTCGAATGGCCAAGAAGTACTTAAAGATATCGTGAAAGTCCTTAGTGATCAGAGAAATGCAAATCAAAATAACCCTGAGATTCCACCTCACACCAATCAGACTGGCTAAAATCAAAAACTCAGTTGACAAAATATGTTGGCAGGGACGTGCAGACATTGCTGGTGGGATTGCAAACTGGTACAACCACTCTGGAAATCAATCTGGAGAGTCCTCAGAAAATTGGAAAGAGAGCTACCTGAATACCGAGTAATATCACTCTTGGGAATACACCCAAAAGTTGCCCCACCATGCCACAGGGGCACATGTTCCATTATGTTCATAGTGACCTTATTTTGATAGCCAGAAGCTGGAATCAACCCAGATGTCCCGTGACAGAAGAATAGATACAGAAAAAGTAGTTCATTTACACAATGGAATACTACTCAGCTATTAAAAAGGAGGGCATCCTGAGTTTTGTAGGCAAATGGATGGAACTAGAAAATATCATCCTTAGTGAGGTAACTCAGACCCTAAAGGACGTGCATGGCGTGTACTCACTAATAAATGGATATTAGCCCAAAAAACGTACAGAATTCCCAAGATACAGTCCACAGAACTGAAAACGGTTAACAAGCCAAAGGGCCCAAGTGAGGATGTCTCAATCCCACTTGGAAAGGAGAAGAAAGCAATCACAGGAGGGGTGAGAGAGAGAGACAAGGGTAGGAAAGGGGACAGGGAGAGAAGAGGGGAACATGATCAGGTTTTGGGTGTGGCAAAAGAACTGAAGCCCTGAGGGCTAGCAAAAAGAATGAAAGCAGGCAACCTCAGTAGGTAGAAGGTGGGGGAACCCTTCAGAATGTATCAGAGACCTGGGAGGTGAGAGAATCTCAGAACTCAAAAGGAGGGACCTTAGATGAAATGGCCTACAGTGAGGAGAGGGAACTTGTAGAGTTTACCTCCAGCAGAAAGACAGGACATCAAGTGAGGGATGTGGTTGTCATCCCACAGTGAAAAAACTCTGACCCACTATTGTTTCTGTCTGAAAGAACTACAGGGACAAAAATGGAGAACAGCCTGAAGAAAAGGAGATCCAGTGACATGCCCAAAGTGGGATCCAGCTCAAGGAGAGGCCCCAAGGCCTGACACTATTACTGTGGCTACGGAGTGCTCACAGAAAGGGCCCTATCATGACTGCACTCTGAAAGACCCAACAAGCATCTGACTCGGATACAGATATTTACATCCAACCAACGGACAGAAGCTGCTGTGCCCTGTGGCTGAATTAGGGGAAAACTAGAAGAAGTTAAGGAGGAGGGTGACCCTGTAGGAGGATCAGATGTCTCACTTAACCTGGACCCTCAAGATCTCTCAGACACTGGACCACCAACCACGCAGTATACACAAGCTGATATGAGGCCCCTACCACATATATAGCAGAGGACTACTGGGTCTGGGTTCAATCAAAGAAGATGCACTTAACCCTCAAGAGACTGGAGGTCACAGGAAGTGGAGAGGTCTGGTGACGTGGGGGTGGGGGTGTGGTTGGTACATCCTTGTGGAGACAGTGGGGAGGGAGGTATGGGATGTGGAACAGTCAGAGGTTGGACCAAGAGGAGGATAAAACCTGGACTGTTGAAAAAAAAGATTAAATAAATTTTCTAAAATGAAAGAAAACATAGAAGTGATGTTTGTACTATCTATATAAAATTTTTATCTAAAGGTTTAGTTATTTATATATGTAAGAACATTGTCACTGTTTTCAGACACCCCAGAAAAGGGCATCAGAACCCATTACAGATAGTTGTAAGCCACCGTGTGGTTGCTGGGAATTGAACTGAGGACCTCTGGTAGAGCAGTCTATACTCTTAATCACTGAGCCATCTCTCCAGCCCCTCTATATAAGATTTTAACACCTGCCAATATTTCACAGAGAACCCATGACATAAAACATGAGTGTTTAAACACAGAATAAATGAAATTTGCTATAACTTTATTCCTGAAATCTATAGAATAGAACATATAATTTAAACTAAAATTGATGTTCTTTGGGAAATGTACATATTTGAAGGTAGAAAGAAAGAAAAAAGCACATATATTTGGACATTCTTGGTATATATGTATATACATGTATATGTATATGTATGATAAATACTGCAATATGCATCCTTTAATAGCTAGCAAAAATAATATTGAGCCTAAATTATTTAATAATTTAAAGTCATATAGTTATAGGGCATTAGATGAAACAGAAAATCTATTATCTCTGTTATTTACTATTAGATTTTAATTGCAATAATGGCTTCTTATTCTCCCAAATGAAATTTTTTGTTTCCTTTGTTTCAAAATTAGAAAGCTGTGAATTTTAAGGATTTATTGTTTACAATAAAAAGGTGAAAATAAAAAATAGAAAAGAAAAGAAATTGAATAAGACAGGCAGTGGTGGCACACCCCTCTAATCCCAGCATTTGGGAGGCAGAGGTAGGTGGATTTCTGAGTTTGAGGTCAGCATGATCTACAGAGTGAGTTCCAGGACAGCCAGGGCTACACAGAGACACCCTGTCTTGAAAAACCAAAAAAAAAAAAAAAAAAAAAAAAAAAAAAAGAACTTGTGTTATGACTATTCCTTGTTGTCAACCTGAATACATCTAGAATGAATGAAAATGCAGAAAAGGAGGGACATCTGTGATCCAGAACTTGAGGCATATTGGCTATGAAAAATTTAGGCCCAGGCAAGGTAGTACATGCCTTTAATCCTAGGAGACAGAGGCAAGAAGAACTGATCTCAAGACCAGCCTGGACAGAGCAAGGTCCAAATTCAGGCATGGTGATATACACCATTAACCTGGGCCATACCTCTGCTGGAGGCCTACATAAGGACAATGGGAAAAGGGAGTGTTTGTTCTTCTTTGTCTGCTTGCACTTACTTGCCACCACATCTCTTGCAACCTATTTCTTCAGGATTCCAGCTTATACAGAAGACCAACTGAAATGCCTAGCCTCATGGGACTGAACAACTACTAGATTCTTGGACTTCCCATTCATAGCTGCCCATGGTTGGTTTAGTTGGACTGCAGACTATAAGTCATTCCAATAATTTCCCTTAATATATAGAGACATTCTATCAGTTCTGTGATGCTAGGGAACCCTGACTAATAAAACATGTAAAGATGGAAAGACCTCCTGTACTCATAACTTAACAGAATTGATGTCACAAAAAGGGCTACATTAGTGAAAGTGATCTATGAATACAATCTTTGTCAGAATTTTAATGTGAGTTTTCAGAGATAGAAAAAAATCCTAAAACTCACATGAAAGTGCAAAATGCACAGAAACCTCAAAGCAATACTGAATACAATGATTAATATTGGAGTTATCAAAATATTTGATTTCAAATTATACTACTGAGTCATAGTAACAAAAACGGTATAATGCTGTCACAAAATCAGACATGTAGAGCAATGGACTAGAATAGAAGGCCAAGAAACAAGCCTAGGTAATTACAACTACCCAGGTTTTGAAAAAGTTGACAGAATAAAGAATTCCAATTCTTTATTTTTTTTTTCAGAACAAAGTTGTATGAATTTATTTAGAAAATTGCCAAATGGTTTGTCAGTTCAACAGTCATGTAACTGACAGCATGGTACTTAATTTTCCATTACAATTTTGAGTGTGTAATTTTGTATTTATTGTAAGTAGAATACTCTTTGTTTATTTCCTCTACTAGAGTGGTACTTGAATAGTCATAAATTAAATTACATATTATTATACACGTTCTCATGTAATAGGCAATAATATTGATTTTTGATGTTGTACAAGTTAGCATAAATCTATGAAATTCATATCAAGATAGTAAAAGAAGCATTACAATGTACTTACTGTAAGGAGGCACTGAGTATATGATACAGTTGAGAATAGTTGATAAATACGTCCACTGAATCAATGAGAATGAGGACAATTTATTGGTAAAGGCAGAACAAATGTACCAAAAGAAAAAAGGTAGGACAGTAGTTCTGAGCCTTTTTTGATAGATTCACCTAGGACACTGTTATATGATCCAGTGCCCAAAACAGTCACATCAAAATCTCTGATGGCAAAATCTGGTACTGATTTGTTTGTTTTTTCTCATAAATCACACATTTAATGTTACTTGTTTTCAGTAGGCTTTGAAAACCTTACTACTGTCACACTAAACTAGAAATAAGTTGACAATTCCTGACTACATTCAGAGAAAATAAATATTAGTCTTCTAAAATATACAGGACTCACCTCCTTAATGTGAACATAAAATTCAAATACCTCCAATGTTCTCCCTTGAAGATATGTTAGCTTCACTCTGAGCAAAGATCAACACTCCTTTGCGTTTCCCAAGGACATTACATTGTGATTCATCAGATTCCTATAACACTTGCTGAAGTTACCCCTCAATTATTTCTATTTGATCAGTATGAAGTGTCCTTCCTTATCTTTTTTGATAAATTTTGGTTTAAAGTTGATTTTATTCCATATTAGAATGGCTACTCCAGCTGATTTCTTGGGACCATTTGCTTGCAAAATTTATTTCCAACATTTAACTCTGAGTTATTGTCTGTCTTTAAAACTGAGGTGCGTTTCCTGTATGCAGTAAAATGCTGGGTCCTGTTTACATATCCAGTCTCTTAGTCTATGGCTTTTTATTGAGGAATTGAGTCCATTGATGTTAAGAGATTTAAGAAAAAGTGAATGTTACTTCCTGTTATTTTTGCTGTTAGAGGTGGTATTATGTTTGTGTGGTTAACTTCTTTTTGGGTTTGTATAAAGATTACTTTCTTGCTTTTTCTAGGGTGTAGTTTCCCTCCTGTGTTGGAGTTCTCCATCTATTACCCTTTGTAGGTCTGGATTTGTAGAAAGATATTGTGTAAATTTGGTTTTGTGATGGAATATCTTGTTTTCTCCATCTATGGTAATTGAGAGTTTTTGCTGGGTATAGTAGCCTGGGATGGGATTTTTGTTCTCTTAGGGTCTGTATGAGATAGGCCCAGGATCTTCTAGCTTTCATAGTCTCTGGTAAGAAGTCTGGTGTAATTCTGATAGGTCTGCCTTTATATGTTACTTGATCTTTTTTCCCTTACTGCTTTTAATATTCTTTGTTTTGTGCATTTGATGTTTTGAGTATTATGTAACTGGAGAAATTTCTTTTCTGGTCCAGTCTACTTGAAGTTCTGTAGGCTTACTGTATGTTCATGGGTATCTATTTCTTAAGGTTACAAAAATTTTCTTCTAAAATTTTGTTGAAGATATTTACTGGTCCTTTAATTTGTGAATCTTCACTCTCTTCTATACCTATTACCCTTAGGTTTGGCCTTCTCATTGTTTCCTGGATTTCCTGGATGTTTTGTGTTAGGTGCATTTTGCATTCTGCATTTTCTTTGACTGTTGTGTCAAAGTTTTCTATGGTATCTACTACACTTGACATTCTCTCTTCTATCTCTTGTATTCTGTTGTGATACTTGCATCTATGATCTCTTTTCTAGGTTTTCTAACTTCTGGGTTGTCTCCCTTTGTGATTTCTTTATTCTTTCTATTTCCATTTTTAGATCCTGGATGGTTTTGTTCAATTCCTTCACCTGCTTGGTTGTGTTTTCCTGTAATTCTTTAAGGGATTTTTGTGTTTCCCCTTTAAGGGTTTCAACCTGTTTACCTGTGTTCTCCTGTATTTCTTTAAGGAAGTTATTTATGTCCTATTTAAAGTCCTCTATCATCATCATGAGAAGTGATTTTAGATCTGAATTTTCCTTTTCCACTGTGATGGTGTATCCAGGATTTGCTATGGTGGAAGAATTGGATTCTGATGATGCCAGGTAACCTTGGTTTCTGTTGATTATGTTCTTGAGCTTGCCTCCTGCCATCTGGTTATCTCTAGTGCTACCTGCCCTCCTTTTATCTTACTGGAGCCTGTTCTTCCTGAGATCCTGGTTGTGTCAGAATTCCTCAGAGACCAGCTGTCTCTGGGGATCCTTTGATTCTAGAATCCTGTGTTGCTTAGATTCTGGGTGTGACAGAGATCCTGGGAATCAAGCTGCCTCTACAACTTGAGATCCTAATGTGACCAAGCTTTTGAGATCCTGAAATCCTATGATCCTGGGTGTGTTAGAGCACGTGAGAGTTGAGCTATCTCTGGGTGCTGTGGGACTGGCTGAGGAGTTCACACCCAAGGTCTGCTCAGGGCACCAGCCAGGACTAGAAGAATTCCAATTCTTAATTATTACCAATTCATTTTCAGTTTCATTTTAATTTCCAAATCTTTATCATAATAGGTAAAAGATGATATCCCATTATGCATTATAATACTAACCTTACTTTTTTTTCACTCTTTATATGCATTATGTGAAAAAAAGAAACCAGAAAAATGTCTCTTCAGTTAATAACTCCTTTTATTTTGAATCAAGTAAAGCAGAGATGACTCTCAGTTGAGCTCTTCTGTGTTACACTCATAATATATTAATAACACAACACATGTCTTAGTACAGTTCGCAGTCAATATAAGTGTTATAGACTGAAGGAGACAGAGGATGGATTTGCATGGTAACTCTGGAAACTCTTCTTAAACAAAGATGGATGATGACTGGATGAATGAAGAGATGTGAGAGGAGAAATGATAGAGATGTCCCTAATAGTGGAAAGGATATGGAGAGTACCCCTGAGAATTCACAGATGCCAGCATAGCAACAGCCAGTGTGTTCTGCTTTAACGAGGAATAAAGTACAGCTGGTATGAAGGTGGTAGACGGCCAAAGGCATTGGTCAATGGAGTAGTGTCAATGCCCTTTGTATCAACGAAAGATTTCAGGTTAAAATTCTGTACAATGGCGGTCAGAAGCAAAAACAGCTCCATGCGAGCCAAGGACTCTCCCACACACATTCGCTTTCCTGAAAAACAAAAGCAACAGAGAGGTTTCCCTCCTTAGAGTAGGTTCCGAACTATTGTAAAGGTAGACAGTTAAGTTTGATTCTTAAATGGTAGATGGGTCACATATAGAATGACTACAAGGATTTTTATACAGGGATGCACACAATCTTGGACATAGATGTTGTCTGTTTAATGTCTGGATTAGGAGGCACCCTTCATTCATTAAATATTTACTATAAGCTCTATATCACAACTTTACTAATAATTTATACAACTACCCTTTGACCTTTAAAGTTGATATCAATCTTCTAGAGACACATTCACTTCACTGCTCTAAGAGCCACAAAGAGCAAAACTACCTCTCCCTGAAGACATGGTAGACAATCCATTTTATCTCAGAATTGTTTCTTGTGGAATCAGACCTAGTGGCACATGTCTGTGATGTCAAGCACTCAGACAAATGGGGCAATAATATTGAGTCCAGGGTGAGCCTAAACAACAATGCCCCCCAAAAGCTTACCTTGTACCTGAATTAAAAATAGAAATAAATTTTATTTACCTGTTGAGAAAGGCAAAAAGTAGTCACTCTTCTTAAATTTCCCATTCTCATCCAGAAAATGGCCAGGATCAAATACTTCTGGGTTGGGAAATTCTTTGTCATCATGTAGCACAGAAGTCAGTGATGTTATTAAGGTCATGCCCTGAAAATAACAGATAAAAATATGTGAACCCATCCATAAAACTTCGGACCAAAATTTATCTTCTCTACATGAAATGCAGGGACAGAGAATGGAGCAGAGACTGAGAGAATGCCAACCATTAATCAGTCCAGCTTGAGACACATCCCATAGGCAAGCACCAATCCTTGAAACTGTTAATGACACATGGTTCTGTTTACAGACAGGAGTTTAGTATGACTGTCCTCTGAGAGGCTCCACACAGCAGCTGACTCAGAGGGATGCAGAGACCCACAGCTAAACAGTAGAAGGAGATTGGAGACTCTTATAGAAGAGTTGGGGAAGGATTTCAGGCCCAGAAGGAGATAAGAACTCTTTTTTTTGTTTGTTTGTTTGGTTGGTTTTTTTTTTCTCTTTTTTTATTTTTGATACTTTATATACATTTCCAATGTTTCCCCTTTTCTGAATCTCCTCTTTGGGTACCCCCCATCCCCTCCCCAACCCGCCTCTAGGAGGGAATTCCACCTCCCACCCCCCTCCCGACCACCCATCCCCATATTCCCGCCTTGACATTCCTCTTTACTGAGGCCTCTAACATCCTCAGGCCCAAGGGCCTTTCCTCTCCCCCTGATGGCCATCAAGGTCATCCTCTGCCACATATATGGTCCAAACCATAAGTCCATCAATGTGTATTCTTTGGTTGGTGGTCCAAACTCCAGGAAGACCGGGGGGGGGGGGGGTCAGGTCCATTGACTCTCTTGCTCCCTCCATGGGGCTGCAAATTCCCTCAGCTCCTTCAGACCTTCCTCCAACTCCTCCATCTGGGACTCTTCAGGAATACAAACAGTCAGCTATCCTGGACCCTTGGGGCTCTAAGAGACTGAACCACTAACCAAAGAGTATACACAGGCTGGACCTAGCCCCCCACACACATATTTTGCAGCTGTGCAGCTTAATCTTCATGTGGGTCTCCAACAACAAGAACAGGGGCTTTGCCATACATGGGATATGTTCTAGTTAGGATAGCTTTTCGTGCTTCACAGAGACTTGAGACTTGATGTGCCAGGGTGTGGGAACACACAAGGGACTGGGGATGGTGTAAGTATTGTGGCAGGAAGTGACCTAGAGGAGGAGGCAGTGAGAGAGATGTTAAAATGAATAAATCAAAAAATATAGTTCAATGAGTGGAAAGGCTCAAATGTGGCTCAGCAAGTAAAGGCATACAAGCCTGACAAGCTGCGTCTGATCCCCAGAACCCAGAAGGTGGCAAAGAGAACTAACTCCTGAAAATGGTCTTCTGACCCCTCAATCAATCAATCAAATAATAAATAAATAAATGTAATTTTAAACAACAATGAAAGAAACGAGATTCTATCACGGCTGCTTTTCAACATTGTTTTAGAAATTCTCATTCATAGAAAAATACAAAAAGAACACTGTAGGCATTGAAGTTATTTCTAAAAAATGAGGGATCAATAAAGACTTCAGAAAAGAGAGAGAGAGGAAAGAGGCGGGAGAGAGAGAGAAAGAGAGAGAGAAAGAGAGAGAGAGAGAGAGAGAGAGAGAGAGAGAGAGAGACTATATTTCCACCAGACCTAAATAAATTTTAAAGAAGTTCTTCAAAGTAAGAGAGTTGTTAGCTTATAAGAAAAAAAAAAGAAAAACATGAGAATGTATGGAGCTCACAAGTAACAATGACTCACAGAAAAATTCAAATGACTCTAACGTCATAAGAGAGTAAGACACTCTGAATAGCCTTTCCTTCAGTCTCTGCTCCATTTTTGTTCCTGTGTTTCCTTTACACAGGAAAATTTCTGGGTTAAAGATTTAGAGATGGTTATATGGTCCCATCCCTCAATTGGGGGGCCATCTTTCTACTGGAGGTAGTCTCTTAAGGTTCAATCTTCCCACTGTTGGGTATTTCAGCTAATCTTAACACCATTGGGTCCTGGTTGGGATTCATCCCATCCACAGACACCAAACCCCAACACTACCACTGAGGCCAAGAAGTGCATACAGACAGGAGCCTGGTATAGTTAGTTGTCCTCTGAGAGGTTCTGCCAGCACCTTAGTAAAACAGATGCAGATATTCACAGTCAACCATTAGACTCAACCTGGGGACCCCAATGGAAGAATTAGCTAAAGGACTGAAGGAACTGAAGGGGGTTTCAACCCCATAGGAAGAGCAATAGTATCAACTCAGAGGACACTTCAGAGCTACCAGGGGCTAAACCACCAACCAAAGAGAATACATGGGTGGGTCCATGGATCCTGCTACATATATGCAGAGGACTGCCTTATCTGTCTTCAGTGGGAGGGGAGGTGCTTGTTCCCATGGAGGCTTGTTGCTCCCACAGAGGGGGATGCTAGAGGTCTGAGACAGGAGTGGGTGGGTGGATGGGGGAGCACCTTCTTAGAGGCAAAGGGGAGGAGGGATGGGGTAGGGAGTTTGCAAAGGGGAGACTGGGAAGGAGAACATTTGAAATGTAAATAAATTAAATAACTAATTCAAAAGTACAAAGCACATACACAATGTAAAAAAGGGAATAAAACTCAAATCATTCATCTCTTTACTATAAATGACAAAAAAAGAGTAAAAATAATAACAGTATAAGTATGTAAAAATAAAGTTAATATAAGAAAATGGAAGCTATGGCATCAAAATCAAATCATGGGGCCATAGCTCAGTGCAATAACACTTGGCTGGCATGTGCAAGGCCATGGGTTCAATCCTCAGAACTAAAAGAACGAAAAAGAAAAGAAGAAAGGATAAATTTTCAAAAATACATGAGTATGGTGGCACATGTCTATAGACTAGCACTTGGAGGCAGACATTGGGGACCCCTGTGAACTCAAAAGACTAGCAACCACATCAGAAAAACAATGTGACACTGACTCCAATTTACAAGTAGGAGAGAGGGCTGGAGAGGTGGCTCAGTGATTAAGAGCACTGACTGCTCTTCCAGAGGCTCTGAGGTCAATCCCCAGCAACCACATGGTAGCTCAAAAACATCTGAAATAGGATCTAATGTCTTCTTCTGGTGTGTCTGAAGACAGCTACAGTGTACTTATGTACATTAAATAAATAATATTAAAAATAAATAAATAAAAGTAGGAGAGAACAGAGTATAGATACAAATATTTTATTGGACTATTTCCTTTTTTGTTGTTGTTGTTTGCTTATGTATTTTTAAAGTTTATCAGCATGTTATATTGCCATTTCAACATAGCTTGTTCAAATCAAAATATGTTTTCCTATAAAAGGCAAAAATCTATAGTAGACATTCACAAGAAATAAGCAAGGAAGCAAAACACAGTTTTTGAGCAAATCACATTGCCACAGAAAAGCATTTAACAGAGAAAGAAGAATAAAGAAGCTATAATTAGACCAAGACACATAGAAAGCAGTTCTTGTCAATGATTACCTAATTATAAATAGCTTAAATTCTTAAAGTAAAAGAAAAAAGCACCACAAGAGACTCTGTCCAAAATAAAATAACAACAAAACAACCATATTGTTAACTTATTTCACTTATACAAACTGAAAGAGATTCAATCCAAATAAAGCAGAAGTGGCCATGATTAGATAAAATATTCTTTAAGCCAAAAATCACAAAAAAGAGATGAAGAAGGTCATTATATAATAGTAAAAGGGTAAGTTCAGCCTCTCTCATTTTGTGTTGGTGGAGAATTAGAATCTTTTTTGTTGTTGTTGTTGGTTTTTCCAGACCGGGTTTCTCTGTATAGCCCTGGCTGTTCTGGAATTCAATCTATAAACCAGGCTGGCCATGAATCATATTTTCAATTCAGAAACTACAAAATAACTAAAGTACAGTGTCAGAGGAACAAGCTTACCTTGGGAATTATATAATTTCTGAATCTAACATTACAGGTAGCTGCATGGGGTAGATTGTTGGGAATAAGGTTAACATATCTCTGGATCTCATGTACCATTGCATCTGTGTAGGGCATGTGGGTTCGGTCCTGCATGCAGGGACTCCTGTGTCTGCCAATTACATGATCAATCTCTTCCTGGACTTTAGCTATAAGGACACAATTAAGAAATGGTACATTTGTCATAGCAATTCAAGTCTATATGAAATGTGATGAAGGTATCAGGCCACATACTCACTTAGAATTAGACCATTGTTATAGCACACAAATCCCCCCCACAACTTAAGCATTAAGATTAACATGTGCAAACAGGTACATTAGTGTACAGAAGATTCAATACACAGAAATGATGAAGTGTTTCAGTATATAAATGCCTGATGCATGTGAACTCTAATCATTACTGTCTCACTGAGAAAAAAAAAAAAACACAAAAAACAAGAATGAATTTCACATCCAAATAATAGTGATACTTCAAAATTGAACTGTGGAGTTAGAAGCATATTTCCATGGTTAAGAGCACTGGTTGCTCCTCCAAAGGATGCTGATTTACTTCCTAGCACCCACAGGTGGCACACAAATGTCTGTAACCCCAGTCTTAGAATTTATGCCTTCTTCTAGTCCCTATGGTCACCAGGCATGCATGTGGTCCACAGACATACATGTAGATAAAACATCCATAAACATAAAAAAAAATAAAGATTTTCAATTGAATACTAAATAGCTGCATGTGTGTGTTTATGCATATGTGAGACTTAGTTTCCTGCTTTTCATTTGTACAGTTCCTAAAGGCATACACTTTGAAATGTTCTAGAAGTTTTATCAGTAGAATCAGTTCAGGTTGTAAATAATAACTATTTCTATTATTTGATTGTACTACTTGTGAGCAGTTTTACAATAGAGATGAATTACACTCCTATGACTACTTCATACAAAATATTGAAACTCACATGCTTACACAAAACACACACACACACACACACACACACACACACACACACACACACACACACACACACTGACACAAACACTGCCCGGAGTATCTTTTCATTGGATTCAGAGCTCTGGTGTTCTACTGCCACTCACAGTAACTTTATTTCTCTTTCTCATTTTTCTCTATTGTCAAAATTGGTTCACTTGTATCTCATCATATAAGTACAAATGGCATCTGGTGACACAAAAACATCGATATTAAACTTATTCCAGGCTATCTGAAGAAGACTAACTTTGCCTCACAAATCTCAGAATCATACCTGTGACCTCTGTGTGCTTCAGTAGGAGCAGGAGTCCATATCTCAGGGTAGTGCTTGTGGTGTCTGATCCAGCTACAAACACATCAGTTACAGTAGCCAACAAGCTTTCAAAAGGAAACTCGGAATGTGGATTGTGTTTTTCCTGGGAATTGTATTTCATTATTAGAGAGCGACCATACATATTAGACAGTGACCAATTTAAACAATTTTCAAATAATACAAGTTGGCTTACAATAAGCAAATTTAGAATGTGAAGTGCATAGTAAAAATATCACAGCAAGTACACAGTATAGCTCAGAATGTAAGTTAGCTAACTCGATATTCATGCCCTTATTTCTTCCTTGCATCAAGATTCAATTTCTCAGAACATGCCACACCAATAACATAACAAAAAGAACCCAATACAAAGTTTTCCTTCCTTCTTTTCTTTTAAGATTTATTTATTTATTTATTTATTTATTTATTTATTTATTTATTTATTTATTTATTATGTCTACAGCATTCTGCTTGCATTTATGCCTGCAAGCCAGAAGAGGGCACAAGATGTCATTATAGATGGTTGTGACCCACCATGTGGTTGCTGGGAATTGAACTCAGGACCTCTAGAAGAGCAGCCAGAGCTCTTATCTTCTGAGCCATCTTTCCAGACCTCATTCTTTCTTTCTTCAAACAATGGAGACGGTATACCTCGCCTGGAGAATAAGTAGTTTAACCTCTGTATGAAGTCTGGAGAGATGACTCAGCCATTAAAAACACTGCTTGCTCTTCCACAGGACCCAAGTTCTATTCCCAGTAGTTATATCTGGCAGCTTACAACCATCAGTAATTCTAGCATCAATTGATTCAACATCTCTGGGTCACTGACAACCAAACACAAAACCTATGCATCATTTTAGAATACTAATAATAAATCTTAAACATCAATATGAATACTCATATACTAAGTATAAACATGGAAAATGGCAGGCTTGCAGCACTATATCCAGAAAAGTTTGAAGTTTTTGGAGTGTGATACAAAGTTGAATAAGAGACTCCTGAATTTCCCTCTACCTACTGATACACACACAAACACACACACACACACACACACACACACACACACACACACACACACACATATATATATATATATATATATATATATATGTTTTACATATTCATGTGTACATATGTATATTAATTTATATATGTTGATGTAAGAACAGTATTAAAGACTAGCAAACTTATAAACCAAGAATTTATTCATGCTTGTGCACAAAACTGAAAGTAATGGTTAAAAGTATATTACTCCAACAGTGACAATCCAAAAACACTATCATAAAATTCTTTAAAAGTCCCAACATACAGAATTTTCTGAGTGAAAGAAGGACAAGGCCACAAATGAAACATTATCTCAAAGGTTTCCGGTAAGTTAACCCTTAAGTTGGTGACTCTAGGCCAGAGGGGATTAAACATATATGTGGTTCCCTAAACCATGGAGGTAATGGCTGCTGTATACAGTATTCCAAGCACCCCTAACAGTGCTAGTCACTGGGGAGACTATTTTAACATTGGAAAGTGCAGGTGAGGGAGCAGACAGGGAACACTGCACATTCCTATTCTGATGTAAATTATTACAGTAAAAGGCAGGTCCTCAGAAAGAGCAAGAATGAATGAACATGACTCAGCCATTTCAATCTTCAGTATACATCCAAACCCAAATTAAAATTAATAAGTGACAGAGATGCCTGCTCTCCTGTTACCTACAGCACTATCCACTGGGAACAACCAAGGTACCTATGAACAAAATGATGGACTTTTAAAATATGAGATAGATTAAAATTCAGGATGGTGGGGCTGGAGAGATGGCTCAGTAGTTAAAAGCACTGGCTGCTCTTCCAGAGGTTCTGAGTTCAATTCCCAGCAACCTCATGGTGGCTCATAACCATCTATAACTGTAGTCCCATGGGATCTAATGCCTCTTCTGATGTGCAAAACACCCATGAACACAAAATACTTAAATAATTTTTAAAAATTTAACATGGCTAAGAATAAGCCAGGATTAATGACATTGTTTCAGAATCTGTCTTTCCATAATACAGACTACCATTAAGACAGTCCAAAGAAGGGAAAGGGATTCTGATCTCAGGTATCACTCTACTGAACTCAGTGATTCCCCCTGGCTAGCAAGAGCATTACACTCGTGTTTTGTTTTAAACAAATTTCTAAGTAAGTGGAATTTCTTCATGTCAATGCCAATATTTTCAGAGTACCTCAAAAATATTTTTACCTGATTATCTGTCCAGAATCATCTCTGGTTAGATCAGCTAACGTTCTTACCCTCCTCTGTGTCATCCACATCCAAGTCTCTCATCACTTTACTGTACAAATCTTAAATTCTCACCTCTGCCTCCTCACTCCAAAGATTAGAAACAAGCCCAAGTTACCTGTCTCTTTCTCCTGCATGATCAAATCCACTTTTTACTTTAATGTTTATCACTTTGCATTTTAAAGTCATTATGCCTAAGTTACCCAAAGTGTATCTTCCCTGTCCTCACATACCTTATTAAATAATTCTGATTGCTTAACAATTCAAGTTTAAATCTTTAATGATGCTAGTCCATTTCATGCCCACAGTAGAAACCTAAAGTGCTTACCAAGTGTTTCTTGCCTGAAAAGTTAAATATTCCCCAATAAGAATGGAAATAATTAATGAAACATAAGCCAACAAATAACACTTTACCTGTTCCATTTTGATCAGGAAACAGTCAATGAAGTCCCGAGGATTGTCTATGTCCAGTGTTTCTTGGTGTTCCTTCACTCGCCCCAAAATATAACTTTTTATTTTAGCAATATTTTTAATTACTTTGTTATGGCTCCCTAGGAGATAATCGATGAAGGCAGGGATAGCATTGCAGACCTTAAACATTTTTAAAAAATATGTTTATTAGACTGAATGTGGTCACTCGTGTTTGTAATCCAGTTACTCAAGAAGCCTATGTGAGTGAATCACCAGAGCCTAGGAATATGAGAATAACCTGGGTAGCAAAATGAGATGCAGAGGACTGTCTTGTCTGGCCACAGTGAGAGAAGACGCACCTAACCCTCAAGAGACTTGAGGCCCCAGGGAGTGGGGAGGTCTGGTGGGGTGGCAGTGGGAGGGGTGGGGACATCAACTTGGAGATGAGGGAGGATATATGGGATGAGGAACAGTCAAGAGGGTGGATTGGGAGGGGGATAACTACTAGACTGTAAAAAAAGAATAATGAATATTTTTTTAAAAATAAAAAAAAATAAAATAAAATACACATGGAATGCCAAAAAAGAAAAAGTAGCACAGAGAAGGAGTAAGAAGAATGATGTACTGAAGTAAACTTTTTCTGATTTTTTGAAGGTTTGAAACAGAGAGTGTTAGCGGTTGGGAGTCATATACTCATGTGGACTATTATCTTTCCACAGATGTGCTGATATTGAGCCTGCAGCTAGGTCAACAAGAGCCGTCTTTACTTTAAAAACTTCCATTCTTTGTACAACACAGGCCTCAGCTGGTTGTACTCAGCCATGCAGTCTGCCATCTGAGCTGTCTTTCACTTCTGAGACTTCCTCTTACTGAAAGTTGGAGATTTATAGCCAATATGTCTTGAATCCCCCTTAGAAGATATATATACAGGTGTGCTCAATTGTTTAACCACACTTGCGCATAAGCATTTACCCATAAAAATGCTTTGTTGGGTTTCTTAATGTCTATTGCTGAACTATTGACAATAGCTAGGAAATGGAATCAGCTTAGATATCCTACAAAAGATGAATGTGTGTGTGTGTGTGTGTGTGTGTGTGTGTGTGTGTGTGTGTGTGTGTGTGTGAGAGAGAGAGAGAGAGAGAGAGAGAGAGAGAGAGAGAGAGAGAGAGAGAGAGACATAGCCACAAAATGGAATGTTGTTTCATCCATAAATAATGAAATTGGGACATTTTTCAGGAAAAAGCATGGAGCTGGAGATGTGTATATAAGTAATGAAAGTGGAAAGGGAACAATGAGAAGGAAGAAAATTAGCAGAAGCAGAAGGATATGCAGAAAGATAAGTAGAGAATTCATATGATAGAAAATCAGAAGAGAGTACTGGTTAGGAGAACAAAAAGAACCAGCAAAAGTGGGAAAAGGAGGAATGGCATGAGCAGTGAGGGAGGGGAATGAATAAGAACACACACACACACACACACACACACACACACACACACACACACACACTCACGACATTCACATCATAACAAAGCTCATCCCTTCATGTGCTGATTTAAATTTTTGAACCCTTCAGATTTTATGAATTTCTATGAGTCACATGTTATTGCTGAGGATAGTGGTTTGGGAAGTGTGTTATAGAACGGAAAGCTACTCCTGCTTTTTTACAACTATTCCTCAACCTCCTGAATGGAACCATGACATTAAATCTGGGAAGGATGCAAAGGCCATGAAGGATGAAATTCCAGAACTATAAAATAGAGGAAGAATTCAAATATGGAGGAAGGGAATTACAGGAGATGGTGGGGAGAGGAATAAATAATTCTACGTGTACTTAAGAAGGCCATAGGAAAACTTTTTTAATGTTTACTTAAAATGCATATAAAACACATAGTTATATGTATACACATATATATGTATACACAGCACACTCACAGAGATTTGAAGTTTAATATACATATATAGTAAATGAAGTAGTATAACTTCATTTACTATGATGATGCTCCCCTCAAGAAACATAGACTTTCTTAAAAAAAAAAAAACAAAAACAAAAACAGAGAGAGGCAAGGAAAATCTCCCTTCAAGTTGGCATTTGGGGAAGTCCAAGAAGCTCTTAAAGCAAAATAGACAATTCTCTTTGCCATTGCCCCTGATTGCCTCCCAGAACTTGAAGCTAAGACAATACTGCCAAAGGCAACACATTTTGGACACCCAGGCCTTAAAAGAATCCAGCTGAAAGCAACTTGGAAATGTCTTCACTGAGGACTAGCTCTCACTGAATTCAAAGATAATACATAAGTTACCAAGAAAGGAAAAATAATTGTAAGTCTTTATACAGCTACAAAAACCTACAAACCTCAACAATGAGCAGAACAAAAAGCTATCCTCAATGATGCAATAGTGGTATGTATATCTTGGGAGTAACCAACAATTGTCTACTAGGACATAACTCCTGCTCAATTGAGGGAAATCTGAGTATTACTGTAAATCTAGGCAAGTACCAATAGCTGGTAAGGTTATAGACCCTAGAGAAGAACCTACTACTGCGACTTTCCTAAACCAATATAACTCCTAACTGCATTCTAAATACTTAGCCTATACACACAGCAAAGTGTAGCTCTCACCCCTTACCAAAGAAACTTCTTTTGAAAACAGATGGATACTATTACAGAAAGCTACAACTGGTCAAAATGCACAGAACTAACTGTGGGGTGCCCAATATCAACTGATAGATCTAAAAAGCAACTCCTGCTCCTAAGAATTAGGGAACACATTGAAGAGGGAGTCAAAATATTGTGAGAAACAGACCAGGGTATCTGTTGGGAGATGGTATCTTCTACATATGAGGGAGAAGCTGTATCCATGCAATATCAACAATATGATAGTATAAACAAGACCTGCACAATGGCAACACCAGTTGGCATGTCCACATGGCTGGGAGAAATCACAGAAGGTCCCACACCTAATTTTAGTGCTACAGACAACCAGCGGCTGCTAAGAGGAGGGGAATCATTTGTTAGCAATGAGCCACCCCGATAAGTTATCTAATCCCACTAATCCTAAACAATTTGCACTTGAGCAACACTAAATGTACTCAGTAGCATGTGTGTGTGTGTGTGTGTGTGTGTGTGTGTGTGTGTGTGTGTGTGTGTGTCAGTAATAACTAAAAAAGTCATTAATTTTATAGGGAGTTAGAGGGGAGAAGAGTTAAGAGAAGGACTGAAGGAGCTGAAGGGGGTTGCAACCCCATAGGAAGAACAACAGTATCAATTACCCAGACCTCTCAGAGCTCCCAGGGACTTAACCACCAACCAAAGAGTATACGTGGAAGGATCCATGGATCTCACTACATATGTTGCAGATGACTGCCTCATTGGGCATCAGTGGGAGGGGAGGAGCTTGGTCCTGTGGAGGCTTGATGCCCAGAGAAGGGGGATGCTAGAGGGGTGAGGTGCGAGTGGGTGGGAGGGTGGGAGAGCACCCTTTTAGAGACAAAGGGGTGGGGAGGAAGTAAGGGGTTCATGGAGTGCAGGCCAGGAAGGGGAATAATATTTGAAATGTAAATAAATAAAATGTTTAATAAATAAAATAAATATTTAAAAAATCCTTTATTTTGATAGAGAAATAACCATACATGATTTCTTGTAAAGAGAATATCTTTGACTCACCTGCATCCATGGGGAGTTCAAGATTTTAGCGTTTTCATTGAATTTCTCCATCAAGTTAAGAAAATTCTCATCTTTATAATCAAAACGATTGTGAAAAATAACTGAACAGATCACATTGGCAGGAGCACAGCTCAGGATGAATGTGGGATCACAGAGTGAGCCTGAAGGATTGAAAGCAGTTTAAAATACCATAAAAACATCCATGTAAACATCTTTATCTTTAGACTTAAAAAAATAATAATAATAATTTTAGAAGCCCTAAGGAAATATTGGCTCAGAAGTTACCATATTGGCAAGAACTTCCACATGCTTCCAATGAGAACTTCACTGTTTCTTTAGTCCTAGCTTGCTTAATAATCATTAGCTAAATCTTTAACAGCTGCTCCCTGTGTAAACATCATTCTTTGTGTACATATTCAAAGTTTAGTTCTAAAAACCACATCATCACTTTTTTGTTGTTGTTGTTGTTGTTTTCAAGACAGGGTTTCTCTGTGTAGCCTGGGCTGTCCTGGAACTCACTCTGTAGACATGGCTGGCCTCAAACACACAGAGATCCACCTCCCTCTGCCTCCTGAGCTTTGGGGCTAAAGGTGTGTGCCACCACTGCCAGGCTATACATTACCATTTTTTTTAAATGATAGTTTTTAGGGGTTTTTTTGTTTTTGTTTTTGTTTTTGTTTTCGTTTTTTTGTTTTGGTTTGGTTTGGTTTATTTTTTTTATTTTTTATTTATTTATTTATTTATTTATTTATTTGCTGTTGCCAAGAAATGCTTGCTGATCTGACAGAAACCAGTTATGGCTGTTCCCTGAGAGGTTCTACCAGCACCTGACCAATACAGATGCAGATATCCACATTACCACTTTTAAGAACACATTAAAGTTCAAGTTTTCAATGTAGAAACTCATCTCTCCTTGCAATTGCTACACAATTAAGGAAGACAATAGGACTTGGAAACATTTTATGCCCAGTGACTAGCTGAAGGAGTCATGTCCACCACAGACAGCAGAGAAGATGACCAAGGAGAAAAAGATTACAGGAAATGCAGCATTCATCAGAACAAATTTGAGAGACCAGGAATACCTATATCAAAAAAATAGGGTAACAAAACACAAGCAACAATTCTTATACATTTGTTGACCTAAAATAAAGGTGAAATTAAAGTAATTTCAAATGAAAATTCAAATGGGACAAATACAGAGATTTCATTAATAAGTGGAGTCCTTTAATTCTTTCATTCCAACACTGAAAAAGAAAAAATATAGAATTTTGTGGCCCTTCTCACCCGGTATATCACCTTAACTTATTGAGATAAAGCCTATCCTCTACTGAAATCCTGGGTTATTGTCCTATATAGCCGTTAACATGGTCTATACTTGTTTTTTATTTGACAGTCATTTAAATCAATTTCATCATAAGAAATTAAAGCAGAAGAAATATTAATTTTGCATTGGCATATTTAAATAAAATAGTGGTGATTCAGACAATGTGGTATAACAATCTTTATTCCTTGCCCTTCAGGATGAGAGCTTAGCAAGCTCGGGTCCAAAACCTGGGTAACAGAGTGAGATGCTGTCTCAAAAACAATTTTTAATTGAATCACGAATAAGTCCTCAAATTCACATCATAAATATAATAAAATAAAATGTATGTAATGAATGAAAAGTATGTACCCCATATAGATTGCAAATGTTATTGTATCCTGACAACTACAAAGGTGTGTGTGTGCATCTGTGTGTGTATGTGTGTGTTTGTGTGTGTGTCTGTGTGTGTGTGTGTGTGTGTGTGTGTGTGTGTGTGTGTGTGTGTGTATGTGTGTGTGTGTGTGTTTATGTGTATGTGTACTGGCAACTGGGAGCTTACAGGGACACAGATTTTCATGCAGGTAAGGCACCCATTCACATAAAGTAGAACTGAAAATAAATAAATATTAAAAATTTCATTAGATTTCTAATCTATCCTTACATTTAGGAAAGATAATTAAACTCGAGGTAACTTGGAACCCAAGCTGAAAAATCAAATTCACTTTGACAATAATTATAATACATGTGCCAAGCCAAAAATCCAATGTTTTACAATGTACCCAGAGATTCCTTTTTATCTAGATATATAGAGGGCAGCAAATCAGATGAGAATCATGGGAAAGACTGGTGGTTACAGAGCCCAAGAGGAGATACACAGTGTTTCACATAGGGTCACTCAGGAAGAACATCAGGGTTGGCTTGTAGACAGGAGAAAAGAGAGGTCAGGAAACCACATTAAGTCTTGCACAGGAGGAAGGCATGAGGCAGGGTAGAAACACTGAGTGAGCTTTATTGAGAGTAACCTCAGTGGGATCTCGATGCTCTTAGGGATCCCAGACCTTGCTGTCATGTGACCTGGAGCAAAGAAAACACAGGACTGCCATTTGTGAATTTGGTAAAGAATTGGGAGAATTTGGGAGAATAGACTTGTTGAAAAATCCAAGCCATGCTTTCTGTCTAGGAATTAGCTAAGCCTGGGTGTAGAGGTCCCTCCCAAGATTTGGAAGACATCTATGAATCAAAAAGAGTAAAATAGAGAAAACTAAACATGGCTAATAAGCAAATTACAAAGGATAGACTGAAAGCTAATTTACAATTAGCAGAAGAATAGGTTAGAATTAATAGCAGTTGAAATACAGTTAAATAAATAATGCCATACATGTTCAATATTAGCAGAATTCATCATAGTACATATTTACTCAAGAAATATGAAAAGACATAGCAAATAGTTATTAATATCAAGTAACCACCTGACAACTTTTAAACAGCCCTTTTTTTTATAAGGTCAACACAAAAGGAAATAAAAATATGATAAGCATCATTACTGGCAGAAGTTAAAACCATGGGTCTTGAAGCAAATATGTGTCACTGTGTCACTAAAGCTGACCAAACAGATATAGAATACCTCGATGACAAAACATGTCACTTTCTCATCTTCTATGAAAATATGATGAACTCAACCATACCATGTACACTTGACAAATACTGTCCAAGGAAATATTCTAAATAATAAAGTCATGATGATACTACAGGAAAATATTACCCTGTATTAATATTAGTGAGGCTTAACACTTTCTGTCTTCATGATGTTCTGTTCTGAAAGCAACTGGGTCAGAATGGGATTCTATGAGTATTGTGTCCACACTGTGTGCACAATCAGCATGTACAGACATGAGGACAGACAAGCAAAGCTCTGTCCTTGGGCACTAGCATGAGAGTTAACAATCACTGCCCAGAAGTAGCTAGCTACCATTGCAGTGTTGAAAAGGGCAGGCAGAGAAAGAGCCAGGAGAACAGGGACTCACCATTTGTTTTTCTTAGCTCTTCCACAAGACAGGATGCTTCCTCTTGAATTCGATCCTCAATGCTCCTCTTCCCCATCCCAAAATTCCTCAAGGTCATAAGTGAGAATCTTCAAAGCTCCTTCCATTTTTTTCCATTGCTGAAAATGACCCCTACCAGAACACGAAATGGAAACTAGAAGGGAGATCCCAGACAATAGAGGGGACAGGGCCCTGCCTGCTGCTTGGGAACCTGCCTGTGGTGGTTTGAATATGCTTGGCCCAGGGAGTGGCACTATTTGGAGGTATGGCATTGTTGAAGTAGGTGTGGCCTTGTTGGAGGAAATGTGTCACTGATGGTGTGGACTTTAAGACCCTCATTTTAGCTGCCTGGAAGTCATTCTTTTCCTAATGGCCTGCAAATGAAGAGAGAGAACTTTCAGCTGTTCCTGCACCATGCCTACTTGGACAGTGCCTTGCTCCCATCTTGATGAATATGGACTTAATCTCTGAACCTGTAAGCCAGCCCCAATTGAAGTTATCCTTATGATTTACCTTGGTCATGATGTCTCATCACAGCAGTAAAACCCTAACTAAGACACTCCCTAAGGAGCTTTTCCTGTCTAGTCCCTAGATCCCTCCTCAGCATACACATGCATACACATGCATGTGCATACATGCACATATGTGCGCACACTTACCCAGACCATTATTTATTCTTTCAATAAATGGGCGACTACCCCTCCCAGAAAACTCCTCTCCAAAGTCATCCAGGACTTCCTTTACTGCTTCATATCCATGAACCACCACAGTGGGCTTCATACCAATGTACACAGTGAACACAGGGCCATAGACTTTTGAGAACTGGAAATAAGAAAGAAATATATAAGTAGCAGAAGAAAAATCTAGGCTGTGTGAGCATCTTACTGTCCACATCTGTAGTCTGCCAACCACAATTCAAATTTAGATTCAATGCATAAAAAGCTGTTTGCTATAGCTTTCACATGCAACATACGTCTTGTTTACCAGATTTCCAGACAAATCAACGTGCAAACTGTCAGAACTGTGACACTTTGAAGTAAGTTTATCTGTGAACTTACAGATAAAGAGACTGATGTTTAAAGAATCTCAGGTTCATTCTAGTTTCCCATGAGTAAAAATTCAACACTTGGATTTGAAACCCTTCTCAGTAGATCTCGGTTACTCAGACAATGAACCAGTGTTGGGAGCTGTTTGCCTCTTCTCTGAAGCAGAGAGAGAAAAAGAAAAAAGAAAAAGAAAATTCTGCCTGCCAGGCACTCACAGTGGGTCAGGGTCTGTTGGCCGATTTCTGTGGGGTAGTGGACAATGAGAGGGACCCTGGTAAGGTCGAGCTAAAGGCTTGAAGCCCCAAAGAACGTGAAGGGATGGTAGGAGCTTTGCCTGCTCCAGGCACCAGACCCCTTTCATGTAGCTGCAGCCCCCCATAGATTTGTAGCTATCAGTCACATAAAGGCAATGTCCAAACCCTTCTATATGTAGATGAGACCTCCCAAACATCTCAGACCAAGACAATAGGAAAAGAGCCATGACCACAGTCAAGTAGGCTCGAAACAGAGTTCTCCATGCTAATGGGGTACCTAGAAACCCAGAGAGCATTGCCAAACCTTCCCTTCCCAGACAATTCTCCCTGCAAAAGGTATTTAATCTCAGGTCCACCCTTAGAAGTTGGGTATGGTTTTATGAATACACTACCCACCATGAAAATAAATAGTTTAGAACCATGGACTGTCTCTTTTTATTGAGATCTACTGTAGGAGCCATGGAGAAGGCCTTCACTTATAGAGCTGTAGTCTAGTCTCCCATGGAAGGCCTCTCTGTACTACCAGTCAAGATTGCCTTCACATGTGTAGCCATCAAACAAAGACCTATCACTGCTGGGACCAGCTGGAGCTCTTCGTTTTCCCCCCAGGCCCCAGGCTAGATGTAGCCTGTGGGCCTCCAACTCTATTCTGTGCTCTTCTGTGACTCCCAGTGGTGCCTGGATGTCCAAGAGCCTGAGAACCCCACGGCCCTGGCCTCGTTGGATGCCCAGGGACCCCTGAACCAGTTCTGGCTTTCCTATGCCTCAGACTGCACTTTCCAACTCCTACAGAGGTATCTTGGTGCTTCCCTACATCACACCACCTGCCCCAGAAGCAGTATGGGCCTCCAAAAGTGGCCATGCACAGGGGTGGAGAAGACTTAGGCCCACAATCCTACAGATTTCCTGGCCTGATGAGGCATGGAACAATAACAGGAGGTATACTTGATTCTCACCCTGAGAGGCCAAAGATTCTATGGTATTGACCTTGGTGGAAGGAGCAGGGAGGCTTTTGATGGGGACAGATGTCTTATGTATATATTTTAGCAATTGTTTCTGTTAGCTCATGGCTATGTTTCTCACAGTACTGTGAAGTATAAAAAGGCTAAGAAAAATGAACTCTATTCTAGACTGGCATGGTATTGAACTTCAGCCCTTCCAATTCTAAATCTTGACTTTGCATCTTTTTTCTGCCTTTCCTATAATGATGCTCACTCCCCCATCAGAGGCTGTTTGATTTCATGAAAGAAAACCAGCACAGAACAGTCTCCTGTGTCCCCACTGAAACAAATACTCAACTATGAAGGACTCTGCTTCAGGATTGTGCTGAGCTCTTCTCACAGAGTCACTCAGTCACCCTATGATAAATACTAGAAACCTCTTATTTGAAAATGCTCCCTAAGAAGCTCCCAGAAGTCAGGGTGGGTGACTTTAGCTGAAATGCTCAACAGTAGGGATACTGAACCTGAAGAAACCACCTCCAGGAGACAGACAGGACCCCCAGTGGAAGGAAGGGGACACCAACCCACCTTCAAATTGTTTGATTCAGAATTGATCCTATCTAAAAGAAATGCAGGGACAAAAATGGAGCCGAGATTAAAGAAATGGCCAGAGACTGGCATACCTTGAGTCCCATCCCATGTTCAGGTATCAGTCTCGGACACTATTAGTGATACTATGCTGTGCTTGCAGACAGGAACCTAGCATAACTGCACTCTGAGAGACTGTAAAAGCAGCTGACTGAGACAAGCACTTATTCAAGCCAAGCACTGGACTAAGGTCGGGGGCCCTACGGAAGAGTTAAGAGAAGGATCGAAGGCCCTGAAGGGGATGGTAATCCCACTGGAAGACCAACAGTGTCAACTAACCTGGACCCCTAGAAGCTCCCAGAGACTGAGACACAAACCAAAGAGCATACACCAATCCAAGGCTCCTGTACATATGTAGAGAGGGCTGCTTTCTCTGGCCTCAGTGGGAGAGGATGCACCTAGTCCTACAGAGACTTGATGTACCAGGGTGAGGGAATACTGGGGGGGCACCCTTTCAGAGGTAAAGGGGAGTGGGGGAGGGAGCAGAACTCTGTGAACAGGGACCAGGAAGGGAATAGCATTTGGAATGTTTATTAATTAGTTAATTAAAAATATTATCATATTACTAAAGTAACAGAAATCCCTCTCTAGATGAGTGTGATGACAGGTTGTCTGCAATCCTAACATGACTGACTGAGGAACAGACAGCAAGCAGAACAGCACATGCAGCATCCCAGAGGACAAGCGCTTCCATGCTGCTCATCCGTAGGTCTGGCAGAAGCTTTGCACAGCAACACTGATTCCCCACTGGACCTTACTAGTTCTATGTCCTTCACATATGTTGACTCAGACTCTTTGATATCAGACGTCATGTATTTCTTTGAAGAAATTTAATTATTTTGGTTGGCTAACCTAAAGATAAAACACAACAGGTACATAGATGATGTCTCCAGTAAATCCTCAAAATAATTCCATTATCTTTTACCTTGTACAAGAAGTTGTAGCTAAGAATCATGAAACAATGAAAAATTTCTCTCTGCTATTTGGATTTTTATCTGACAATGTAAAAATGTTTTTCCTGTATAAATATATTATCTCATTTCATAATTTCTGACAACGAGAAACCAAATATTAAAAATCCATGGTGCATATTTGCCTTATGATAACATAGTTTAACTCCAGAAATGTGCTTATTTAACAGCAGAGAATAATTCTTACTTTACAGCCACTATGTAGCAAGAAGGATACTTACATTGGTGAAGGATTTGCTGATGTCCTTCATACCTATCTGAAGGATGTTTCCAATAATTGGGAGAGGAGTGGGGCCAGGGGGGAGCTTCCCTCTCCCAGAGCTCTGTCTCCAGAGTGAGAGGAGAAGCAGGCAGGAAAGAGTGAGCACCAGGACCAGGACTGGATCCATGGGAGCTTTCTCTTCTCAGGGAGACTCCTGTGAGCTTGCAGCCTAGGGCATTTATAAGGCTAGCTGCCAACTCAACATGTGCTTCTGAGATCTAAGTGACCAATCAGTTATGTGCAGTTTTATCTGTCTTCTGAATGGACTCTGGCCTGATGGCAAATGTGTAAAGAAGCTGCTCTTTACAATTGCTCTCCTGGGAGGAGATTTACCAACCATGGTTGGTCCGGAGATGGACTTAACCCAGATATTGTTGAGTCTTTTCTTGTTGTTGTTGGTGGTGGTGCTGCTGCTGTTATGTTTTTTTTTTTTTTTTAATTTGGGGTAGGGCAGATTTCAGTACTCTCATAGTTCCAGTTGCATCTTGAAGCCTGAATTAAGCTTCAGTGAAATACTTATTTCTGTTCATGTGTGCATCTCGGTGTGCATGCATTTGAGTGCATATGCATGTGTATGTGGAGGCTAGAGACTAACTTTTGGTGTCTTCCTCAATGTCACCTCCTTCCCCACTCCCTCTCCCTCTCCCTCTCCCTCTCCCTGTTCCCCCCTCCCTCCCTCCCTCTCTCTCTTTCTCTCTCATTGAGACAGGATTCCTCAGTGAATCAAGAGATCTTCAGGCCTCTTCTTGTTTCCGCCCCGATCCCACCCATCACTGAGGTTGCAAACATGGACTACAGAGCCCAGTATCTACATGACTACATGACTATTGGGGGAACTGAACTCAGGTCTTCGTGCTTGCACAGAGTATATTTTACCAATGGAGCTATTTTCGCAGAACCTGAAGTAAATTATTTGTGCAAAAAAATCATTTCAGCCTCTGTAATGGTGACCAGCTGGGAATTTAGGATGTTGAAGACAAGCCATGTATTTTATACGTAGTCTATAAAATACTATTTAGCCAGTGGTGCTTCTCAAAAACTAGGATACTCTCCTTCAGGCTGAAAATCTTATGCAATATTTCAGCATTCTGTACCAATCTGAGAGTTGCCTAAAGAGAAAACAGGTACCATAACTCATACATCTATGATTTGGATTCTTCCCCTCTCCTCTGCTATCTCAGGCTGTCCACAAGCACAGGACCCTACTGCCTCTGCCTCATACATAGGCCACCACTTGGGGAATATGCACATTTTAGCTTACCCAATATGCATCAAGTAATTAAGTAAATATGTACATTTTACCATTATATGCCCCCTTTTAAAAAAAAAAACACTTAAAGCAGGAAGGTTTGCTTCTAATTTTTTTATGGGAAAAGGGCATCTGGGAGCATACCATATATGTTGTGTATTATACCTCATACAAAGAAGAACTTAGCTTTGAGATAAATTCTGTTGGCCTTCGCAGTGACCTATGCCTTGCACTGAAGCTATCCAGTGGGCAAACAAAATCAATCGCTCATCTTTAATTACACCAAATGTACAGCACCCTGATTTTGTTCCTAGGATAACAGCCTTCACACAAAATAGAAGTCCGTATTTGACTCTGATGTTCTCAGGGAAAAATCAGAAAACAAACTGAACAAGTGTCACCACTGCAGAAGTGAGGAGGGAGAGTTAAGCAATGTTCAACCCATCATCTTTGAAGGGATTTTGACAGTTTAGTTTCCAGAAGTTTCACACCAGACATGTCCTTCTAGAGTCCCTCAACTACCTTTGCCTGAGATAAAACCCTTTCTTTTTCAGAGCTGAGGAAACTGGACCTTTAAGAGTCACACAGACTAAACATAGTAAAGCAAGGCTAGAACTGAAGTCCCCTGTAACTTGCACCTTTCTCTCCAGACTTCAGTTCAACTGGGTTCACCAAAATCAACTATGTTCTGTGAGCCAATATCTCATGACTCAGGCTGTGACTTTCAAATAAACACGAATTTAGTTAATAATTACATTACCTGTGGATTAAATGTGTGTCAGAAGTTTAGCATATAACACTTATTGCTTGAGTGAATACAGGGCTTGGTGAATTCTTTATCCAAGGCAAAGAGACGCAACTATATTGTACCTGACTCACATAACCCTAAAATCTAATAGCTGTAAAAATAGTTTGTTCCCTTTAAAACAATCATGCTTTTCTTCTAGCAGTACTTACCACCAAACATTCAGTATGAAGTTGGACATGGAATCTCTGTGAGCTAAAAGAATCCTCTTGAGCCAAGGAGCGCCGTAGAGAGGAAGCCTCACAGGAACTTGGAAGGCCCGTGAGTGGGGTTGAGGGGAGCAGCACCTCTCGCCCAGACCCGCCCGGATCTGCAGGGATCCGGGGCCTGAGAACCCGTGGACAGAAAAACTGTGAACTTTCCGATTTACACCGGTGCCTAGGGACCTCAGCCTGGGCCACAAGGCTCCATGTGAAAAGAGAATCCCAGAAGTGCTGACACACCTTTGAGCACAGGCAAAAC
>CM052703.1:20860735-20881672 GCA_028551405.1 Uromys caudimaculatus
GATGGCCCAGAGTGGCCTGAAGAACTCATCAAGTCCCTTCTGCATGGCCAAGGCTCAACTCACACATGCACACATTTGTATTCACCCTTACCAAGGCCTTTGTTAACTTTTACAGATACTGGAAAACTGCCTCTTCCAGAAAATTCCTCTCCTAGATCAACAAGAGCTTCCTTCATGGCTTCATACCCATGCAACACCAGGGAGGGCTTCCTGCCCAAATACAGAGTAAATACAGGGCCATAGACTGTTGAGAACTGGAAAATTGAAAATAAAAAAACAATATTCAAATAACAGCAAAAAAAATCTATGTTAGCCTAAATTTTTCATGATCCATTGATGTCATCATACTGTGGATGATTTTTTTATTCTCATAAAACATCTCTAAATGTTACTGGATTTCATACATAAGGAATGTGCTGTATTTAATAGCTGCCACAGGCAGAATGATGCTAGCTAACAAAGAGAGAAACCATCACAACTCACCAACACCTTGACCACATTTATTAATTTACCATCTAAAGAGACTGAAACCCAGGGGGTTTCAAATTCATCACAGTATTACATGGCTAGGAAATAAAATCTGAGCTTAGTTGATTTCTGCTACCTGTGCAGTCCATCCCCAACCCGAATGTCCAGCTGCTTGAACGTGCTACAAAATCACCTGCTGAGCTCTTTTCAGGGCATTCTGTGATTAATAAGAAGAAATCTACATTTTTAAGTCCCTTGGTTATAGGGAGATGGCTCAGGTGGTAAAATGCTTGCTGTGCAATCATGAGGACTGGAATTCAGAGTCCAGCAGACACATTAAAAACGTAGGTGTTCTCCAGTCAATCAATAATCCCAGCCATGGGAAACTTAGACAGGAGGATCCTGGCACTTGATGGTCAGCCAAACTAGCCAATCACTGAGCTTTACGTTCAGTGACCAACTCAACCTTGTCTCAAAAAAAGAAAACAGTCAACTTCAACTTCTGGCCTGTTCACCCAAACTTGCAACACCTACATCTACATCCACACCCACATGCATGCACGCACACGAATACACACACACACACACACACACACACACACACACACACACACACACACATACACACACACACTCACACACAGACGCGAGCTCTGAGAAAGAATTTGTATACACTACAGAATTCCACTATTTCTAACTATGGCATTCCATTTATAAGAAGCTATGGGAATATTTGCTATAGAAGAAAACAGTTAAATAATAATAGAGAGAGATTATTTTTCTTTTGTTACGGTGGAGACGCTTTAAAAACATTTACTTTATTTATAGATTGGCCAATGTTCTTCACATCTATCTGAAGGATGTTTCCAACAAGTGGAAGAGGAGTGGGGCAGGAGGGAGCTTCCATCTCCCAGAGTTCTGTCTCCAGAGTGAGAGGAAAAGCACACAGGAAAGACTGAGCACCAGAACCAGGACTGGACCCATGGCAGCTTTCTCTTCTCAGGAGACTCCTGTGAGCTTGCAGCCCAGGGCATTTATAATGCTAGCTGCCAACTCAACGTGTGCTCGTGAGGCCTAAGTGTCCAATCAGCTACAAGTAGGTGTGCTTTAATCTTTCTTCTTTGTGGACTATAGCCTGTTAAAATACACAAACGGAAGTTGTTCTTCACTCTTCCTCTCTACTGCTCCACCCTAAAATCCTGATGTAACTAGCTTCGGGTGGGACCCGATGTTAGCTTGTTAGCATTCCTCCTTGGCTCCTCCCAAATATTAAGTAACAACATCCAGATAGGAGCCTTGTGCGTGCTCTCTCTCAGTCTCTCTGTCTCTGTCTCTGTCTCTGTCTCTGTCTCTCTCTCTCTCTCTCCACCACTCGCCTCTTCTGAGTCCTCTTATGTCCTCTCTCACCCTCCCCCCTCCACATATTCCCAGATCGAGCATTCCTCTCTCCTCTCTTTTCTCTCTCTATACTTCTCTGTCCCCTCTCTTTCTCTGCTTCAACTCCCTCCTCAAATCCCCTTCCCAAGCCTCCGAATAAACTCTCTTTTATACTAGACCTACATTTGAGTAGTACCTGGGGGGAGAGGATAAAGGGGGGAGAAGTGGGCAGGTGTGCCTCAGCATGGACCTGCCAAGGCACACCTCCCGCCACTCCAACTGCAATTTGCAAAACATATCATCCATGTATTGTTTGGGGGGTGGGGTTCCAAATACCCCAGATAGTTCCAACATACAATCTAAACTGAGGGCTAATCAATTAAATTATTTGATCCAAAGATTGTTCAAACATCTGCATTCTTAGACTGATGATCACTGAGAATTTATGGCAATAAAGGTAACTCATATATTTGTATATAAAGTAATGTTTACTCAGTAAAGCTTCCCATCATTAGGATACTTCCTTTAGTGTGCTATAGTAACATTAGAGTTGATTAATCACCAGTTAAGCCATGTAATTAGCTCAGATAACCTACAAAAGCCCTTAGGGCAGCGGTTACTTCTCACCTCTCAGATAGTGCGGATAGCAGAACGGCCATAGCACCACTCACAGACGTCACTCAGGATATACACCACACTGTTTTTATTTTATGGTCATCGCTGTTCTGCCTCCATGTATGTCTGTGTGAGGGTGTCAGAGCTATGGAAGTCAAGTTACAAACAGGTGTGATCTGGGAACTGAACCCAGATGCTCTGGAAGCACAGCCAGTGCTCTTAACTGATAACTCATCTCTGCTGCAGTTTTACTGCTTACATTTTTACTTTTATTGCCTACATTTAAACTGTGTAACACAATACTCTGGTATACATAATTGATTACTACCTTCACAAAAAATGACATAATCCACTTTATGCCAGTTGCTTCTTCTTTCAAGTAAGGCTGTGCTTCCTGGGATTCTGGAAGGGGGGAACCTAAATCTGTCTTTTCTCCAATTTACAATAAGATTTATTATTATTATACAATACCTAGGTGCTAAAATCTATGGAATAGAGATACAACTCAGTGATAGTTTGTCCAGTATGCACAAGGTCTTCAGTTCATTCTACTCACATACAACAAACACACACACACACATACACACACACACACACACACACACACATACACACACACACATAAAATCCATTCTCTCCTTGCACATGTGGATCCCTGGAATTTAATTTAACTCATTTAGCTTGGTGACCAGCACTTTTCATTACATATAGAGCCATCTTTCCAGTCCCGATCTCAAATCTTAGTAAGTAACGAGCACAACGAAAAGGAGTTATTTTATTGCTTTAACCCATGTATTATTTTGGTCTACATAACTTAATGATTCTTTTCAATACTATTAACTTCTTGAGAGATTGATATCTCTACTTTGTTCCACTCTCCTGCTGAGGTTTCTGCTAAATCCTATTTCACTGTAGAATTCAAAGTGTTATGGCGAAGGAGAAGCATAAGGGATTTCAGAGTATACTTCAAGCCTACTTTACTTTTTAGGGATGAAGAAGAAATGAATGACGTGGTGAATCAGTATCAGACCTTGTTTGAGAACCTAAGTTCCAATTCCTAGGTCAGGGACTCTAGTGTCAAAGTTGTTTCAATGAAGTCCTCTGGACTTTCTCAGACTTGTCAGTAGTCTAATGACACAGGCTTTTTAATATTTTAAAGCTTAGGCCTTTTAGCTGGGAGTTTCCTAGCTGGCTATCTAGCTTACTGACTAATCCTGGCACTACATTCTGCTATGTGGCTCCTTCTCTGCTCCCTCAGTCCACTCACCTCCATGTCCTCTAGCCTGTTTCTCTCTCTCTCTCTCTCTCTCTCTCTCTCTCTCTCTCTCCTTCTACCTTCCACCCCCTGTCCAGCTATTGGCTGTTGTCAGCTCTTTATTACAACCAATCAGATACAATTCTAGATTGCTTTTAGGCTGGTGAGGAAGGATGAATGATTACAAAAATGAAAACGGTGATGGGCTATAGAAATCACATGATGTATCCCAACACATAATTACTAGGAATGTGAACTTCGACTTGGGTAGAATCATGGATTAAGTGAAGGAAAATTTTCTTGTATTGAGGCACTCTTGCCCAGGCTGGTCTAGAACTTAAGTACTCAGGCAGTCCTCCTACCACAGCTTGTGCCACCAAGCTTGGCCTAAAATCATCTTTTAGAAAGAGTGTTTTACTGAGGTCTAAAATACAGACAGTTAAAAACCATCCTACATGAATCAGTAAGTTTTTACAAAGTGAACATGTCTGTGAACCCAACACACAGAATCAAGAAAAGTCATTTCTCTAGCCCACATAAATTCCCTGGGCTTCCTATTCGCACTGCCTTTATCACTTACCTACATGATCTGCTGTGATGATTTAGATAAGTGTGTCTATCCAATATTCATTGCTATAACAGAATTGGTGAGAATGGTAACTTATGAAAAAGTTTTGTTTAGTTCATAGTTTTAAAAACTAGGACTCCAAATAGCATGTCACAAATATTGGTGTGAAAAATAACAGCCCACCTCCACACAGGAAGCCAGAAGACAGGGTAAGTCAGTCATGTTCATCTTTTATAAATGCTTTAAGTTTCTTATACTTTCATTATTGGTTGTTATGAGTATTGGTTGGTTGATTTTCATCTAAAAACATTGTATATTCAGGCTTTTTCTTTATTTACTTTTAATTACTATTTTATATTTGTTTGTATGTTTTTGGTATTTTGTTCTCTTCAAGTCTCACTATGTACCCCTGGCTGGTCTGGAACTCTATGTAGACCAGGTTAACTGGGAACCTGCCTCCAGTTAATTCTGATTGGTAAATAAAGATGCCAGCAGCCAATAGCTAGGGAGGAGAGATAGGTGGGATTCAGGATTCCTGGGCTTGGGACCTTGAGGAGGAGAAAGTGGGAGAATGCCATGCCTGAGAAGTGTGCAGGAGAGAGAAGCAGAGCCACCATGTAAAGTGGACCAGAGAAGATGGCCCAGAGAGCTGCTCATCTGGGTCAAGAGCAGCCAAGATGGAACATAGAAATTAGTTAAGTAGTAACTAAGAATTATCACTGGGAGGCAGATTTGAATATCATGGAGGTTAGGCATTTTCCCAGCTATTGTGCTGCTGAAGGCCTATTAAAGTATAAAGGCTGTGTGTGTGTGTGTGTGTGTGTGTGTGTGTGTGTGTGTGTGTGTGTCTTTCATTTGGGAATTTAACCATTGAAGCAGGTAGTAGTCCCATGCTAGGATTTATGAAATAATAGCCTACTACAAATACCTTTAATATTTGCATATTCCCACACTTATTACAACCATAGATGTAGAGAAGAGTTGAATTCCATATATTTTTTAAATATTTGAGAATCAGTTAGTAGTCTGCATCTCCCAAACAGAAATATTCTAGCATACAATTCCTTTTTTTAAAAGGCAATTTTCATATGTAATCATAATATAACTCTCAGAATTCAAACATTAAATTTAATGCATTAGGTCCATCTGGTTCTCATTCCTTTTATTCCAGTGGTAAATCTTAATATGCACTTCACAATGTTGACTCACATTTTTCAACTAATTCTCATCTCTCCTTAGTCAATTGAAGCCTACGATGGTTTCCTATCTTTCTGTGACCTGGTCACGTTGGCGAAACAGAGGCTGGATGTTTACAAAATATCTCAGCATTTTGAGATTACACAATTTCCCATTACTCAGATTCCTTTGTGGTGGTGTAAATAGGAATGACCCCTTAGACTCTAGTGTTTGAATGCTTGCTCCATAGGGAGTGACACTTCCACAAAGTGTGGCCTTTTTGGAGTAGGTGTGGCCTTGGTACATAGTGAGTGACACTCCTTGGAGGTTTAGGTGTGGCCTTGGTAGAAGAAGTGTGTCACTGTGGAGGCAGGCTTAAAGGTGTCCTGTGATCAAGCTATGCCCAGAGTAATGTTTCCTTCTGCTACCTGCAGATCAAGATGTACAACGTGGTGCTCCTCAGCACCAAGTCTGCCTGCATTCTGTCATGATTCCCACCATGGATAATGCTTTAAACCAAGAGTTGACATGGTCATGATGTCTCTTCATAACAATAAAATCCTATCTAAGACATCTAATTATGCAGTTTGGACAGGAATATGACAGACAGCACATTGATTTCTCATTACATGCTATCAGAAGGAGTGATGATCATTTTGATTTTTTGAATCACAGTGGAGAAAGGCAGCCACATACAACTTCTGAAAAGTTCAGGATCCCTTTCCAAGAGACCAACCCAGCCTACATTCAGTCTGATCCTTCCAATATCAATGAGCACAATCAAGATAATTTTTCACAGGGATGATTGGAGTCCCATCACCAAGCTCATACCTCCTAAGGGCTCCATGGCCCATGAGAAAAGGACCACCTTCTGGAAGCAGTCATTTGATACATGGCCTTGTAGGGCACATTACAGATGGAAACCACAACAGGGATCATAGATAGCACCACTAATAGACTATAGGATAGTATAATGCTCGGCTGTATTCCTGTGGTCTACAATAGAAGCTACAAATTTGCAGCAATGTTTAAGTCATAAGAAAACTGAATTAGAAGATAATAAAATCTTACAATATTATTAGGCCAGCAAATAATCATTACAATAAAAGTATACTTTAATATGACCTACAAGCATTGCCCTGGGGAGGTTAAATATTTAGAAACAATTTGTAAATACACCTGTGATCTGTTGGTGTTTGTGGTGCTGATTACCAAGGCCTCTTGAGTGTGAAGCAAGCTATCTACCATTAGATATGGCCCCAAGCCCTCCTTTATACTTTCTAAGACAGGGTTCAAAAGGTTTCCTATGCTGGCCTTAAACTTGAAATCTTTTTGCCTAGGTTCAGAGGCTGGAATTCAAGCCTCTACCACCAGGCCCAGGTTCCCTGCATTTTTATTTAAGGATAACTTCTGCTTCAGTTTTTCCTGTTGAATATACTGCTTGTTCTTTAACCAGACTTCCAGAAAATTTATCAGTTCACATCTAGAGGACAAGTGAGAGCATCATTTAATAATTACTGTCAGCATAGGAAGTGTCACATAGTAATGCACCCAGGAGATGCACTGAAAAAAAGGCACACTTCTGCTTTTTTCTTTCATTTTAGTGGATATTCTTGCTAATATTATTGGTATAGGAAGCAGGAGTCCAACACAAGAAGGGAAAATACACCCAAGAAAAAGCAAGAAATTAATCTTTTCACAACACACCCCAAAAAAGAGAAACACACAAACATGTTTCCAATTCTAACAACAAAAATAAAATGAACCGACAATAATTGGTCCCATATATCTGTCAACATCAATGGACTCAATTCCCCTGTAAAAATACATAGGCTAACAGACTAGATATGTAAACAGGATCCAGCATTTTGCTGCATACATGAAACACACCTCAGTGACAAAAACAGACATTACCTCAAATTAAAAGGCTAGGTAAAAATTTTCCAAGGAAAAGGTCCCAAGGAACAAGGTGGAGTAGCCATTCTAATATTCAGTAAAACAGACTTTAAACCAAAAGTTATCAAAAACAATGGGAAAGTATACTACATACTTCACCAAAGAAAAAATCCACCAAGATGAACTCTCAATTCTAAATATCTATCCCACAAATGCAAGGACACCCACATTTATAAAAGAAATGTTACTAAAGCTTAAAGCACACATTGAACCTCATCCAATAAGTGTAGAAGATTTCAACACCCACTCTTACCAATGGACAGATCATGGAAACAGTAACTAAACAGAGACACAGTGAAACTTAAAGAAGTTAAGAACCAAATGGACTGAACAGGTATCTACAGAACATGTCACCCTAACACAAAAGAATATACCTTCTTCTCAGCACCTCATGGTACCTTCTCAAAATTCTTCCATATACTCAGACATAAAAGAAACCTCGATGGAAGCAATAACATTAAATTAATAACATGTATTCTATCTGACCACTACCAAAGAATAAGGCTGAACTTCAGTAGCAACAAAAACATCAGAAATCCCGCATACATGTGGAAACTGAACAACTATCTACTCAATGATAAACTTGGTCAGGGAAGAAATAAAGAAAGTAAAGACTTTTTAGAATTCAATGAAAATGAAGCCAGAACATACCCAAACTTATGAGACACAGTGAAAGTGGTGCTAAGAGGGAAAAACTCATAGCTCTGAGTGCCTCCAAAAAGAAACTGGAGAGAGCATACACTATCAGCTTAATAGCTCATCTCAAAGCTTCAGAACAAAAGGAAGCAAATACACCCAAGAGGAGTAGAAGGCAGGAAATAACCAAACTCAGGGCTGAAACCAACCAAGTACAAACAAAAAGAACTATACAAAGAATCAACAAAACTAGTAGCTGGGTTTTTGAAAAATATCAACAAGATAGACCAACCCCTTAGCCAGACTACCCAGAGGGCACAGAGACAGTATCCAAATTAACAAAATCAGGAATAAAAAGGGAGACATAACAACAGAAACTCAGGAAAGTCGAAAGATAATCAGATCTTACTACAAAAGTCTATACTCAACAAAACTGGAAAACCTGGATGAAATGTATGATTTGCTAGGCAGACAGCAGGTACCAAAGTTAAATCAGGATCAATAAACCATCTAAACAGCCCCATAACACCCTTTCATAAGGAAATAGAAGCAGTCTGTAGGAGATCAGAAGGCCTTGGTTTAGGGCCTTGACTTATTTAGCAAGTCAAAGTGTCCCAGGCTTGACTTATTTAGCAAGTCAAAGTGTCCCGGGCTCTACAGCAAGCATTCCTTTGACTTCTTCCCATTCCCACTGCCTCCAGCAAGTGAAAAGACATCCTGTTTGAAGTAGCCTGTGACTTCAAGACAGTAATGACTGTAATCCTGATTTACAGCTATGTGTGACATTTGGTTACCTTAGGAATCACCCTTCCTCTGCCATTTCCCACCCTAAGGGCTTATATACAGACTCAGAAAGAAAGGGGTCTAGGCTTGATCCGGACATCTTCTTACCTTCAAGTATTTCTTGTCTCCTGTGTTCTTTCCCCTAGGCCAGCAGACTCCCTCCTCAGCAGCTGAAAGTTCTGCAGGCAGGACACTTCAGACCCTGGTCGACAGTCCCACCCTGGAGGGCCCCCCCAGGAGGGATGGGACAGTTAGCTCTTCCCAGCAGTCATTAGAACTCTTCCAACCAAAAAAAGCCCAGGACCAGGTGGTTTTAGTACAGAATACTACCACGCCTTAAAAAAAATCTAATTCCAAAGCTTCATAACCTATTCCATCAAATAGAAGCAGAAGAAACACTACGTAATTCATTCTATGATGCCACAATCACTCTGATATCAAACCACACAGAAACTCAGCAAAGAAAGAGAACTTCAGATCAATTTTGTTTATGAATATTGATGCAAAAATACTCAATAAAATTCTAGCAAACCAATCTCAAGAACACATCAAAATCATCATTGCCTATGAACAAGTAGGCTTCATTCCAGGGATGCAAGAGGGTGGATCAATATATGCAAATCCATTGCCATAATCCACTGTATAAGACCTAACAAGAAGCTGAAAGAGTCAAATGCAGATATCTACACCCAACCAATGGACAGAAGCTGATGACCTCTTTAATTAGGTAAAAGCTGGAAGAAGCTGAGGGAGAGGGCAACACTGTAAGAAGACCAGCAATCCCAAATAACCTACACCCCCGAGATCTCTCAGACACTGAGCCACCAACCTGCAGCATATAACAGCTGATACGAGGCCCCCAATATATAGACAGCAGAGGTCTGCCTGGTCTGGACTCAGTCAAAGAGAATGTACCTACCCCTGAAGAGACTGGGGGTCCCATGGAGTTTAGAGGACTGCTGGGGTGGGGGTGGTGGGTGGGGACATCCTGGTGAAAATGTGGGGAGGAGGTATGGGATGTGGAACAGTCAGAGGGCAGACTAGAAGGGTAATAAAGTCTGAACTATAAAAATGATTTTAGAAAAAAAGGAAAAAACACACAGGTTCATCTCATTAGAGGCTGAAAAGCATTGGACAAAATATAACACCTCTTCATGTTAAGAATATTAGAGAGATCAGAAACTCAAGGCCAACACCTAAATATAATAAAAGCAATATACAGCAAACCAACAGCAGATATCAAATTAAATGGAGGGATACTTAAAACAATCCCACTAAAATCAGGGACAAGGCATGGCTATTCCCTCTCCCTGTATCTACTCAATATAGTACTTAAAGTTCTAGCCAGAGCAATAACACAACAAAAGGAGATCAAGGGGGAAAAATTGGCCAAGAAGAAGTGAAGGTATCACTATTTGTAGATGGTATGATAGTATACATGAGATACTCTAAAAATTCTACCAGAGAACTTCCACAGCTGAAAAACAACTTCACCAAAGTGACTGGATATAAAGTTAACTCAAACAAATCACTATCTTTCCATTATAGAAATATAAATGGTCTGAGAAAGAAAATAGGGAAACAATGCCCTTCACAAAAGTCAAAAATAGTATAAAATATCTTGGAGTAACTTTAACCAAATAAGTAAAAGATCTGTGTGACAAGAACTTCAAGTCTTTCAAGAAAGAAATCATAGAAGATCTCAGAAAATGGAGAGACCTACCATGCTCGTGGATTGGTAGGATTAACATAGTAGATATGGCCATCCTACCAAAGGCAATCTGCAAATTCAACACAATCCTGATCCAAATTCCAACAAAATTCTTCACAGACATGGAAAGAACAGTCCTCAAATTCATCTGGTAAAACAAAAAACCCAGAATAGCAAAAAAAAATTCTTAACAACAAAAGAACTTCTGGGAATCACCATCCCTGACCTCAAGTAATACTACAGAACTATAGTGATTTAAAAAAAAAAAAAAAAAAGTATGGTATTAGTACAGAAACAGACACATGGACCAAAGGAATAGAATTGAAGACCCAGAAATATAACCACATATCTATGGACACTTGATCTTTGACAAAGAGGCCAAGAACATACAGCGGAAAAAAAGAATCTTCACTAAATGGTGGTGGTCTACCTGGCAGTGCGTATGTAGAAAAATGAAATTAGATCCATATTTGTCACCTTTCACAAAGCTCAAGGCTATGAGGATGAATCAAGGACCTCAACACAAAGCCAGATACACTTATTCTAATAGAAGAGAAAGTGGTAAAGAGCCTCAAACTCATGGGCATGGTGGAAGGGGGGCTGGGGATTTCCTAAAAAGAACTCCAATGGCTCAGGTTCTAAAATCAAGACTTGACAAATGGGACCTCATGAAACTGGAAAGCTTCTGTAAGGCAAAGGACATAATCAATTGGACAAATCGGCCACCTACAGATTGGGAAAAAGCTTCACTGACTCCACACCAGATAGAGGACTAATATCCAAAATATATAAAGAACTCAAGAAGCTAATCTCCAAAAACAAAAACAAAAACAAAAAAAAACCATAACAATACAAATAAAAAAACAGGCCATAGAACTAAACTGAGAATTCACAACAGAGGGATCTCAAATGACTCAGAAGCAAATAAAGAAATGTTCATCAGGGAAATGCAAATCAAAATGACGCTGAGATTCCACCTTCCTCCAATTAGAATGGCTAAGCTCAAAAACTCAGGTGACAGCACGTTTTGGGGAGAATGCGGAGAAAGGGGAACACTCCTCCATTTCGGGTGGATTTGCAAACTGGTAAAACCACTCTGTAAATCAATCTGGAGATTCCTCTAAAAATTGGAAATAGATCTACCTGAAGACCGAACTATACCACTCCTATGTGTATACCCAAAAGATGCCTCACCATGCCACAAGGGCACATGCTCCACTATGTTCATAGTGGCCTTATTTGTGATAGCCAGAAGCTGGAAACAACTCAGATGTCCCACAACAGAAGAATGAATACATAAAATGTGGTTCATTTACACAATGGAATACAATTTAATTATTAAGAATGAGGACATCGGGGCTGGAGATATACCTCAGCAGTTAAGAGCACTGACTACTCTTCCAGAGGTCCTGAGTTCAATTTCCAGCAACCACATGGTGGCTCACAACCATCTGTAATGGGATCTGATGCCCTCTTCTCGTGTGTCTGAAGACAGTGACAGTATACTCACATACGTGACATAAATAAATCTTTAAAAAAAAAAAACGAGAACATCATCAGTTTTGCAGGCAAATGGATGGAACTAGAAAATATCATTTTGACTGAGGTATCTCAGAACCAAAAGGGCATAAATGGTATGTGCTCACTAATAAGTGGATATTAGCCAAAAAAGTATAGAATACACAGGATACAATCCACAGAACTCAAAATGGTTAACAAACAGTAGAGCCCAAGTGAGGATGCTTCAATCCTACTTGGTAGGGAGAGGAAACCAGAGAACAGGGGGAGGGAGGGACGTGGGTAGGAGAGGGGAGGCAGAGGGGCATGGAAAAGGGAAACATGATCAGGCATTGGGGAAGGGGCCAGGAGAGAAGCCAGAGAATCGGCTGCATATTGGATATACTGTGGCCAGGAGAGGGTAACTCGGAGATCCTTCTGAGACTGAATTTCCTGTTGGATAATATTAGCATGAGTAAAGACTGATTTGGAGGCAGGAACAAGTTCACAGGAGGTGTGCGGGTCAGCTACTGGGTATTTGAGAAATGCAGGGGGGTAAAGTTTACCCATGACTCTGGTTCACCAACATTCATTCCTGGGATTGCTGATAGAAAGCTGAAAATGAGTTTTAAAGTTGGCAAGAATGGTGCCACCATGACTGGTGGATTCCACTCTGCAGCTCCAGTATCTGCAGCCTCCATATGTGGAGACTTCCTGGAGACATCCACCTGTATTTCAGTAGGGAAAGCAGAGAAAAGGGCTGGGGATAGTGGAGATAGAGTCCGGATGTAGAGGGATCTCAATCTTGGTTCAGCATCCTTCAAGTGGACAGTCTTGGGTCCCTATAACCTTGTTGTGTCCGTTGTAGGTTTCCCTAGCATAGAATCTCCAGTGGTAGGTATTGGGGAGGTTAGAGAGAGGCTGGGCAGTAGCAGAGTTAGCATGAAGAATGACAAAAACAGCCAAGAGAACAAAGGAAGGGGGGGGCTTGTGGAGGGCACATGGCCTGGGCAGCAGTTATCATGTCATGGATGTCCTTCCAGATCTTTTGGTTGTGGTGATTCCTCTGCTTCCTCCTCCTCTTTCATCTCTGGTCTGCCAGTGAGAGGCGGGCCATCTTCTTGGTTGGTGGGGTGATGTTGGACATTTCTGGCAGGAATCCAGATAGGCTTAGGCTGGTCCTGTGGAAAAACACAAACAAGACCCCTCGACCCCTCCCAGTTGTAAGGAGGGGGTCTGATCCCTTCCAAATTCCATCCAAAAGATCTCACCATCATACTAGGATTGAGGATTAATTCTGATGTGTCCCAATGGAAGGAGATAGGAGTGTGTTTGGAGCCTCTGTAGATGTTAAATATGTTCAGGGTAGTCAGAGCCATCATTAATTGTACATTCCGGGGATAGGTGGTTGTCTTTTGTTTTAGGAGTTGGGCCTTTAGGGTTTGATGTGTTCTTTCTATTATTCCTTGGCCCTGAGGGTTGTGGGGAATTCCTGTAGGATGGGCAATTTCCCAGCGTGTACAGAGGTTTTGAATTGAGAGCTGGTAAAGGCAGAGCCATTATCAGTTTTTATCTGTTGAGGAATGGCCATGATGGCAAAGGTGGAAAGCATATGGTAAATTAATCTTTTTGAGCTTTCACCTGTTTGGGCTGTAGCCCATATAAAATGGGAGTATGTACCTACGGTGACAAAAACATATTTTGATCTACCAAATTGGGGGATATGGGTGACATCGATTTGCCATAAGGCATTGGATTTAAGGCTTAGGGGATTGGTGTCCATCATTTGTAAAGCTGGGGTGGTAATGAGGGATGTACAAGAGGAGCATGTCTTTACTATCCTTTGGAGTTCAGTGAGAGGGATGTGGGGAAAGCGGGCATGAACCCCTTTATGTTTGTGTGTGTGTGTGTGTGTGTGTGTGTGTGTGTGTGTGTGTGTGTGTGAGTGAAATTGGCCTGTTTGTTCAGTGGAGGCCATGAATATCCCTGTTGAGGCAGTTTTGTCAGTGAGTGCATTTCCCTCAGATATAGGACCTGGTAAGGGACTGTGAGATGGGACATTCTAAATGTAGATGGGGGAGGCCGTTTCCTGTAGGAGGGTGGAGACCTGTATAAGTAGAGGGGAAAGTGGGTTGGCATCTAGTTTGATGAAGGATCTTGCCAACCATGGAAGCAAAGTGACAGCATATACACTGTCTGAGAAAAGGTTAAGTGGGCCCTTGACTTCTTTTAGAGCTAGATAGATGGCATATAATTCTTTATATTGGGGGGAGTGATGAGGTAGCTCTTTGAATCGGAGGATAGGGGGTTCATCCTTGGGTAAATAGTATATTACTGTGGCAGCTCCCCTCTTTCCTCCATCAGTAAATATTGAAGGGGTCCCTGCTATGGGCTCTTTTGAGAATAGTTTGGAGGGCAGCCATAACAACAGAGGGAGGGAAGAGGCCCATTTTTTATTGGGATAATGGTTGTCAATTTGCCCTGTGAATCCTATTAAGCTAATAGCAAAGTGGGAGTGATTTTTAATTAGCCACTGGATGTCTGAGAGGAAGAAGGGGGTGACAAGAACGTCAAGTTCTTTCCCTAGGGTTTGCAGAGCTCTATCACTACCATTTTTAATCATGCAAGCAAGTGCATCCACCTCTTTCAAATTCGGGGTGCACCACCCATTGGGGTGTGGAGCCGTTCCAAAAACATTGGGCCAGGAAGAGAAGAACAGCAAATATCCCTCCAATCTTTGGGGGGGTGGTGTTTAAGTTGGCAACATGGCTCTGTAGGAGAGATTTTGTCCAGGGTGCATGGATGCCCTCTTCCTTCACTGCCTGCCTGAGTTCTTTTAAGTCTGAGGCTTGGAATGGGTACCAATTGAGTGGTTTAGCTTGACTGGGGTTAATATTAACCGGGAATTTTGAGCATTATGGATTTCTAGCTCAGTATCACACTGCTGAGTAGCACAGGAGGCAGGGTTACTTTTTGCAAGAGAGTCTTGGACATTACACATACACACTAGGTTCCCATTACTTGAAAGTACAATCAGGTTGGACCAGTCATTTGTTAGCTGTCTCTTAAAACTCTGTTCCATTTTATCCCTGAGCATCTTGTAGGCAAGAAAAATTTGGGGTTGAAGGTTTTGTGGGTGGATTGATGTCACTCTCTTTCCACTAGAAGTTCTGCCTGGCTATAAGAGGTGGTCATTCTGTACCTCCCATTTGTAGGTGTCTCATCAAGGGTCACCCCCATAGACTCCAGGAGCCTTCCCCACCCATGGTCTCTACCTAGTCCTAGAGATGCCCCCACACATACTGATTCCAATTCTTACTCCTAGCCCTCTCCTGCCACCTCCCCACACTAAACACATCTGATCCCCATCCCCATGTCTATCCTCACCCTCCACTCCAGGCAGGTCCCTCCATCATTAACCTCTGATGAGTATTTTGTTCCCCCTCTGATCAAGAATCACATATGCTCCCTTGAGACATCCTTATTACTTAGTTTCTTTGGGTCTGTGGATTACTGCATGGTTATCCTGTACTTTACGGCTAATGTCCACTGATACCTGAGTATATACCATGTGTGTCTTTCTGGGTCTGGGTTAACTCTCTCAGGATGATATTTTCTAGTTCCATTCATTTGCCTGCAAATTTCATAATGTCTTTGTTTTTTGTTTGTGTTTGTTCGTTTGTTTGAGTTTGTGTTTGTTTGTTTGTTTCAATAATTTATTTTTTTTTATTCACTTTGGATCCTGATCCCTCCCTCCTCTCCTCTCAGTCCCACCTTTACAAATCCTACTCCTCATTACCCCCTCCCCTTCTTCTCAAAGAAGGGGAAGGCCCCTTTGTATACCACGTGTCCTCGGATATCCAGTCACAGCAGAACTAAGTCGATCTTTCCAACTGAGGCCCAACCAGACAGTCCAATTAGAGGAAGGGGATCCAATGGCAGAGAACAGAGTCAGAGACAGCCCCTTGTCCAATTGTTAGGGGACCCATCTGAAGACCAAGCTGCACATCTGCTACAAATGTATAACGGGCCTAGGTCCAGGCACTGAATACACTTTTGTTGGTAGGTCAGTCTCTGTGAACCCCCATGCGCCCAGGTTAATTGGCTCTGTAGGTCTTCTTGTGGTGTCTTTGACCTCTTTGGCTTAATCAATTCTATCCTCCACTCTTCCACAAGACTCCTCATATCCACCTGATGTATGGTTATGGGTCTATGCATGTTTCCATCCATTGCTAGATAAAGCCTCTCAGAAGACAGTTACACTAAGTTCCTGTCATGCTGGTCATTGTTTTAGTTCATAGGCATCACATCTAGTTAGGACTACTAATTATTTCCCTCACTTAGTATCTTATATAGTGCCATATGATACCATGAAAGCTAATCCTCAGAGAAGAGACTTTTAGGTCATTTCCAGCTCAGATTCTTGGGATCCTGTGGCCACAGTTTATGTGTTCTACAATAAAAACTTACCCTCACATCTGGGAGGCAATTAAAGGCCATAGTAATGCTTTGCGAGTCTCTTGGGCAACATTGCTGAGCAACACTCATACCTGGTGTTAGGTTCTTTGTTAGACAGTATACAATCTTTGAGTGGGGTATTGGCAGTCCACATGCAAATTTTTCATTCAAACTATATGTTTGTGTATACACGACTGAAAACTTTTTGTGAAGCATTTCATAAGGTTCGATATATGTCCTTTCTTGGTTGTATGTAAATAGGCAAGTGCATAGATAATATTACTTATTATTTGCTTATTCCTACAATTTTTACAACCATAGATATTGAGAAAATTTTGAAACTTATATAACTTTTCAAACATTGAAGAATAAGTTAGTAGTCTGCATTTCCCAACCATAAATATTTTAGCATATATTTCCTGTTTTTTAAAAGTAACTTTTGTAAGTAATCCCAATATAACACTCAGAATCAAGAAATTAAAATTAATGCATTGGGCCATCTAATTCTCATTCCCATTATTATATCACTGTTACTCTTAATATTCTCTTCACAATGTTCAGTCACATTTTTCAACTAATTCTTATTTCTTCTTAGTCTACTAAATCCTACTAAACTTTCCTGTCTTTCTGTGACCTATCCGCTTTGGCAAAGCAGAGCCTGGGAGTTTACAAAACATTTCAAAATTTGAGATTACCCAATTTCTTTACACTTAGATTCTGGTGTAGTGGTTTGGATAGGTATGGCCCCCATAGACTCATGTGTTTGAAAGAATGGCCCATAGGAAAGGACACTATTAGAAGATGTAGCATTTTTGGAGTTGGTATGGCCTTGTTGAAGGAAGTTTGTCAATGTGTAGGTGAGCTTTGAGGTCTCCTATGTTCAAGCTATACACAGTGTGACACAAGTTTCCTTCTGCTGCCTGTAGATAAACATGTACATCGTTTGGCTCCTCAGCACCAAGTCTGCACACTTGCTGCCATGCTTCTTGCCATGATGATAGTGGATTAAGAGTCTGAAACTGTAAGCTAGCCCCAATTAAATGTTTTACCTTATAATAGTTGCCATGGTCATATCATGGTGTCTCTTCATAGCAATAAAGCTATAACTTATGCAGTTTGGGCAGGAATATAACAGAAGGCACATTGGTTTCTTATTGCATCTTATCAGATGATAAATTAAATATGTCTCATCCTGGGAATCATTTTGATTCTTTGATTCACAGTGGAGAAAGGGGAATAAGAAAAGTCATTGGATTAATATGACCAAAATATAAGAATTAAATATCAGAGCTGACAAGGTGGCTCAAGGAGTATAGCACTTGTACCACTCAGAAACTTGAGATTGATTCCCAGAACCCAGTTGAAGGATGAAAGAGCAGAAATGACTCCACAATTTTCCACTGACCTTCACATTTACATGGAAACATATATACTAACACACACACCATGCACATACACAAACACACAATAATGATAACATTTTTAAAAGAAAACATAATGGCTTTCTGCTGGGGCAGACTTCTAGCTGTTCTGCTCCCTTGAACATGCCATATTCTGACTCATCCTAGGGGATCCACTGCACTCACAGTAGTTGACATCACATCCTGAGCCATCCCAGAAAATCCACAGCACTCAGATCAGTCGGGCAACTGACACCACAGCCTGAGGCATCCCAGGAGATCTGCTGTACACAGGACAACAGAGCAACTGATTGCCAGCTTGTGTGCTCCCCTGAAGGTGTCACAGCTTGAAGGCATGCAAGGCAACTGATCCAACAGACTGAAAGCTTCCCTGGACTACTCCTGCACAAAGGGAAACAGAAACAACAGTCTGTAGGACCCCATGGAGAACATCTTCACACAGGACAACAGCTTGACAGCTCCACTGAAGACACAACTGTCTGAAGGCATCCCAGGAGATCTTCTGCAGCTAGGGCAATAGATCATCAGCTTCTCTGCCCCTCTGAAGAGCCCCCAGTTGGAAGGCAACACGAGTGGTCTGCTATAGCTAGGATGGCAGGCCTACCAGGAGACCTGAAGTATCCCAGGGGCAAAAGAGGCAGACTCCAGAAAGTCAACTAAGACCAACAAATATCAGGGATATCCAGATGACAAGAGGCAATCACAAGACCATAATAACAGAAAATATACATGGGCATCATCAGAACCCAGTTCTCCCACCACAGCAAGCCCTGAATACACCAACACACTTGAAAATCAGTAATCGGCCCTAAAATCCTATCTCATGAAATAATAGATTCCTTTAAGGAGGATATCAATAACTCATTGAAAGAAATATGGTAAAACACAGGTAAACAGGTCAAGGAATTGAATAAAGTGGTTTAAGACCTAAAAGGGAAGTAGAAACAATAAAGAAAACACAAATGGAGGCAAACCTGGTGTACTGGCTGGTTTTGTGTGTCAACTTGACACAAGCTGGAGTTATCACAGAGAAAGGAGCTTGAGTTAAGAAAACGCCTCTATGAGATCCAGCTGTAAGGCATTTTCTCAATTAGTGATCAAGGGGAGAAGGCTCCTTGTGGATGGTACCATCCCTGGACTGGTAGCCTTGGGTTCTAGAAGAGAGCAAACTGAGCAAGCCAGGGGAAGCAAGCCAGTAAGTAACGTACCTCCACGGCCTCTGCATCAGCTCCTGCTTCCTGACATGCTTGAGTTCCAGTCCTGACTTCCTTTGGTGATGAACAATAACATGGAAGTATAATCAAAATAAACCATTTCCTCCCCAACTTGCATTTTGGTCATGATGTTTTGTGCAGGAATAGAAACCCTGACTAAGACACCTGGAAATGGAAAACCTAGGAAAGAGATCAGGAATTACAGATGAAAGTATCACCCACAGAAGACAAAATATAGAAGAGAGAATCTCAGGTGTGGAAGACACCATAGAAGAGATCGACACAACTGTCAAAGAAAATTCAAAACATAAAATACTCCTAACCCAAAGCATCCAGGAAATTCAAGACACAATGAAAAGATGAAATCTAAGAATAATCGGAATAAAGGAGAAGATTCCCAGGTCAAAGGACCTTTAAATGTCTTCAACAAAATCATAGAAGAAAACTTCTCCAACCTAAAGAAAGAGATGACCATAAAGATACAAGAAGCCTATAGAACACCAAATAAATGGAACCAGAAAAGAAAACCCTCTTGTCACATAATAATCAAAATACTAAATGCACAGAACAAAGAAACTATATTAAAAGCTGCAAGGGAAAAGGGCCAAGTAATGTACAAAGGCAGACCTATCAGAATTACACCAGACTTACCAACAGAGACACTAAAAGCCAGAAAAGCCTGGTCAGAAGTCATGCAGACTCTAAGAGAACACAAATACCAACCCTGGATAATATACCCAGCAAAACTTTCAATCAGCATAGATAGAGAAACCAAAATATTCCAGGACAAACCAAATTTGAACAGTATTTATCTACCAATCCAGCCCTACAGAGAATCCCAGAAGGAAAACTCCAACACAAGGAAGGTACATACATCAAAGAAAAGACAAGCTATTAAGTATCTCACAACAAAGCCTAAAGGAGAGAACCACAAGCACATACAGCCACATACAAAAGCAAACATATCAGGAAACAACCGTCATTGCTCTTTAATATCTCTCAGTATTAATGGACTCAACTCACCTATAAAAAGGCATAAGCTAACAGACTGGATATGCAAACAAGATCCAGCATTTTACTGCATATAAGAAACACAGTTCTAAGACAAAGACAGACAGTGCCTATGAGTAAAAGGATGAAAAAAGGTCTTCCAAGCAAATGGTCCAAGGAAACAAGCTAGAGTTGCCATTCTAATATACAATAAAATAGACTTTCAACCTAAAGTTATCTTGTGTGATGAGGAAGGACACTTCATATTTTCAAGGGGAAATCCACCATGAGAAAGTCTCAACTCTGAACATCTATGCCCCAAATGCAAGGGCATCCACATTCATAAAAGAAACTTTACTAAAGCTCAAAACACACATTGAACCCCACACAAAAATAGTGGGAGACTTCAACACTCCATTTTCACCAATGGACAGGTCTTTAAAACAAACTAAACAGACACATGGTAAAACAAAGAGAGGTTATGAACCAAATGGATTTAATAGATATCTACAGAACATTTCAACCTAAAACAAAAGAATACACCTTCTTCTCAGCACCTCATGGTACCTTCTCCAAATTCAACCATATAATTGGTCACAAAACAACCCGCAAATGATACAAAAAGATTGAAATAATCCCACGCATCTTATCAGATCACCATGGCCTAAGGCTGGTCTTCAATAACAGCAAAAACAACAGAATGCCCACATACACATGAAAACTGAACAATTCTCTACTCAATGATAACTTGGTCAGGGAAGAAATAAAGAAAGTAAAGACTTTTTAGAATTCAATGAAAATGAAGCAGAACA